>CM062805.1:69928301-70363301 GCA_031772625.1 Pinus tabuliformis | reverse complement strand
TTGGGAGCTTGGAATGTCAAGAATGGTTTGTTGTTTAGGACATTTTGGATGCTTTTTCGATAGTTTTGAGTCAGTTCCATGACTATGACCCATCATGGCAGGTATCATTTTCTCGCTAGCATATAGGTTAGGAAAGCCATTTTTCCATTGCATTATGCATACTAGCCTCCATTTGTCGATACACTTGTCATAGGGTCGATCCCATCATGTTATGGTTCGTAAACCATCTTCACTCGCCGATTTTTTAAACCATGGCACGATGGTAGAGCCATCCCTTTCATGGGCATCGTAGTTAGCACCTCACTGAAATTTTTTGCCTATGTTGTTTCGATTTGAGTAGGTTCAGGAGTCCTTGTAGTCCCGCCATGACTTATACGATGAAGATTCATTCCTCCTTGCTTCTTCACTTCGTTTTGGCTTTATACCCTAGAGGCTCCTTCATGTTGAGTCATACTACTGCATTGCATTTTGACCATTTGCACCTTTTGGCCTTGAGCCAGCTTCACTTGGACTCATGTTTAAGCCACTTTTTGACCATGTCATCTGCAAAATCAAACTTGCAATCCCTTAGCTTCTGCAACTCAACACCTTATGACTTGTGGAAGAAACATATCTTTGAGTGTCTTTAACTAGTTTTCGCCTCCCTGCATTGAGCATAGGATTGTTCCAATCCCAAGAACTATATCATCTGCTTCATTGACACTCGTTCTTTCCACTGTACTATAACATTCTTTTATTCTTTTTCCAGCTTAAAGAAAAAGACAAAAAAAAGTTATATATTCCAAAAAAGAGCAGGAACAGGACAATATTTCCATTTATTGTTAGTAGCTAGAGTCAATTGTGTCGACCTTGAACAAAGCACTCAAAACAAAGTCTCATCCATTTAGGTGGGATTTAGTTTACCTTAGGTACACCTTAACCTTTTTATTGAATCAGTTCTTCTCCGATTGGTTATCTCTTCCAATGATATGGAGAGTTTTTTTGTGCCTCCTGCATGACAAACTTATACAGAGTCATCATATGATGCCATATGGTCATCATTGAGTAGTGCTTTTGTTCAAGGGAAGTTAACCTGAGTCGGCCTCTTTGCGGTGTCTCTTGACTCATTTTTCAGTCGTCCATCCCTAGTTGTCAGTGTCTTGTCTATCATCACATCAGTTATATTGGTCCTTTACTCATGCCAGTTTGAGAAGGTCTCCATTGACTTCTTGCTGGAGGGTATTGTCCTTATCGACGATGACACATTGCTCTGAGGATAGGCCTAAAGCCGCACCCTAGCCCTATTTTCATTATTGATAGGTCACCTTGTGCTCAGCATCGATCAATATCATGGGTCTTTGACTGACTGGTTTCCCTTGTGTTTGACATCAGCTTACACTATCACACATTGGGATTCATGCAATACCTTGGTTTCCATTTGACCTTATTGGTGGATACCTCACCTCTATGTCAGCTTTCATTATTGGTTGGTTCAGAGGGTTTTTGTCATGCGCTAGCGATATCTTGTGTATGCCGGAAATGTGCTTCGATTGGGTTACTACATCTTTTTCATCTGATTCCTTCCACATTATTGGCTTGTGGGTTACACTCGCTTTAGATTGAAGAAGGATGCCTTAATGCCTTCCTTCTAGTAGATCTTTCCCCATCGACTACGACTCATTTCTCTGGGGCAAAGGTCTAGAGTCCATTTGGTAGTACCTTAGGGTTTGCAGTCATTAGTGGCAGATCCTTCGCTATTGACAGTGGGAAACCATCATTGTCTCCTGATCAATAGATTCTTCTAGGTGTTCGACTTCAGATCATCTATTCACACTTGTTAGACTGTACCGGGGTACCTTGACTCTCATTATCATCATCGGTGAGTAGTCTCACATTTGTTAACAGTATACACAAATGATCAATAATCTAACAATTTCTCATATGGTCAACTTTAGCTCATTCATTCCCATTGTGTAGAAATGTACCATGGTGGTCAGTGAAGACCTTGGGTTGCATCATCATTCATTGGTTCACTTGACAGTTTCTCTTGTTGCTGCTAGTTGATACCATTCTACCTTATATGTTGCAGTCATTCATGGTGACATTCTATATACTGGCACCCGAGTTTGCAGTGTAGTACCATCTTATTCCATCATGTTCATTTGGTACTATTGGGATCAATCTTTGATATCAGTGATCAGCTTCATCCTTCAGCATCATTGACATTCTTATATGTGATATTTAGACATGTACTTGTTCGATCATGATCAGATGATCCATTATGTACTTCTAGTCTTCTATACTTGTATACTTAGTGGATATACTTGTACTTGATACATGGACATGCTTTACTTTCTCTGAGCATGGGTATGCCCACCTAAAACAGTGTTTCTTTCTTATCTCCTTTTATGGCTTGGCAAGCTGAAATCTGGTGAAGTCCTTCTCAGTTTTTGATAGGTTTCCTTTCCATGTACCTAATACATTTAAGCCATCACGTACCCCTTCTGACCTCAGATATTAGGGGGCATCTATTATAGCTCCAAATCTCACCCTTGATATTTCTGATGCTGCATTTATGGCCTAGGGAAACCCCTCCTTCCAGACCTGGTCCAAATACTTTAAAAAATAGTGTTTTACTCCCTGTACAGAACATTGCCCTAAGCTAAACACGTGTGTACGAGGGTCAGTGTATACCCAACCCGCGTATATGTCTTAAAACACTTTAAAAAATTAAATCTCCTTAATTTCGGGCAAAGATCACGGGTTTTACCTGTTGATTACCTATTAGTGCCCGTGGCCCAACTGTTCCCAATGAATTCCCAACTAAAAAACTACTTTAGGAGAAGTATAAAAAGGCTTCAATGGGAAGGCCTAAAGGAGGCTTCAATTGGGATCAAATGAAAATCAGTTTCCTTAAAAAATATCAGGACTATTGCAGATCTAGGGAACTGAAAGATGAAATATTTTAAATGGTAGCAAGACCTAGTGAAACATTCAAAGAGTGTGTGGATCCCTTCCAATATAACCTCCAATGGTCTCTCTATGCAAATCTGCCTTTGCCTGATAATGTGCTAAAACTACACTAATTAAAGGAATGAAAGAACAATGGATAGAGACATTAAATATTATGGGTAAAGGTGATATATATCAAGAAGACTATGTTGGTATTATTAAATTGTGTATCAGGTGCTCAAGAGGCAGTATGATATTGAAACCAGCAAAACGTGACATGACCGCCAAGGACAACAAAATCTATGGCGGAAGCATAAGTCGTGCATAAATTGGCAAACTACTATAGGATTTCAAAATAAATATCTTGGGAACTTTGATGACACAATTAGACATCATGCAAGCCAAGTAGAAGCAGGCTAAAGCAGAACAAAACTTGGTGATATATTTGGTGATAACTTAGTTAACCTCTTGATGGACTCTGCTCTTTCTTCAGCCTTTTGCCTCCAGCTAGTCTGTAGATGTTGTGCATTTGAGAGAAATTTACATACCATTTAAGGATATCCTTGATAAATACCACTGTTTTTAGAGCTCGAGTTTTGCTTTTAGCCTTTAGAACTTTTTCCTACAATTTTCCGGGCTTTCAGGCGACTGAGCATTCAGAGGCTTTCATTCTCAAGGGGTTTTTCCCGGCGATGCATGATTAGCGCTAAGCGCATCGAAAATTGCCTCCGTTTCTTGATCCAGGCTTCCCTGGTGCCAGTTTTTGCCTCTTGTGTGTTTTTGTTAGATGACTTCGGAAATCGAAGCTTCTCCTTCTTTTCCCATTATACTCTGAACATTGTTACATATATCTTTCTGCTTTCCTCTCCTGCAATTTACAAAATCAGGAAAGAGTAACGATATGAATAAGGTGACGGGAAAGATTTAAATGTTGAAATCATATAAAATATACCACCCTACGTGAACTGACTTCTTGATCATATCGAAACCTTATCTCATTAATGAAAATCAACTAACTTATTAAATTAACATTAATGCGCATGACTGGACATCAGTTTATGAAAAACGTTTTTGGAACGATGCGCCCTACAGATGTGCGATAAAGTGATTTTGTGATTTGCTTCGCAATATCGCAGATCGCAATATCGCTAATCCATTATGTTTTGACAATCATTCATTACCATGTGCTTCTGTGAAATGCGATTTCTGAGACGCGTTATTGCATATCGTCGATTTTGAAGTATTTCACCTTCAGTGATATTTGAAGCATATGAAAACTGTAATGCGATGAGTTCCTTCGGTGTGTGATCTCGCATCACGATTTCGCATTTTTAGGAGTTTGCTTATATGGTGTCATTATTACCTTGATGCTTTTATCATTGAGAGAAATATTTTGCCTCAAACTCATCATAAAACTTAAGTCTTTTTGGATTTTACAAGTATTCTCCTAAGTTTATGATAGTAAGATTTATTCAAAAAGGAAATACAAGTTCTAATTTATTTTTATTTTCTAGATGAAGGGTCCCCACTTATTTTAGTATTGGTAGCAAAACTAAAATAAAAAGGGGGGTTGTTGTTGGCCACAACAATTGGCGATTCACTTGGAAGAACCAGTTATCTCTGATTTTCTTTTGAATTTTCTAAACTTCCAAAATAGATGGGTTTTTTGGAAAATCAAACTTTATTACAGAAAGATAAAATATATTATACTTTCAGCTGTTAATGCTAGTTTGTTTCTTCTATGCTAACTTTCATTATTTACTTCCTAAATCTAGTCATTGTATTTACAACAGCCACTAATTGGTTTATAAAGATAAAAACAAAGTCTCCTCTGTAAATTAGTTTTAAATATGCTCATTTGTCATGTGTAGAGCCTCTACTGCCAGCAAGAATTTATAGCCTCGACAGGGTTACCTGTTACCAAGCAATGATCTTGTATCCTACTTGGAGAAATATACGATTTTCAAAGGGAAATCCATATCCACAATTATTGCTTTTATTTTTCTTTTTAATTCTTAAATAACAATGCCTTGGTTTGGTAGCCAAATTATGAGAGTGCCACTCACTTGATTTATAACTTTGCTGAATAAGATGGCTCGTCATGAGACCTTTTGTCTTTCGATTGCAACAATATTGAGTCATTGCCCTGTTTTGGTATGCAGTTTTGGCAAAGTCAGCAACGCTATAATATCTATGATCATGATAAGTCGGATCATGATGAGACCTCTTATTCTTTAAGTTTAAAGTGTTTCACTGGATTATTCCTTGAAACTCATAATTATCTAGGTGGGGAGGAAGTCATTGATTCCTTAAGAAGAGCTCTGGATGACAATTATAGAGTTTTTTGGAAAGAGCTTTTCTACAAAAAATCCTTGTTTTTTGTTATTGATGATTTTTATTGACCGATATAAAACAAATTCCCACTAAAGGTTACTTTTTATCAAAATTCACAAAGTTGAAACTAGTATCATTTCCAAGCTTATAGCCTTTGACTGTAGCTTTCAATATTAATGACCAATTTTCCAAATCAATTCTATTTATACAAGCAAAAAAAAACAAAATCTAAAAGAAATACTAGTTTTTTTCGTGAATTCCAAGCATAGCCATTTACAACTGGTTTTATTATCAAAATAAAGGAAAAACTAATTTACAAGAATAGAAAAAGAATCTTCTATGGAAAGTATTTTTTAAGGATTTTCCCATTAATAGGTAAATATTCTCTTTTTCCTGTTAAATCCTGCAACATAAAAGTGGATGGACCTATGATTTCTGCAATTTGGAGTGGGCCAAGCCACATTTGTTGGAACTTCATATGTTTGCCTTTTTCTTCATGAGTCTTATCCCATTTTAAAACTAAATCTCCAATTTGAAAGTCCTTTTTGGATACCATGTTTGAATCAAAAGAAGCTTTTACTAATGCTTGATGGTGAGCATGAGTTATTTTAGCCTTTTCTCGTTGTTCTTCTAACTTAAGAATTTTTAGTTGTCTTAGCTGTAAGGATGAAGTTGGTGTTTCGTCAATAAACTGAATTAAGGCCAAAGATGGAATTGCTAGATGAGTTGGGAGAACCACTCCTTTTCCATAAACTAAATTAAAGGGAGAAGTGCCAATGGAGGCTTTTTACATTATTCAGTCTGCCCATAGAGCATACCTCAAAGATTTGTGCCAATTCTTATGATTTTTGTCAATGGTTCGCTTAATGATTCTGATTAAGTTTTTATTTGTTGATTCAGCTAACCCATTCCCCTGTGGTAATAATTGGCAGAGTATTTAAGTTTGAAACCACTTTTGAGTGCAAATTTAGTCATAGCATTGCCAGAAAAGTACGATGCATTATCAAACATTAAAGAAGAGGGTAAACCAAACCTAGTAATTATAATCTGATCAATAAAATCAATGATATATTCAACATTAGCTATCTTGAGAGGAACAACTTCTACCCATTTAGTAAAATAATCTGTAGCTATAAGGATATACCTATGTTGTTTAGAAGAGTGAGGAACGATCTCACCTATTATATCCAATCCCCATTGATCCAAGGGTTGATCGATATTGACTGGTTGCAAATTCAATGACAGTTTCTTTTGTCTTCCAGCAGCAATTTGACAAACTTGACATTTCCTTACATAGCTATGCACATCTTTAAATAGTGTAGGCCAATAATACCCTGCGCACAAGATCTTATGTGCCATAGCATCTCCAGCATAATTTCCACCTGTCAGTCCATCATGGAGTTCCTGCAACACTTTTTCAGCTTCAGATTTCTCAAGACATCGAAGGAGAAAAATATCATAATTCATCCTAAAATGTACATCGTTTACGAGGTGATATTGCTTGGCCTTCAATCTTAGAGCTCTTTTCTTTGTATAATCCAGGTTTGAAGGATCGTATTCACTCTTTAGATAAAATATGATATCAGTATATAATGATTCAATATCGTTTAGGCTTACCTCATACATATGTACTTCTGAAGATGGTATTTCAGAAATAAACGATGCTCCGGCCAACATTTTGCAAAAGCCTTGACCTTTTACAATATTTTCTAGTTTAATTTTAGTGTTGTATTCTTGTAAGGCAATCACCCAATTTTCTCTTTTCTCACCCACATTTGTTTGTACTAAGAGATTTCTTACCGTTGGAAATGGTACTATGATCTTTTTATGGGTTTTAATCAGAAAGGGTCTAAAGTGCTTAATTGCTTTGAAAATAGCGTACACTTGTTTCTCGACATTAGAATAATTTAATTCAGCCCCTTGTAGATTTGAACTGAAAAAGGAAATTGGTTCTTCCACCTTATCTTGATTTTATTGAGTGAGTATCACAACATATGATCTATTAGAGGTGAATGTATACAAAATGAAAGGATCAAAAAAATTTGGAGTTGCTAAAGATGGGGCGTTTACAATCGCTTGCTCAATCATATTGAACACTTCATATTCCTCTTGGCCCCATTTGAAGATTGAATTCTTTTTTATCAATGCTTGTAAGGGAGATACAATCCTTGAGAAGTCTGGAACAAATCTCTTAACAAAGTTAATTTCGCCAAGGAAGGATTGCAAGGATTTCTTATTGTGAGGCAAGGGTATTTCAGAAATCTCCTTAATTCTATCGGGATCAATATGGATTCTAGATTTTGACACTATAAATCCAAGAATTTTTCCTTCACTTAATGCAAAAAAGGAATTTTTTGGATTAAGTGAAATCCGATACCTTTGGCAACATTGGAAGATTTTCTTTAAGTCTCTGAGATGATTACCACATTTCTTAGAGTATACAGTTATATCATTCAATTAGATTACTATTGATTTGTTTATTAATCCCTTAAATGTGATGTCCATGGCTCTTTGAAATGTGGCACTAGCATTGATTAGACCAAAAGGCATCTTTTGATATGCGTAAGTACCCAATTTGGTTCTAAACGTCATTTTTAATTGATTGTCGAGATGAACCAAAACTTGGTTGTAGCTGGAGAAACCATCCAAAAAGGACATTAATTTTGATCCTGCGATTGCTTGCAAAATTTGCTCCATGGGAGGTAAGGGAAAGTTATCCTTTTGGTAGGCTTTGTTCAGGTTTTGAAAGTCAATACAAATTCTAATGTCTTCGTTTTTCTTTCTGACGGGAACTAAGTTAGAAACCCATCTAGAATGTCGAACGGGAAAAATAATTTTTGGCTTTCAATAATTTGTTGACCTCAGACTTAATCTAGTTTTCCAAATTAGGATGGATCTTCCTCAGCTTTTGCTGGATGGGTTTTTCATCGGTTATCATTGGGATAGTATGCTAAATGATAGAAGTGTCGTAGGCCTTTAGATCATCGTAGTTCCAAGCAAAGACACTTTTGTATTGTTTTAGGAGACAAACATAAGCTAATCTTTCTTCTTTGGTTAGGCCAAGACCTAGCTTGATATTCTGCGGTTTGGTATCAGTTCCTAGATTTACTAATTCATACTTCAGAGTTGAACTCTGAAATTTTGAATTGGTAAATCTCTTGAATCAGTCTTTCAAATTATATAGGTCTTCCAACTTGACTACTGATTTTGATATAGCATTATTAGTGCTTTCTTGTTTCAACTGTTCATCATGTTGGTCCTCGTCAATTATCAACTCTAAAGTTTTGAATTGGTAGATCTCTTAAATCAGTCTTTCAAATCATATAGGTCTTCCAACTTGACTACTGATTTCGATGAAGCATTATTAGTGCTTTCTTGTTGTAATTGTTCATCATGTTGGTCCTCGTCAATTATTTGATTAGTGTAAGATCCTTTTGATGTGAGGAAGCTTACAATATCAGGATCATCATTGAAAATTCTACAGTTTGTAACATTATCAGGAATTGAGGGTATAAAGATTAATTCGATTGAAAATCTGTCTGGACTATAGTCTTCTGAGGGAATGAGCTTGGAAGCTACATTTGCCAAGAGGTTAGCACTAGCATTTTGGATTTTGGGAATTGATGAAATATTAAATGCTATAAAATGTTTAGTCAGATCTTGCACTAAAGATTTATAATGCTTTAAATGATCTGATAGGAAATGTATAGTATTTCATACCTTTCTAATTACAATTTTGAAAATCTCCAAAGACTTGTAGATACTTGATATCTAATCCGATTGCCTTATATAATCCTTAGACTAAAGCCTCGTACTCTGCAGTGTCGTTGGTGTAATCAAATTCGAGTCTACAAGTTAGCAAAGTTTTGTTTCCCTCTGGACTAACTAATACGCATCCTACCCCTGCTCCATCGTTAGACTTTGAACCGTTAAAAAATAACTTCCAAAATAAAGATTTATTTACAGGACTATCTATAAAATTAACACAATTAGAACTATCTATTTGGGAAAAAATTTCTACTTGAGAAAAAATAGAATGTTCTAAGTAAGGGGAAGTATGAGAATTAAAATTTCCCAAGATAGAATCAACAAAATAGTTGCCAATTATATTGTTGCTATATGCTGAAGGTTCATTTTCTCCTTCCAATTTTGTTACTATGTATTTTTTATGTCTTTCTCGCTCAACCTTTATCTAATTCAGTTTACCATTGTAATGGAGCGACATATGTGACCAATCAGTAGCAAAGTATCCATGAAGATTTTCAGAGCAATCCCTACTAGGAATTAAGCCATAAAATTTTGGAATATCTACAACTAGAATATCAATAACTTGACATACCTTTGGATTCGATGACAGCCTTATGGTAACCTGATTTAGTTCACCAATCACTTCAACCTGCGACTGGTCTAGCTGAACTATGTGTACTGCAAACTTTTACAGTTGAACGTTCAACTTTTCACATATTGATTTAGGCAAGATATTAGATGAAGCTCCTAAATCAACTAAAAAATTATGCAAGTTTTTGTTGAAAACTTCATAAGTAAGAAGAAATGGGGAGTATGAGATCTGGACCTTCCTCCAATTAAAGCGATATCATTTGGATTGACTTTATTAGTCACATTAGTTGGAGGTCTTCCCATCTCATGTTAATTTTTGGAGATTACAGTGGCGAGTAGAGGTGCAACAGGTATCGCGTGTAATTCTTTCAAAAGGAGCTTTTGTTGATGTTTTAATTTGCTCAATTCATGAAAGGTAATGTTAGCCCTAGCCGTCCTCATGTCTTCTACGATATTATACTCCATCTCGTCAGAAACGATCAATGTTTTGGATGGATTTGGTGAATCGGATTAGACTGGGCTTGTTGGAGTAGCTTTGGGTGACATTTTCTTACCTGCGACTTTATATTTAGATATCTAGCTTGCACTCTTCTGTTTAGGAGTTGGTTGCGAAGGATCGAGTTCATTTCTACTTCTGGTACTAACCGGTGATGCTTCTTGATCCTCTTCGTCAGGGAGAATGAAGTCCCACATTCCATGCAATTCTAAAAATTCTTCTTCATAAATGGGTTCTTCATTGGAAGCTTCCTCTTCTTCTTCTTCTAATTTTGCATTTGTAATAGAATTTGGAGGCTTTGAATCAATTGAAGGATTTCTTCTATAAGGCCTGTAAAGCTTTTTAGAAGAAGTCTCTGCTACTTGTTTCTTAATATCAACCATCTCATTAGACATGGTTTTCAAAACTTTCTGCAATCCTTCTAAATCAAATGGGTCTTTTGGTTGTTTTTTCTTGGGATCTTCTTTGAAAGTGACCTTCTTTTATTTTCATTCATCAACAACGTTTTTCTTCTCTAAGGCTATGATACGTTTTTCTACCGCTATTGCTTCTTTCATATTATCAGCCAAAGTTGTTTTGGAAGCCCTATCGACAAAGATCGTTATGTTTGATGGTAGAGCAGATATATACCATTCACTTCGAACTTCTTTGCTAGGCTTGGAAGCGGCAGGAATTTTATTCAAAAGTTTATTGAAATGCGAGTTAAAATCTTTGATAGGTTCTCTTGTTTCGGTCTTAAGATTCGACAGGTCATTGATCAATGTCGCAGTAGACCTATCATCACCAAACTTAGTCAAGAATTGTTCTTGGAAAATATCCCAACTAGTGATAGATCCAGATGGTAATGAAAAATACCAGGATCCGGCTGCTCCTTGAAAAGTGTAAGGAAAGAGCCGGACAATAGCATCTTCATTAGTGACTCCATTGAGATCTATAGATAACATGAAGTTGTTGATGTGTTCCTTTGCTAGCATGCCTACTTCAAGATTAAACTTAGGCAACCATTTTTCAGGATGGGCCAGTAATTGAGTCAAGGGTGCAGGCATTAAGACTGCCCCTAGGTTATTCCATGGATTTTGGGCCATCATTGAACTGCTAATAGAAGAAAGCACAAAACATGTTCCTTGCGATTGGGAAGATGAGGATATTACAGTTCCAGATGATTTTGAAAGAGATGTTGAAGCTCCAGTAGTGTGTTGGACAATAATTTGAAGTGGACGAGTGGATGTTTGACTTCGTAGTGGAGAGGTCGAGATGGATGACGATGATGAAAGAGTCTCGCTATCGATCTTTTAGGTGATTTCCTTTCTCTTTTCCTTTTAGGTAGAGGTAATTTAGTTGGTTCGATACCAAACTTTTCACTCTGCAATCGGGTAAGAGGATGAGAAGGGTTATAATGCGAAGTCACACTACCTAGAGATATTTCAGATTTTTGGGGCGATATAGAAAATCCTTGAAGTTTATGGATCAAAGATTCAACTTTAGGAGGTTAAATAGTCAATTTCTCTGAAATGTTCGGGTTTGTGGTAGTGGTTGTTATTTTATCGACTTCTCGCTCAAGATTTATAGATTCTAAGAGCGATGGAGAAGTTGGGGGAGATGTTGAGGGCGATTTACTCTCAGAATGGTATTTGGATTTAGATTTACTAGCCATTCATAGTTAGGGCCCTCCTTCTAGAGCCAAATATGTTGAAGCCCTGAAAATCGGGTCTACAACAAGGGGGATACCACCTGGTCTAGACCTTGTTTAGCAACTCCTTTTCTGTTTGGGATGATGGGTCCAACTGGGGATAATGGGACCACTTTCCCAATTTATGTGTGTGTGTTGAGAATTGATATTTCCTTTCTAATAATTCCTAAGTAAAATGCTTTTATTCTAAATATAATCTAACAACATGCAGTTGTATTCTAATAAATAGATATATCTAATTCTAAAACTAACTCAGGATTTAATCTTTTAATTATGCGATATAAAATAGTTTCTAACAGTAATTGGTAATAAAGATCATTCAATCACTATGACAAAAGAATTCAATAAAAAGGAACCGTTTCGTATAAAAAGTTAGCTGAAACAGTTTTGAAAAGTATATCGCATAATAAGTCATTCATATATTAAGCATAAATAGAATAGCTATCACCGTACAAAAGTGCCAAATGATAACTCAAACATTCAAGCATTCATATATAAATAACTGAACATAAATATCACTTAAACACATAAGCAGAAATCGTTAAGAGATAAAAGTACCATTGATAACAAGTTCTACTCATGACCTTCAGCAATAATGATATATCTCTTCTTAGTTCAACATCTACTAAGAGTACAAAAGTGCAATTTCAGTAGCAGATATTAAACACATATATCAATAAATCTTGTTCCATTCATTCACCAAAACCTCCTCTGAGGGTGCAGAAGTGCATGTTCTAAGGAAACGTTTTTGACAAATTTCAGGACACTTTTCTAAATGCATGAGAAAGGTTGAAATGCTACTAGCTAAATTTTAAAAATAGTTTATTACAAAAATATAGGAGGAGGTTAAAATGACCGTCCTCGTCTAAGGAAAAACTAAAACTAAAACTAAAACTGAATCTGGAAATTACTATCTATGTATCTATTCTCTATTGTCGCAAGCATTCAGCATTGGCTTGAGGAGAGTTGCTTGGACGACCTTCGACTTTAATTGTCCTACAAAAACAGAATCGGCAAGAGCTGGCGCTATCTTCTCGATAGAGTTAGTGAGGCATTTGAGAGTCATGCATTAACTGTGTGGTTTAACAAAGTATTGCCAGTAAGAATCCCAATTCATCTTGGTTAACCTCTTGATGGACTCTACTCTTTCTTCAGCCTTTTTCCTACAGTTGGTCTATAGATGCTGTGCATTTGAGAGAAATTTACATACCATTTAAGGATATCCTTGATAAATACCACTGTTTTTAGAGCTCAATTTTTTCTTTTAGCCTTTAGCACTTTTTCCTACAATTTTTCGGGCTTTCAGGCGACTAAGCATTCAGAGGCTTTCCTTCTCAAGGGGTTTTGCCTACTAATTCACGATTAGTGCTAAGCGCATCGAAAACTGCCTCCGTTTCTTGATTCAGGCTTCCCTGGTGCCAATTTTCACCTCTTGTGTGTTTTTGTTAGATGACTTTGGAAATGGAAGCTTCTCCTTCTTTTCCCATTATACTCTGAACATTGCTACGTATGTCTTTCTGCTTTCTGCTCCTACAATTTACAAAATCAAGAAAGAGTAATGATATGAATAAGGTCACGGGAAAGATTTAAATTTTGAAATCATATAAAATATACAACCCTACATGAACTGACTTCTTGATCAGTTTGAAACCTTATCTCATTAATGATCATCAACCAACTTATTAAATTAAAATTAATGCGCATGACTGGACATCGGATTACGGGAAACTTTTTTGGAACGATGTGCCCTGTAGATGTGCGATAAAGTGATTTTGCGATTTGCTTCGCAATATCGCAGATCGCAATATCGCTAATCTGTTATGTTTTGACAATCATTCATTACCATGTGTTTCTGCGAAATGCGATTCGAGAGACACGTTATCGCATATCGCCAATTTTGAAGTATTTCACCTTAAGTGATATTTGAAACATATGAAAACTGCGATGTGATGAACTCCTTCGGTGTGTGATCTCGCATTGTGATTTCACATTTTTAGGTGTTTGCTTATATGGTGTCATTATTACCTTGATGCTTTTATCATTGAGAGAAATATTTTGCCTCGAAATCATCATAAGACTTAAGTCTTTTTGGATTTTGCAGGTATTCTCCTAAGTTTATGATAGTAATATTTATTCAAAAAGGAAATGCAAGTTCTAATTTATTTTTATTTTCTAGATGAAGGGTACCCACTTATTTTAGTATTGGTAGCAAAACTAAAATAAGAAGGGGGGTTGTTGCTGGCCACAACAGGTCCCAACCATCTTGTCCCCAGCTTGCCTTTGACTTCTTTGTATCTTGAATCATAGAGTAGTGCCCAATCTCCCTCTTGGAATTACTTCTCCTTGATAATTTTGTCATGCCATATCTTTCTTTGAAGCTGAACTACCACTGTATGGAGAAGGGCTTGCAACCTATATTCATCCAATCCATTGAGCTGAAGTAATCTCTCATTTTGTGCATGGCTGAGATCTAGGTCCAGCTGAGCTACCATCCTTAGGGTATCGAATTCAAACTCTATTAATAGTAAAGCCTTCTTCCCATAGACTAGTTCAGAGGGTGTGAACCTGGTGGTGGTCTTCCATGTTATGTTGTAGGCCCAAGTGGCCTCAACTAATCTGTCCACCTAGTATTTTCTGTTGCTGCTCACTACCTTAGTTAGGATCCCTTCCAAAGCTTTGTTAGTGACCTCCACTTACCCATTGGCTTGTTGATGGTAAGGGGTGGAAGTTTTGTGCTTGATCTTATGATGTGTGAGCAGGTCTTCAATCAGGCTGGAAGTGAACTGATTGCCCTGGTCTGTGACCAACTCTCTCAGATACCCGAACTTATAGAATATGATTTCTCCCAAAAACTCAACTACTTTTTCTTCTGTTGCTGATTTGATTAGTTTTGTCTCTGCCCACTTTGTCAAGTAGTCGGTGCACACACCGATGTACTAATTCTTCTTGGAAGGGGGGTTGATAGGTCCCACAAAGTCCATGCCCCACTTCTCAAATGGCTCAAAGGTCACCTGAGATTGCATGGGCATTTCATCCTTTGGAGTGGGTTTCTGTTGGGTCCCTATAATACTAGTGATTACCCCATTACTATTGTAGTTATACCCCTTATTTATATTTTTGTGCCCCTATTACCCCCATATTGGTATTTATGTGCCCCATAGAATCCCTCTATTGTTATTTTTGTGGCTTTATATTATTATTGTTAGGTCGGCTGGATTATATTGTGACTCCTTAGACTCCTATATATAGAAATGAGGTTTTGTCATTTGTATCATCCAAGAATTGTTCATTTATGTAATGTAAAGGAGGTTTCCCCCTCGAAGAGGCTAAATTCTAAGGCGTTGATCTATCTTTTCTATCTTTTCTTGAGTTGGTTTCATAACATTTGGTATCAGAGCTTGGATTCTAGGGTTTTGCTGCTCCAAACAGGTCACCGTGGCATTTTCGCTATAACTTTTTTCTGTGACGTTTCAGAAGTCGCAAAAAAAAACCATTTGAGAAGAAATCTCGCTAAACCTTGGGTCCGAATTTCAGAGCTTTTCGCGCGATATTTGCGGAGATATGATCTGAGGAAGTTGGTCTTTTTGCAGACTCCTAAATTACATTCAAAACAGGTGACCTGGGGAAAATCGTCATAACTTTCTCTCTGGGGATCGGATTGAAATTTCATAAGAAGGTATAGAAATAGGACGGACTTTAGTTTCTTGTGTGTGTGTTTCAGATTCAAAGGTTGAAACAGTGACTCGTGGCACGTCGTACAAGTTCGCTCTACTGAACCAGTCTAAAAGAAAGTCACTGTGGGAGATTTCACATAAGTCTTCCTTGGAGAATCCAATTTGGCTCAGACTTGTGGCATTGGAAAGAAGACGCAGAAGGCTACTACAGATAGCAATTTCAGAACTAGATGATCCGAAATTATAGAGATACATCAGATTCAATATCAGGCTTCTATAAAGTAAAAAAAGTTGTGTAATTTTTTTTTTTTAAATTTGTGTAAGCTTGGTTTAACGGAATTCAAAGGGCATAGTAAAGCATTATTATCAGTAACTGATGCCCCGAGGAAAGAAAATACAAACACCTAGTAAGGAACCTGAAAGCTCTAGCATGACTCATGAAGAAGAGGAAGAAATGCTACATGATATATCAAAATTACAAGAACAAGTGCAACAAATGTCACGCTCACAAAAGTTAACAGATGCTAAGATAAATGGCGTGGAAGCTAAGATAAGTGGCATGGAATCTAAGGTAAATGGCATGGAATCTAAGATAAAGGGCAGGAATTACCAGTCCTCAAACCATCAAGATAGAAGGACAAATCAAGAAGAAAAAGGTAATAGTGTTGATTGATTCAGGAAGCACCCACAATTTTATTCATTGTAGGGTAGCAAAAGAATTGAATTGCTTCTTATATCTAGCACCAGAGTGTCAAGTGATGATTGCAAATGGAGGAACAATAAATTGCTCTGGAAAGTGCCATAATATCAAGCTATCCATGGGAGAATATGTATTGACTAGCCCAGTGCTTTCCATTCCAATGGGAGGTGCGGATGTTGTACTAGGAGTCCAATGGCTACAATCCTTGGGTACAATAGCTTTTAATTTTCAAGAAATTTTCATCAAATTTTCTACGGAAGGAAAGGAAGTTGAATTAAGGGGTATTATAGGGAAACCAGGAAAGATAATCAGCTCTCATGGTATGACAAAGCTTCTAAAAAAGGAGCAAAGAGGTGTAATTGCACAATTATGCTCGCTAGATGTTTCCACATTGGAATCATCTATTTCTCCAGAGCTCAAAAAATTCCTGGACAATCATTCCAAGGTATTTGAGACTCCCAAGGGTCTCCCACCTATGCGTGATCATGATCATGCTATTCATCTGATTCCAGGAAGTGTTCCTCCAAACATCAGGCCGTACAGATATCCCTATGTCCAAAAACGTGAAATTGAACGTATGGTTGCAGAAATGCTAGAGGCTGGTATAATTCAACCGAGTCAAAGTTATTTCTCAGCTCTAGTAGTATTGGTGCACAAGAAGGACGGATCATGGCGCATGTGTCCGGATTATAGGGAGCTCAACAAGCTCACTATTAAAGATAAGTTCCCCATTCCTGTTATTGATGAATTACTGGATGAATTGCATGGATCAATTTACTTCACCAAGTTGGATCTTCGTTCAGGATATCATCAAATCAGAATGAAGATTGAAGACATTCCGAAAACGGAATTTAGAACTCATGAGGGTCATTATGAATTTTTGGTCATGTGTTTTGGCCTTACCAATGCACCTTCAACATTTCAAGGTTTGATGAATTCAATTTTCAAACCATTCCTTTGAAAATTTGTGTTAGTATTTTTTGATGATATAGTAATCTACAGCAAGTCTTGGAAGGATCATGTTGAACATGTTGATAGGGTGCTACAACTATTGGAGGAGAAACAATTATATGCAAAAAGATCCAAATGTTTCTTTGGAGTCCAGGAGGTGGAATATTTGGGTCATATTGTATCTCATGAAGGAGTTAAGGTAGACCCTAGCAAAATTAAAGCCATTAAGGAATGGAAAATCCCCACATCCATAAAGCATCTGCGAGGATTTCTTGGGTTGACAGGGTATTATCGCAAGTTTGTTAAGAATTATGGGAGAATAGCAGCACCTCTAACAACATTATTGAAGAAAGATTCATTTTCATGGACTCCGGAAGCAACAAAGGCCTTTGAACATCTTAAAGAGGCAATGTGCCAAGCACCGGTCTTAGCTACACCGGACTTCACAAAAACCTTTATTGTGGAATGTGATGCTTCAGGAAATGGAGATGGTGGTGTTCTAATGCAAGATGAAAGACCCATTGCTTTTGAAAGTCGTCCAATCAAGGGAAAGTTTTTAAGCAAAGCTATTTATGAGAAGGAAATGTTGGCAATACTCCATGCACTTAAGAAATGGTGACCCTACCTAATGGGAAGACACTTCAAGGTAAAAATGGATCATGATAGCCTTAAATACTTTTTAGAACAAAGATTATCCTCTGAAGAGCAACAAAAGTGGGTCACAAAGATTTTGGGTTATGACTTTGAAATCATCTACAAAAAAGGGAAGCAAAATGTGGTGGCAGATGCACTTTCAAGAAAGGATGAGGATGTGGAAGCATTGTTGTTTGCCATTTCTATTATCCAACCAGATTGGATAAATGAAGCAAGGGAGGAATGGAAGAATGATGAAGAAGTGTGGGCAGTTATTCGAAAGCTACAAAAAGATTCCAGTACTTCTGATACATTTAGCTGGCAAAATGATTCATTATGGTACAAAGATCGCTTATACCTCTGTAAGAATTCCCAGCTAAAACAAAAGATTCTTATGGAATTGCACACTTCTCCCTTAGGAGGGCACTCAGGATTTTTAAAAACTTACCACAGGGTTAAGAAGGAATTTTTTTGGGATGGCCTTAAATCAGATATTCAAAAGTTTGTGGCAGAATGTTTGGTTTGCCAGCAAAATAAAGTTGAAACAATTAAGACACCGGGTCTATTACAACCTTTATCCATTCCAAGCCAACGTTGGGAGGAGGTTTCAATGGATTTTATCACAGGTTTACCCAAGTCTGAGGGAAAGAGTGTCATCATGGTGGTAGTTGACAGACTTACCAAGTATGCACACTTTTGTGCATTATCACATCCATGTAAAGCCAGTACAGTTTCTACTGCATTTATGGAAACAGTTCAAAAGCTACATGGAAACCCAAAGATTATTGTAAGTGACAGAGATCCCATTTTCACTGGAAATTTTTGGACAGAATTATTTTCTTGTCTTGGTACTCAGTTAGCTCATAGCTCATCTTATCATCCTCAATCTGATGGGCAAACTGAGATAGTAAACAAATGTTTGGAAGGATATCTTCGTTGCTTTGTATCTAATAAACAGACACAATGGGTCAAATGGTTGCCTCTGTCTGAATGGTGGTATAACACTTCCTTCCATACAGCAACAAAAATGACCCCATTTATGGCACTTTATGGGTATCAACCACCATCCATCACATCATATTTAAGAGAAAATTCTAAGGTTTAGGTGGTGGAACATCACATCGAACATCAACAACAAGTCCTCCAACTCTTAAAGGATAACCTCGTGTTGGCACAAAATAGAATGAAACAACAGGCAGATCAACATCGCAGTGAAAGAAGTTTTGATGTAGGTGATTGGGTATTCCTACGGCTACAACCATATAAGCAAATGTCCCTAAAGCAAGCTAAGAAGGATAATAAATTATCACCAAAGTATTATGGTCCGTACAAGGTGTTGCAAAAGATTGGTACTATGGCATACAAATTGGAGCTTCCTGCAGCTTCTCGATTGCACCCAGTTTTCCATGTTTCATGTTTAAAGAAGGTTATAGGTGACAAGCTCCCAATTCAAAAATATTGCCAGAACTTGACGAGGAAGGAAAAATTATATTGGAACCGGAAGCAGTCATAGAAACAAGAACTCGACAGCTACGAAATCAATCAATTTCAGAGTATCTTATCAAGTGGAAGAACTTATCCGCTGAAGATTCCACATGGGAGGATGAGAATTTTATGCAGAAGTATCCAGAACTACTCAAGCGTTGAGGACAACACTTTTTTGAAGGAGAGGGGCATGTTGGGTTCCTATAATACTAGTGATTACCCCATTACTATTGTAGTTATACCCCTTATTTATATTGTTGTGCCCCTATTACCCCCATATTGTTATTTCTGTGCCCCATAGAATCCCTCTATTGTTATTTTTGTGGCTTTATATTATTATTGTTAGGTCGGCTGGATTATATTGTGACTCCTTACACTCCTATATATAGAAAGGAGGTTTTGTCATTTGTATCATCCAAGAATTGTTCATTTATGTAATGTAAAGGAGGTTGCCCCCTCGAAGAGACTGAATTCTAAGGCGTTGATCTATCTTTTCTATCTTTTATTGAGCTGGTTTCATAACAGTTTCCCCATCCTCTGACACTGATCACACTGGCTTGTGTATCTCCTCACATCCTGATGAAGAGTGGGTCAGTAGTAGCCTGCTTGTAATATCTTGAAGGCGGTTCTTTTTGCTACAAAATTACCTCCACAAGGCCCGTCATGACAGGTCAATATGTTTTCTTAGTAGGCTGCATAGCTCCTTCTCCTAGGAAGTAGATAGGGATGGATTGATTTTCAATGTTCTTTCTGGGCCGTAATCTATATTTTTTACACAGAAAGAAGTAGGGTCAGCGACACGGAGATCAATTGAGGGGTTGTTTTGGGTTTCTCTTACTATGTCTTCTAATGGTTATACACTTGGAGACGGATTCTAGATTAAATTTTCAATCATATCATTCTCATCTTGTGGTTTTCCTCCCATGGCAATTTCCAATGCACAAAGCAGTGCAGAATAAACTTCATCCTCATCCCCCTCCTCCAACCAGAGAGGTAGATCATGTTCTAGCAACGGTTGGGCAGGAGGATATAAGGTTAACTATGTGGACATGTGCTCGTTCTTTATGGTCATGTTCCCAGTTCAGTAGCTGATGTAGGCATCGACTGTAGCCAACCAGGGTCCTCCCAGAATGAGAGGATACCCAGTGAGCTTTGCCTTTGGCTGGAGAACTACGAAATCAGCAGGGTACTCCCAAGAATCAATGGAGACCATCACATCTTCCACAATCCCCTCAAGGGTCATGGTGGAGCGGTCTGCTAACTGCAGCATTGTCGTGGTATTCCTCAAGGAGCCCTAGAGATTAAGTTTGAGCATTGTGTCCTTTGTCATCACATTAATGGCAACTCCTATATCAGTCAAGGTATGTGGGACCATTGTGCCATTGATGTGGACATCAACTAATGGGCTTCGAGGGTCCATATATTTTGGACAAATTATCTGCCCCAACATCAAGTCGAACAGTTGCCTTATGACATTGATGGTTGGGGTATCTCTCTTGCGCCTTCCAGTATGCCTAAAGCACTTCTTTTTGATCAACCTATTGTAGATAGGCACATCTTTTATGGCTTAGAGAAGTGGTATCTTCACACATAGATGTTTCAATTCTCCTAGGAGTTCAGTCTCTTCTGGGGTAGGCTAGATTTTCATGGATAGTCTCTCAGGAAAGGGTGGATTTGCTTTAAGTTCACTTTCCTCTTTATCTTCCTCAACCTCCCTGGGTGGAGGCTGGCTATCTGGGAGAACTTTCCTAGATCTCAAGTTAATTTCTTAAATCTCCATAGCATAAGTTGGGCATGATGGTTCCCACTATACACTTGTTGAGCCTCTCTATTGTTCGAGTTCAGATTTGGCTGGGCAGGCATTTGTGATGCCTTGGTGGAGCAAAAGGTAATGGTTGTGGTTGGGCAGGTGGTGGAGGCAGAAGAGAGGGAGGAGAGTTGTATTGGGGCCTCAACCCTAGATGAGGTGCATTCCATTGAGGTTGCGACTGAGCATAGGATTGAAATGAATGGGTGGCTGGTTGGGAATGATATTGAGAGGTGAAGGACCAAGGAAGAGGCGTGGACTAAGAAGGATGAGCATGGGGGCCCCAAGAAGGTATGGAGGGGACTTGGTTGGGGTTGTAGTATGCCTGAGATATCCCTTGCATCCCTTGCTGGTATGGTCTAGGTCCATGCGGCCTCCTTTGGTTTATGTAATATATCTGTTCAGTGACTCCTTTGGCCCCTTGGTACACAGCTTTAAGTTCGGGCAAGGAAAGGCACTTATCTGTAGAATGATTTTCTTCACAGACTGAACAAACCTCTATAGAGTTCAATGGGAATTCATTCCTAGGATGCCTCCTGGTGCATCTAGGGAAAACAAATGGCCAAAGCCCTATCTGCTTCCTCTTGTTTTCTTTTTATATGTAAGGTATCCATTTGCATGGAAAGAGTCTGCAACATCTCACTCTTGAAGTCTTCCAGCATGTTTCCAATTTCACCTTTAATGGATGAATTGGAAGAAGAGGCACTGGCTATAAGTTGACTCCCCCTACCTTTCTTCCTGGTTGCTCTAGAATGGTTTCTAAAAACAGTCTTTATGTCCTCATAAGATAGTTGGTAGATGTCTCCCCCAGCCAGTAGATAGAGTCAGAAGGTAAGATCCCAATCTACTCTTTGGGTCACTCAAAGGTTTCCGCTACCCACACACCTCACATAGATGATGAGAAGGGATATGAGTTCCCTACAGAAGGTTTACCTTTTATGGGAAGAGTTATGTATCTCTCTTATCCTGAGTTAAGTGAGCCCATATTGCCGCATGGTTATACCTCTCTAGCTTAGTTGGTTTCAGGCACTCCTAGTGCCTTGTTATTGTATCAAAACCCCATCTGGTCTTCTGGCACTATGGCTACGTCAGTTCTGTTCATTCAGAACAAAACCTCTCGACTGATTCTGAAAACTACAGTCACTTCAGTTTCGTTCCAACCTACCATTCGATCTCAACCTGTCTTGTCATTTCGATTGACTCTTCAGGTTCAACTGATAGTCTCAGGTCAAGTCTCGGTAAGTTCTTCTATCCCTCCAACAAGTGGACAGACTGTGCCACTGCCTGGGGGGCAAGATTCGAAAACCTTTATGATGTCTGGTGGAACCAGTGTGAGTGGATTACAAACTCACATGGTTGGACTAAATCAACCCTTTTACGGTATTATTCCTAACCTTGTTGGTCTATCTGGGTTAGCTAATGTCCAATACCAGTAGCCATATATGGCTCAGTTCCCATTCCAACTAGCTTATGTCCCATACAGTTCACAAGCTATGGTAAATCTACCTTACGTTCCTCACGCTGGGCCTTATGTTCAACTTGGTCAATTGACTGTGCCTGGTGGATATGGCCATATCCAATTCAAGAACTATCAATACCCTCAAGGTATCACCCCAAGAACTATCCAGATACCCTTGCAGCAACAAGGAAAACCTTCACAATAGCAAGGGAAACCTTCGTAGCAGCAAGGGAAATCTTTGCAGCAGCAAGGGAAAGCATTTCAACAATAAGGAAAACTGCTACAACCGCAAGGGAAACCTTTGCAATAGTCACAAAAAAATTTGCAACCGTAGATGGAGTTTGTTCAATAGTCCTCCCAACTTTTGTCCTCGCAAGGCCAACATTTGTAGCCGCAGGGCCAACTTTTACATCAGCAAATCTAGCCTTTATAGCAACAAGGTCATCCTTGGCAGCAACAAGCCTTATATGCATATCAGCAAGGTCAGACTTTGCAAGGTCAAGGTCAACCCCTGCATCAGTAGGTTCAAAATCCTTATGTTCTGGGTCAATAGGTTTAATAACCTTATAACCTGTATGTTGCGTACAATGCTCATTAGCGGCCTATGATAGGGAAGTATCAAACCTACCCATGATCGAATCCTCCTTATGGGCAAGGTAACCCTCAGTGAGGACAACATCAGATTCCATATGCAGAAAATCCGCCCCTATGGGGGAAAAATCCTTACCAACAAGGATGGAATCCACAATTTGGGTCTCCTCAAAGGCCCTATATGCCATTTAATACGCAATTTCCTTTCTTGGCTACATTAGAGCTACCAGATGTTTCTAGGATCATGAACGATCCTATTCTTCATTCGTCGTACTAACCTCCAGTTCCATAAAAAATTCCAAGCGATTGCCCCAAGTTTGAGGGAAACGAGAAGGAGGATCCACAAGCCCATGTGATGACATATCACCTCTGGTGCTCCTCCAATTCATACGTCGATGATTCTATCTGTCTTCAACTTTTCCAAAGGACTCCCACAAGTTTTACACTAAGTGGTACATCAAAATGACTCAAGGTACCTACGGTGACTTCAAGTCTATCGCTATGGCTTTTCTCACTCATTTCCAGTTGCCAATTCACTATGAAACTGGAACCCATTTCCTTATGTCACTAAAAAAATACACCATGACCCACATCTATGATCATATCCATGAACGGAGACATTGGCATCATCTCATAAAGTTTGAGATTGTTGATGATTTGTTGACACAATGGTTCACAAAATCATTCGTTAACAAAATTGCTAAGGACATAGCCATGGGTGGATGTGTTACTGAAGAGCAAGCTATTGTCCATGCTCAGTATTTAAACCTAGTCTATTCGCAATCTGGCACATTATATGAGATGTTATGTGATGCTCCAAGATCATCATCGGATCTAACAACATCGAAGTCTCCGAATACACCACCTGTTGACAATGTGATTGGTTATGTGTCTCAAAATCCTTCGAAAGCTTCTTCAAATAAAAAATCGGTCTCGAATACTGGTTCCAATAATCCCTCTAATAATTCATCCGGTGTTGGTAAAAACTCTGAGGTTCATGCTGTCTAGTCTACCAAAATAGATAAATCCTCTAAAGTTAAAACAAAGGAAAAGGTAAATCCAAAGCTGATGCCCCAAAACAGGACCCTCCTAATTCTTCTGTTGATGATGCCTCTTGACGAAAGCTGAAATATCCCTGCCTCATCTACAAGGAGGATCTTACACTAAATATTGTCCCCAATGATATGAAGTTAGTCACTTCCTAAAAGGGACTCCAACTGCCTTAAAAGAACCCTTTCCATCACAGCAGACCCAATTGTTAGACCAACCTCAGTCTTCTGCTTCCTCAGGTTCCCAAGTGTTCATGATGCAAGGTTCATCACCTATCTCAATCGATACATGAACCAAGGACTATCACGCTACATCTAAAAAAATCATAGAGAAAGAAGCCCATGATGTTCCTTCTACTTCTACTTCATCTTCTTCTAGTCCTCTCCATATCGAGCCCCCTAACAGTGAGTCCATCATCCGACCACCCTCTAAAGGTGTTCTTCGAAAGTCATCTTTCAATCTGAATGCCAGAGCTATGCAACATTATAATATTTTTTAGGATTTAGCTCAAGTGCCTTTGGCGATGTCTACCTTGGAGGTTCTTCAATCCTGTCCAACGAAGTGGAAGTCACTGTTGTCTACTATATGTGCAATCAATCCTTCTGATTCGAGTCTAGTTACTTTCAATGTAGAGAATCATGTACCCCATCTTCCTCATTAGATGATATTTATGATCCATTTCCTTATCAAAGGAAAGACGATTCATCACATAGTTATTGAAGAAGGTGCCTCAACCTGCATCATGTCAGTTTCATGTTGGAAAGGCATTGGCTCTCCTCCTCTTAACCAATCTCTGAAAACCTTGAAAGCCTTTAATGGCAGAGGTTCACGACCATACGGTATTCTCATGAAATTAGCGATTACATTTGAAGGAAAAATTGTTGAATTAGATGTATAAGTTGTAGATTCTAATCTCAACTACAACCTACTTCTCAAATGAAGCTGGATTCATGCCATGTTTTGTGGGGTGTCTTCTTTGTTCCACGTACTTCATTTTCCTCATGAAGGAAAAATAGTCACGGTTGATCAACTATATTTCTTTTCTTCTAGTTTGTCCAATGGTATCATTCGTTATGTGGGAAATACTGTGATTCCTTATGAGTGCGTGGGTGCAGGTATCTTCAAAGACTCTGCTTTGATGAGTACTTTTAACATTCCACCTCCACATGTTCATTCAATAAATATGATCTCAGATTCCATGGATCCTTGGGTTATCCCTTCTGATGATCAAATTGACTCATTTGGAAATGTTATGCCTTTATGTTTAGGATGTTTCAGTGTCCGTCAAGCTATCGTGATTGACCATGGATCACATTTTCATCAGCATATGATGGCAGAGTTAACTGCTTAGTTGGGCCTTCGCCATGATAGCTCGACTCCATATTATCCACAAGCCAATGGCCAATTTGAAGCAATCAATAAGGTATTGATTACTATGCTTCAACATACCATTGCGAAGCATAGAAAATATTGGCTTTTAATGTTTTTCTCAGCTCTTTGGGCTTACCAAACCTCTACTAAGACTGCCACTAGATTCAGTATGTTCCAGCTGGTGTACAGTTTAGAGGTAACTCTTCTAATCGAATGTGAAATCCCTTCGCTTAAGCAAGCTATCGAACTTCTTCCGAATACCTCACGTGAATAGGATCCACTACTATATCTTGAGAGACTCGACAAGATTCATCACATTGCTGCAATTATTATTGAATCTCGAAAGAAATGATTCAAAGCTCATTTTCACCAAACCGTTTCTCCTCGCACATCCGCTTAAGGCAACTTGGTCCTTATTTACAATCAAGCCAATGAGAAGTTGGGGAAAGAATGTTCGAACCTATATTGTCAAGCGTGTCTTACAAAAAGGTGCCTATGAGGTATGTGATTATGAGGGGAATGCATTGTCAGAACCCCGTAATGGGTTGTATCTCAAAAATTATTATGCGTGAAATTTGTATGATAACTTTTGTACATTATTGTGTTAATTCATTAGTGTACATTTTTATTTTTGGTGTGTTTTTTTTTCTTTGCAGGCATATTTTTTTCAGCTTACCATGTGTTCCACTCAGTTTGCAGATGTCAACAAGTCATTACATTGGTTTCGCTGATGGTGCTTGTTGTAACACACAGAACCTCTCTTCCGTAGCATGGGTGTTCTATGACCCTAATGGCGAGCTGATTAACTTACAAGGTATCTACCTTGGTCAAACAACCAATAATATCGCGGGTATAGTGCAGTTATTGAACTCTTGTCGGAATCAGGTTCTCTTGGCATTAGAGATTTAGTTGTTAGGTTGGATTCCCAACTCGTTGTGTTACAATTAAACAATCATTATTCAGTAAGAAATACACAAATACTGCGTATTTATCTACATGTTAGATTGCTGGAAAGAAATTTTGACAACATCACATATCAACATATTCCACGTAATTTAAATACATTAACTGATGCATTAACAAATTTTTTTCTTGATAGATATTTGCATCATTTGTAAAACTGAATCATGTTATGAACACATAAGTAGAAATAAAAAATGGATATATATATATATATATATATATATATATATATATATATATATATATATATCTCACATCTGTCAAAGTGTTTACATCAAAATATCAAAAAATAGAGTGTTCTGAGACACTTGGCTTTCAAAGCCTACAAAATGTGTAAAAGACTAGAAGGATTGACAAACTACACGGTTCTCATGGTAGCACATGACTGCTCTGATCACTCGGCCTAACAATCGGCGTAGTCTCATAGAGACTCCCACTGTATGTCTCTGCCAACACAGTGGAACATCGTCGATGGTGGCCTAATATGGAACCCCTCAGGTGATTGCCTCCAGGTTGCATTCCATCTGGGGTAAGGGGTCAGCCCCTTCTTTGTAGTCTGTAGTCACTATCGAATGGGAAACTCGCCATGCTATTGGAGACCTGCCTGGTGGTCTATTTCGTCCCACATGTGCACATTTATCATAAGTTGAGTCTTATATTACATTCTCATAAAAATCATAAAAACTTGAAAAAAAGAAAAAAAAAACAAGTTTTTTCCTGCATCATTCCACTGTTCACTAGGTGGCAAAGGTAGATCTAGATCCCCTCTGAAATCTGTGTCGGCATACACATAGTCATATACCATCAGCAACTATCGTTCAAGCCAAGTGAATAACTGTGGTGGATAGTGCATGTGTTGGCACGTGCCTCCCCGAGGCATGATTTGGCTCCACCTCATGAGACTCGAATCTCGGGGGGGGGGGGGGGGGGGGAAGGATGTGGTACTTCTGCGCACTGATACGAGAAGAGCAATATTCGCTCCAAGAATAATGTCACTAGTATGGAACCAAACCTGAACTGCTTTAGGTGTCCGTGCTTACCTTTGGTCAGTTGGCGCTTCATGTTCACCAAAAAACCTCCACACCAGTTGAAGATGGTGGGAGTCAAACAAGCAATGGTATACTGAAAATAAGACTTGGAAGCCTCATGAAGAGCTTGCATGATGGATACGCACGGCATGGTGAATAATATTTTTCTCAGAATGAGGTTATTGGTGATTGTTGCAATCTTCACCTTACCTCCGTTAGTTATCTTGGTTCCAGGACAGTATCTATGGACTAGGCTCCTGGTGCTCTAACCTCCTCGGCGAGATCCAAAGAGTTGAATGGGTTCTCCTCAACAGGATAATATCGTTATGAGGTAAATTTCCATTTCCTACAGTTCCAGTTCCTACTCTTTGATGATGAAGATCTCCCGTTCTACATCCCAAAGGCTGATCAGATAAGGTAGCAACGTTATATATGCCCTCAACCTTGTGGTCTAAAAGAATTTCAATAGGCCACAATCCCTCAAAGCATTTATGCATGCCAGATCTTGAGATTCATGGTGATCTTCATCCTCATGGCCTCTTTCTTTCCACTCTATGACCATCTTTCTCTTGCAAACAACATTTAAACCCTTTGTAGTGCCTTTTCCATGGATAAAAATCACCATTTTTTTTCTTTAATATGAGTTTTTAATCTTTAAAATTCTCTCTCGGCGCCATTGCACCTATTTTTCAAAATAGTGCAATGGCATCGCATGAGCCTTTTAAGCTCGAGTGCGACCATCGTCGGTCCGATGACCGTACCCACGATGGTCGCCGGTGACCTAACTTTTCAAAATCCTCTTTTATAGCATAAAATTCATCGTTAAAATTGCATAAACTGGAAATGAAGTGGAAGAGCAGGGATGAGGCTCTTACCTATTACAGATGGATTGTGAAATGGTCTTCCTGGTTCTCCCACAATAGCCACTAGAAAATCAAGGAAGTTAGGGCCAAAAAACACTTTCAGAGCTCAGTTTGGTAAAATGTTAAAAAATGAAATTAATTTTGCCTATTTATAAGTTTTGAAAGTCATTTTGTCAAATATTTTTGTAATATTTTAATATTTTCTTGATATCAGTGATGGGTACATTTCTTTTGTAGTTACAAGTGCCTTCATTGTGAAAGGTGATCATTATTGACCGATTCTAGGATTTTTATTTTATCTCTTTTTTAGACTCAAATAAATGAAAAAGGAACCCTCATGCAATCATCTTTCAGCTCTTTTCTGACTCTCGAAAATTAAAAAGATTGTCAAGTACTTGTCTTTTCAAACTCGTTAAAGTAAATGAACAAATTGGCGACTCCATTAGGGAGATCCCATCTTTTGTTTGTTTTGGATTTCATGATTTCATGAAAACTTTTCTAGTTTCACATTTTCCCTTTGGTTCTGTTTCTTTTTTTCTACTTACTCGCCTAAGTCTAAAATTCATAGTAGCATATCTGGTCCCTGTTTTGAAATTTTTGTATTTTTCCTTAGTTTCCTTGGTTAGCACATTTAATACACTGACATTTGCGCCAGCTAGCATGAATTGTGGAGGAACATTCACGTTGACCATCCTCTGGCGCTTGTTGTCAGTTAGGCAATTGTGTCGATGCCTATAAGTGAATATTAGGGGTTGACCCCAATCTTGGCTAGTGTGTTATTCTCTTGTATTTTTCACCCTATGATCCTCTTTTACGGTTTTCTCCCTGATTAGGAAGCTACTTTTCATTTTGTTTTTGCTTGCTTGTTGGCTTGTCATCTTGCTATTTGATTGATTGAGTCATTGAGTGGTCAATGACACTAGGACATCTAGTTAGTCACCCATTCAGCGGCTTGTGGACTCATTAAGTTCGAGTGTGGGTGTGCTTGCTCCTTGCATTTGTTTTCTGCGCCTTTTATGACTTTGACCTCTTTTGCACAAGTTTGAAAAAGGTTTCATTTACTAGCTTGAATGTCTTTTTCTGGCATTGATTACATTGTTGGTCTTGTGTTTGGTAAAGTCAGTGATTCATTGATCTGAATGAACTTCTCTTTTCATGTTTTCATCTGCATGAAGAGCTCATAGTCTCGAAAACATTTTCATTGAAAGATTGTATGTGAAAAGTTTGTTTCGTTTTTTCATGAGGATGTATGAAATTCTAGCTTGTTGCATCATTATGATTTTCATCTCTTAAAAACTAGAATTGCCTCAACATTTAAAAAAGGAAGAGAAATTTTTTCATTTTGAAAGGACTGATAGATAGGTGCTTGTCAGGAAATTAGGAATTGGAATGAATTTTTCATCAGTTTATTTTTTGAAAAGTGAAGTAGTGAAATATCACTTCATTTTCAGTTGCTTGATTGTTTGCATTTGATTGAGTAGTTTCTACCCTCTCTAGTGTAGGCATTTCATCGAATTGAAAGGGCCTTGTCCCATTTAGTTGTATTTTAGGTTTTTCGAGTAGCATCGCTAAGACCTGAAAACTGAAACTTAACTCAATATCAACTCTAAAATGAATTCAATTAACCTAAGGCGTATTTGACATTAACGATCATATCTAGAAGGTCTAGGCTAGAAACATGTTTCGACATATTTAAACCTAGTAGTTGTCATTAGCTTCAGCATTAGACAATGCTAGCACAGATTTGTGCTCCCCATACTGTCAAGTATATAACGGGAGACCCCACTAGGAGACAATCCTTTTATCCTCAAGAAGCCGAGTCAGCCGCCTTGGGAACGTGATACACCAAACACATCATTTGGGGAGATTGCCTGCTCGTACTTCTTGGTTCGTCAGGAGGTATTCTGCAGTTCACAGTTGCCCGGTAATCCTGTTTACCTAGATAATCTGGAGTAGTCATTTGATGTTTTTGACTCATTAAACTTAAAATATCATTTAAGCACTTATCCTTTTGAGCTCTTTTCCAATTGAAAGTAATAGATTCATCTTTGTTTCTTTCTCGACTCTTAAAAAATGAAAGAACATCAGTCTTTTATGCGTCTTAATAATTGATTGCCCATGATCCAAAACATCCTATTAGTCTTTTTGACCAAATCGTGAGTTCCCTTAAAAGGACATTTTAAGGCCTTAAAGCTATTTGTTCCGTCGACTAAGACAAGTTCATCGTGGCTGAACCATTTGGTTCACCCAATTCCTCTTCCTCTCCTTCATCTGAAATATTGTCTAAGGAGTCGTTTCTTAAGCTATCAAAGTCACTTGAGGACCAAAATGTTGAACTCGCAATTGTTTTGAGTGTTCAACCTTTGTCATCTCATCCTCCGCCTACTTTCGATTCAGGTTCATCTATTGATCTTGGCCCAGAATCTCTAGATAATCCCATTCAAGCTCCAAAGAACCCATCGACCACTGACGGTCAGCTTGGAGTAGTTATCTATCCTCTAAACCCTTTGTTTTACGGTGTTGAGATATCACCACAACGTCCTTATAGTGTATACGACCAGTTGCGTGTTCCTTTGGAACTATCCCCCAGTACACATTCGGCCATTCATCATCTTTTGTTTTCAAACATGGAACCCGAAGGCGATGCTCCATTCACTTCTCCGGATGAGTCTAAAGTTTCTACTCCATACACTGTTGAGGGAGAAGAATTGCAATTACAATTTCCTCTCGAGGGTTTCTTTATTCAGAAGGTATTCCCTCCAGCTTTCCACCTGGCTATGTGTCTTTGGGGCACTCAGTTTTAGGCACACGTAGTGTCTCATCACTCTACCATAATCATGTTTAGGCATCAGGTGTCAGGCCTATGTCAGGTCCGTTCGTCACGAACACGAATTCCCAACCAGCTGTTACTTCAGTCCCAATGCAAGCCACCATCCCAAATACTCTTGTATCATTAATCCCAGATACATGTCAGTCACAACTAGTAGTTTCAAAGATTGTCTCTACTAGTTCTTTTGTCCCATTAGTCAGTTGCCAGATTGTGCCACCACCTAGGGGGCAGAACCTAAATGTCTCTGTGGTGTCAAGTGCCACTAATGTGAGTTGCTCACAAGCTCACATGCTTGGCATAAAACAAACCTCTTCTAGTATGATTTATAACCCTATTATCCCTACTAGATCAAGCAATGTCCAATACTAATAGCTTCAGAATCCTGCTGGTCCATCTGGATCGAGCAATGTTTAGTATCAGTAGCCTTATGGGACTCAGGTCCAATACCAAAATCCTTACATTCCATATGGTTCTTAATGATTGTTTAATCAACCTTACACCCTCCAATCTGAGAAGTACATCGAGCCTATCTATGGCCAGATTCAGTTTGGTAATTTCCCGAGCATTGTTCAAGTACCCTTGCAACAACAAGGATGGCCTTTACAACAATTAGGGCATCCTTTGTTACCGAAAGGGAAACCTTTGTTGCAACAAGGGTTTTCCACGCAACAGCAAGGGCAGATTATCCCGCAGCAAGGTCACCTACAACAATCGCAAGGTCAATCCTTCCAATATTTGCAGTAGGCCACGGAGCAACAAATACAATATGCTCCGCATACTTCTCAACCTATACCCTCACAGGGCCAACCTCTACAAACCTAGAGACAAATTTTGCAATCGCAAGTTCAGCCCTTGCAACAACAAAACGAACCAGGGCAGCAACAACCCTTGGATGCATATCAACAAGGTCATCCCTTGCAGGGACAAGGTCAAGGTCAAGTCCTACAACAGCAGGCACATAATCCTCTTGTGCTAGGTCAACAAGTTTAGAATCCTACTGGCCAAGGGAACCAGGTAAAAAACCCCTACGTCCAAGGGCAACAAGTGTATCAACCTTATGCCGAATGACTACAGGTCTAGAACCCCCCTTTTTAGAGACAACAGGCTCAACAGCCCTATGTTCTAGGCCAACAGGTCCCATATCCACATGTCCAAGGTCAACAGGCTCAATAACATTTTAACCCATACGTTTCCTATCAGCTACCTGTGCTTAGATAGTTTCAAGGTATACAAGGTCAGAATCCTCCCTTTGGTCATGGTAATCCGCAATGGGGGCAGCCTCAGATGCCATATGGCCAAAATCCCCCACTATGGCGCCAAAATCATTACTATTAGGGATGGGTTCCTCCCTATGGGCCCGCTTATTGACCTCCCATGCCTTTTAACACTCAATTACCTTTCTTGGCCACACTTGAGTTTCTAGATGTATCACGCCTTTACGAATGATTTGATCCTTCATTTGTCGTACTGGCCTCCGGTGTCGTCCAAGATACTAAGTGATTGCCCAAAGTTTGATGGAAAAGCTAAAGAAGATCCTCAGGCCCATGTGATGACATATCACCTTTGGTGCTCGTCAAACTCATACATGGACGATTCCATTCATCTTCTTCTTTTCCAATGGACTCTCATGGGTGCCACAGTGAAATGGTACATTGAGCTACCTCGAAATACTTTCCATGACTTCAATTCGTTATCCATGGCTTTCCTCATGCATTTTTAGCTGTTGGTTTGCTATGAAACTAGCACCTATTTTCTCGCATTGCTTAAGCAATACACTGCGATACACATCTCTGATCATATCCATGAATGGAGACGTAGATGTTGCCTGATCAAGTTCGAAATTGCTGATCAGTTGCACACTGAATAGTTTACCAAATCATTTGTAGCACCAATTGCTTGCGATATAGCTATGGGTGGATGCGTCACTGAAGAGCAAGCCATTTCCCATGCCCAGTACTTGGATCTGGTCTAATCTCAGTCTGGCACCTTATACAAGTTGTTACTCAATGCTCCGCGGCTGTCATCTGATCCCGCAACATCAAAGTCACCAAATGTTTCTCCCATCGATGGAGTTATTGGTTCAGTATCCTAGACCCCTGTTAAAACTTCTTTCAAACAAAAGTCGGTCTCGAATGCTGCTCCTAATAGTTCATCTCAAAATCTGCTAGGCCCTGGTAAAACCTCAGAGGTCCATGCTGTCTAGTCTACTACAACGGACAAATCCTTGAAAGGGAAAAAATAAAGGAAAAGGAAAAGGCAATGCTAAAGCCGATTTCCCAAAACAGGGTCCTCCCAAATCGTCTGCTAGCGAATCTTCGCAATGAAAACCTCTGTATCCCTTCCTCATTTGTAAGGAGGATCACTATACTAAGGATTGTCCACGACGATCTAAAGTTAGTCGCCTACTCAAAGGGACCCCTGCTGTTGTTAAAGAGCCATTTTTGTCTTAGCAGACTCAAATGGTAGACCAACCTCAATCTGCTTCCTCTGGATCTCAAGTCTTCACGATGAGCACGCCCATTAATGTGGCCACCTAATCGAAAGATTATCGAACTCCATCTCTGGTAGCTGGGAAAGAAAAAGAAGATGCACCTTCTTCTTCTACCATGAATTCTAGCCCTCTACAAATCGAGTGCCCCAACACTGATTCTGCTACACGACCTCCATATCAAGTTGTGCTAAAGAAATCCTCGTATAATCCCAATGCCTGAGCCACTCAGCACTACAATATTGTTGAAGATTTGGCTCAAGCGTCGTCATCCATGTTGGCTCTCGAGGTACTCCAAAGCTGCCCATCGCAGAGGAAGTCTTTACTCTCAGCTATCGAGGGCATCGATCCCACCGATTCTCATTTAATATGCTTTGATCTAGAGAACCATGTTCCATGACTCCCTCATTAGATTGCCTTTCTTATTCAGGTAATCATTAACGAGAAGACCATCCACCACACTATCATTGATAAAGGTGCTTCTACCTGCATCATGTCAACTGCATGTTGGAAGGCTATTGGTTCCCCGGCATTGAACTAGTCTACTAACACTCTGGAAGCTTTTGATGGCTGCAATTTGCGACCCTTCGGTGTCTTGCCTAACCTTTCCATCATCGTGGAAGACAAGACAGTGCAAGTCGAAGTAGATATTGTTGACTCTAATCTCAATTATAATTTTCTACTTAGTTGAAGTTGGACTCATTCCATGCATGCCGTGGGCTCCTCTTTGTTTTGCATGATCTGTTTTCCCCATCAAAGGAAGATTGTCACCATTGACCAACTGTCTTTCTTTGCCTCTTCCTCCTTGGATGGAAATGTTCTGTAGGTCAAGCACTCTGGTGCTCCCTATGAGAGTGTGGGGGTAGGTCTCTTCAGATATTCTACCTTAATGTAAATTTTTCCACTCCCACATCCTCATGTTGCCTCTGTGAACATGGTCTCGATCAAATCTAATCCATGGGCCATACCTGCACCAGATCTTGTTGATGCTTGGGGTGAGGTCATGTTGCTTAGTCCCGCCAAAGTCAATTACCTAGAAATTGTTCTAGCTTTGAACTCTGCATCCTCTAATTCTCATATGTCGAAGACCTCTATCGATATGTACTCTTAATCCCCCTCGCTTGGCACTTTGGAATCAACTGATCCCTTAGCCAAGACCTTCCTCATTGATGAAGGTATCATGGAAATCATGTCTCTCGAGGAACCACCATGGATCGATACTCATCATTGATCCTCATTCGTGCCTCGCCTGGCGGTCATGCCTACCACTTTCAAAGAGTCCTTTTCTCCATTTTCGGCACCAACTTTTACTCATGAAGTATGGTTGGAAGGAAATTTGGGTAATATTACGCAAACAATGTCAAAATTTGTTTGCAAAATTTGTTGCACTCACCAAAAATGTGAGGATCGGTATGAATGCTTGAGAGCTTACCTGCAAAGAGGAGCAACAAACGCGGAGTTGCAAGCATGGAGTAGGAGTAGAGCTTAATGTGAAGAGTTTAAGCGTTGCAGATGAGACCAGTGTGAATGACTATGCCTACAATGTTTGACCGTCAGAAGGATCTGTGTGCAGAGCTGTCATGAAGAAATCTGTCTGCATCAAAAATTGTTGCGTGCTTGAGTTTTGTGAATACTTAAGCATTGGGCGTTGGACGCTGTATACAGTAATTTCTGTTTGAGACAAAGCATCGTTGGAAGTGTTGTGTCTGCACGCATTAAATTCATATAAGTCCATTAAATTCATATAAGTCCATCCTCTATTTTTCCGTATGCCCACAACAATATTACAATTATATACAATATGATATGATGTGAAATTAAAGGTGTGAAATTGGTGGAGAACACCAACGTAAATAATTATGAAGAGCACTCTTAATAATTATTGCGAAGTTGTATTTTTTAATTATGAAGGCCATTACAAGACCACATACATTTTGGATGATATAGTTTGCATTATTTGTAAATGTAAGGAGTGAATAAGGAGAGAGAATGAGTGGAGAACATGCTTTAAGTACCACAGAGGATTAATTAATTATTTTTAAATTTAAGTTTGTATTTTGATTTTTAAAAATTGAGGGCACTTTTCTAAACTCCTTTAGAGGATATTTGAGGAACGCTTTGTAACCAAGTTGAAATTGAGAGTGAGTTACAATTGCCCATTTGTTGCATTATATTGTACTCTTCCCATTAATAAAAAAAATATTTTGTGGTGGTGGCTGAGTCCCAATTTTTTGGGACATTTGCTTCTTGTCTCGGGTTGAAGTGGGACACATTTTGTTCTTTTGCATTTTCTCTCTATCACTTTCTCTTACTTTTTCATGGCGACAAGCATTATTGTATTTCTTAAACTTGTTGGCACAAACTATTTTTATTGGAGCAAACATATGCAACCTATATTGATCACTAAAGACTTATGGGAACTTGTAACTGATGGATACAATATGCCTTCACCCGATGAATTCAAAGCATTAAGTGATGATGAAAAGAAATCTCTTAAGAAACTTATTAAGAAAGATAATGAAGCACTTTCACTTATAGGTAACGCTTTTGAAGAATATATATTTCCAAGAATCAGTGATGCAATATCATCTAAAGAAGAATGGGATATCTTAAAGAACAAATTTGAAGGTGTTGTTGTAGCTAAACTGCAAACATTAAGGAGGAATTTTGGAAATTCCCATATGCAAAGTAATGAATCCATTCATTATTACATCACAAAAATGCAGGATCTTGTTAATCAAATGAGGTCATTAGGTGAAGATGTTCCAGAAAGAAGGCTAATTGAGAAGATTTTAAGAAGTGTTCTGCTTAAGTTTGAAATGGTCACTACTAGTATTATGGTCTCCAAAGATTTAAATACCATGAAAAATGATGAATTAAGTGGATTGTTGCTAACTATTGAAGAGAATCAACCATCTGAGCAATTTGAACATGCCTTTTCTGCAAAGCATAGAAGAAGAGGAAGGAGTAGGTGTCAATATCATAATCAGAATCAAAATAGAAATCAACAAAGTTCACAAGGAAATGCACCACCTTCAAGAGGTAGAGGTAGGAATCCCAACTAGTTTAGAGGAAGAGGGAGAGATGGATTTGGCAAAAGAGGACAAGGAAGAGATGGAGGCAGAAATGGAGGAAGAGGAGGAGGACCAAAATGTTATTATTGCCAAAAATTTGGCCATCTTGAAAGAGATTGTTATGCAAAAATGCGAGATACAGAGCAAAAAGGTGCTAATACAGTTGTTGAAGAAACTAGGAAGGAGAAGTTATTCATCTCAAGTTTGATGGCACATAGCGAAGAAAGTGAAACATGGTATATTGATTCAGGATGTTAAACTCATATGACATCTCAAGAGGAGTTGTTTACAAAAATTGATGACAATTATTCTAGTAAAGTCATATTTGGTGATAATAGTGTTTCTGAGGTGAAAGGGAAAGGCACAGTTGCAATACCAGCATTACATGGAAAGAAGTTAATTGAGGACACTTTGTTGACACTAGCATTGAAGAAGAACCTACTTTCTATAGGATAGATGATGGAGAAAAACTACAAGTTAGTATTTGATAATAAAGAATGCTTAATCATGGATAAGTTGAATAAAAATGCAGTTGTAGCAAGAGGTGAAATTACTGAAGACACAATTTTAAAGATCTCCTTTGATTCAAGTAATTCACAAAGTTTGAATACAACAGAAGATACAAATAGAAAGATTTGGAATTATAAGATGGGGCATCTAAATTTTCAGAGTTCGGTGTTGTTAAGAAAGTAGAACTTGGTGAATACTCTTTCTTATATCAATTTGGATGATGATGTATGTGAAGGGTTTATTTTTGGGAAACAACACGGGGAAAGTTTCTCAGATAGAAAATGGCAGGCTAGAGAACGACTAGCATTGGTACATTCAGATTTATGCGGTCCAATGGAGATTGTGTCTTTTGGAAAGGCACGCTATTTTCTCGCTTCCATTGATGATTATTCTAGGAAGACATGGGTGTATTTTCTAGAAGAAAAGTTTGAAGTATTTTCTCATTTTCTTGAGTTTAAGGCTTTAGTTGAAAAGAAAAGTGGTCTACAAATTCACACCCTAAGAACATATAATGGGGGAGAATACAATTCAAATGAGTTTTGAAATATTTTGAATTTTTGAATTATTGTAAGAAGAATGGAATAAAGCAAGAGTTTAATAATTCATATTCTCCTCAACAAAATGGTGTTGCAAAGAGGAAGAATAGAATCATAGTTGAAATGGCTAGAAGCATGTTAAAAACTAAGTCACTTGGAAATGAGTTTTGGGCTGAAGTAGTACACACAACAGTATACACTCTTAACTAATGTCCTACAAAGGCAGTGTTGAATTTGACTCCAGAAGAAGCATGGTCACGGCATAAACCAAGTGTTGCACATATGAATGTTTTTGGTTGTACTGCATATGCACATGTTCCTAAGGAAAAGAGGAATTGGATGATAAGAGTGTGAAGTGTATCTTTATTGGATACAATATTGAAACAAGAAGTTACAGGTTGTTTGATCCAAAGGCAAAGAAGGTGATAATAAGCAAAGATGTTGTGTATGATGAGAAGGAAGTCTATGATCTAGAACAATTATAGCTTGAATTGAAGAACGATGCAATGAATATTGGTGATGATTCAAATTCCAAGTTAGTAAAAGAAGATGAAGTTAAGAAGAAGCCTAAGTGTCTTGAAAGGGATCATTTAGAAAGCAGTATGTTAGATAGAAATTTTGAAATAAGGGTTACTAGATATCAAATTTATCTAGTGAATTATGCACTTATGGGATAGGTAATGAAAATGGATGAACCACAGGATTTTGCAGAAGCATCAAGAAAGAATGAATGGAATGAAGCTATGGAAGGAGAAATGAATGCCTTAGTGAAAAATGATACATGGGAATTGGTCAAATTACCAAAGGGAAAAGATGTAATTGGCACTAAGTGGGTTTATAAAACCAAGTATAAATCAGATGGCACAATTGATACGTATAAGGCTTATTTAGTTGCAAAGGGATATGCACAAAAAGAAGGAATTGATTATACTGAGACATTTTCCCTAGTGACAAAGTTGGATACAATCACGATCATTCTTGCCTTAGCTGCATAGTACAAGCAGCCAAGTTTTCAAGTGGATGTTAAATCAACCTTTCTAAATGGTTATGTGGATGAAGAAATTTGTGTGGAGCAGCCTGAAGGTTTTGAAGTGCCATGAAAAGAAGATTATGTTTATAAGTTGAAGAAGGCCTTGTATGGTCGTAAGGAAGCACCAAGGCCATGGTATTCAAGAATTGATAAGTATTTTTAGGACCATGGACTAGTTAAAAGTTTATATGATCCCAATCTGTATATCTTTCAATCAGGACATGACATTCTGATAGTTGTCTTATATGTTGATGATTTGATCTACACATGGAATAATAAAAAACTATTTCAAAGGTTTAAGTTACATATGATTGATGAGTTTGAGATGATAGACCTTGGTGAGATACATTATTTCTTGGGTATTGAAGTTTGGCAGAAGGAAGATTGTATTTTCATGTCACAAGCCGAGTATACTTGGGACAGTTTGAAGAAGTTTAGAATGTTGAGTTGCAAGCTCATGTAAAGTCCTTTGGAAGTTGGGTTGAAGTTATACAGACATGATGCATCCAATTCAGTTGATGTTACTTTGTATCATCAATTGGTTGGAAGTTTGATCTACATAACTAAAACTTGACCAAATATTTATTTTGCAGTCAGTATGGTATCAAGATTTATGGTAGAACCTAAGGAATTACGTTGGAAAGCAACAAAGATGATTTTAAGATATCTGCATGGAACAATTGGTTATGGTTTGGTATACAGGTATACAGAAGATTTCAGGTTGATTAGTTATACAGATTCAGATTGGGTTGGATGTATGGATGATGGGAAATCAACTTCAGGGTATTCATTCAATATGGGTTCAACGACAGTTTCTTAGAGTGTTGATAAGGAATCAAAAGTTTCTCTCTCAATAGCAGAAGCAGAGTATCAAGCGGCAGTGACGACATCATGTGAAGTAGTTTGGTTAAGAAGAATTCTAGAGGACCTACATGAACAACAAGATCAACCCACTTAGTTGATGTATGATAATCAAAGTGCTATTCAGATGACCAAGAATCTAGTTTTCCATAAGAAGATCAAGCATATTGGTTCATGATTTTGTTCATGATTTGCTTTAGCAAGGAGTGATTGAGATTGAGTATTGCAGAATAGATAAACAGGTAACTGATATATTCACCAAAGCACTATCTAAGGAAAAGTTCTGCAAATTTAGAGATGATCTTGGAATATTTCCAAATGATCATTATGGGGGATAATTGATGGAATAATGGATCATTTATAAAATATTCAATAACTAAAGTTGTTTTTAGTGAGAGATTTATGGAGAAATTAGTGGAATGATAGGTGAGAGGTTTATGGATGATTGTTGAGAGAATTATGGAGTGATTTATGGAGTTATTGATTGAGAAATTTTTGGAGTTGACAAAATCCCAATACCTCTCCTCATGTATAAATATATGCCTATGTTAATGAAATAATATTGAGTTAGTGTGTGAGAGCTATGCATTATTGTTAAATGTTTTATGCTCTTTAATTTAGTTTTTATTATGTGGTTCCATCTTTCAAAAATGCTAATTGTGAACAGATTGTAGGATCTCAATATTAGTTTGGTTTCAATGATTGCCATGAACATAACCCTTTTGCTATTTTATGTATGTAACTATGCCTATAAAGGCTTATGTAATGTAATGAGTTTGGGGGAGAGGATGATTTCCATTTCATTTTGCTATCAAACCTGAAGATTGTAAACTTTGTTATTCAATAATTAAGCTCAGTTTTGTGATTCAACATGGCGAGTCACTGATTCGATTTCGGATCAATTATGAACTCATTGAGTCTCTGAATTGAATGCGTTGAAGTTTAGTTCTTTCCTATAAGCTTCCAAGCTGACTCCAAGTGTGGCAAGGGCCCACCACAATCTGGATCCAGCTTCTGTAATCATATGCGTAGGTAATCTTTGTGTGTGTTTTAGTTAATTCCTGCATTTTGATTTAAATTCGTTCTTGAACAATTGATTTAAGTTTGATTTTGATCAGTTGTCACAAAGAAATTTGATACTGTGTGTGTTAATGTTGGATTGGTTTCAGTTAAAGGAATGATCTCATGTGCCAAATTTTGATTAGACAAGCTAAGCATATAATGCTGAGGATTTCGTATTGAATGGTCTCAAGGAATTGTTTATAGTTTGTTATGGGTGTGCATTCGACATAAATAGAGCATCGCTCCATTTATTTGTATTCAATCTTGTAAACATTCATTCATATATATGTAGAGAACTAGATTGTTGTTCTTTCCCATCTAAAATCATCTTCAAATTTGAATGAACACTTCCTATGCATGCTCAAACTAGAAGATTGAATTGAAAGCACTAATCTTTGCACTGATGCATACGAATAAAAATAGAGTATGGTTGAAACTAACACTTCCTTGAGGTTTCATTATATAATCCATAAGATTTGTTTCATTTTAATTGTTGAATAGGGCTTCATGTTCCCAACATAAAGATCTAATATGAATTTTAACTTGTAGAGTGTAATTTTGGGCGTGATTAATCGATTCTGAGCATTGCCTTTTTAATTCTTTTGTTATCATCTTTCGAATTATCAATAACATTGTGAAGCACTGTAGATCTTAGTTGTTTCCATTCACAGTCTCTGGAATTTGAGTTTGAAGTGTCTTTTCCTCATTAGACTCCAGAGCATTAGATTGATCAACTAGTTGTGATTTTATTGAATAGTTAAGTGTGAATTTCATTAGCAAGATGGGTTGATTTCCTTTTTGAATTTGTGTGTTTATGAGAATTTGAGTATTCCATTAGTTATCTAATCATTATAAAGGAAACATTAAAGCTCTGACCTACAAACTAAATCAAGAAGTGTAGTGCAGCTCGTGTTTACAAGCCCAGGTTGACATATAAATATTGGAGGATTAATTCATCAATTAAAACTCTCAACAAACACAAATATCAACATCTTCTTTTTCTTCATCTTGCATTCTTAACATTTCTACTTGCTTGGATAGATTGCTAGTAATTTTTGTTTTATAATCATAAAACAAATTTGCAAGTTTAGCTTGACTTACCGATCTTGATGTTCATTTACCTACTCTTTCCCCTCCTCTTGATAAGTGTTTTCATGTTTCACAAATTTCTTCAAATGATAATTGGTATACATCACCTCTACTCATGAGATCAAGGAGATTAAACCATTCATCCCTAATTGCTCTAAGTAAGAGGGTTTTTAGTGTGTCAGATCGTAAATGATGTAGTTTTTCCATCTTAACATTATACATGAACGTGTCTATTAGATCCTCAAGGCTCTCATCTTATCTTTTATTCATTCTAAATATTTCTTATTTAAGATCATGATCTTTATATTTTTCTAGAAATATATTTTTCATATCATTCCATGATCTTATTGAATTAGTCCCTAAACTCATGAACCATTTAAGAGCTCTATCCTTCAATATTGTTGGAAACAATCTCAGTTTTTGAGCTTTTAATAAGTAACCATATGATCTACAAACAATTTCAAATTCAAAGAGAAAGGTTTCTGGATCCTCTCAACTTAAACCCTAAAATTTTGGAAGAACATATGGAAGGATGTTTTTCATGTGCACATTGATATCAATATCTTGAATGGAAAATCCAAGAGGATCTTCGTCATTGTCACCATCTCTATCCATTTATTCTACATTCTTTGCCATCTCTTCTTCTTCTACCTGTAAAAGTGAATGGTCATGTGGCTCTTACTACACCACGTGATCAAATAGGGGGGTGGGTTGGTGTTGGATAATTTTTTGTTTGTTTTTATGATTGAATGAAAACACTAATGCAATGAACTTTTCTATTTTTGAAATGAAATATTCCTAATGAAAATATTTTTGTTTTTTCAAAAAGTAAAAAGAAATGAATCAAATAGGGAAGAAAACAATGCATACTTTGTGTAGAGCATTGGAAAGGTATGTTTTAACGAATAACTTAGTGGTGTTTCAAGCAATAGTTGTAACCTTTTCTTTGTTATAAAATAAGGAGAATGTAATGAGAATGAGCACGAATGACCCAATCACTAATAGTTATCTTCTCTATGCAGGAAAAGACAAAAGTAGGAAGGCGCGGTGCAAAACGAGAGTTCCATGAGGAGATAACGGCTGTCCCTCCAAAACCAAATAAAATCCAGACCAGGGCGAGTAAATCAAGGCAGATCAATCTGGGACGAGATGAAGGACTGTCAGTTCGGAAGGCTAGGCAGAGAAAAGAGAGGAGTTAACAGTTTAACAGATCCCTCAGGATCTTTGATCCTGAGGGATCGCTACTTTCAATTATTTTGTTGTTTAGTTAACTCCGCCATTACTTGTATAAAAAGGGGCAGCATCAAAGACTTCAGGGACTTTTTTTATCTTGTATCTTTACTTTCTGTTTACAGACTTCATAGTTGGTTAAACTCAGACTATCGAGTCTCTTTAAGACTTAGTTTTGATGTACTATCATTGATGCGTTAATATAATATATTTGGTGTTACTTTCTCCCTGCATCTGAAGTAAGTTACGGCGGTGTGCCATTGGAAGCTAAGGGCCCGGCTCCAACGGACACTGGCTGATTGTATCATTACAGTTTGGCTTTGTGTGGTTTGTTTATTGTTCTTAATAATCTGATATACTTACATGCTGTTCCATACTCGTTCATCAGTAGTTTTCCTTTTGTAAATCTTTGTAACAAGTTTACATCATATTTCCAGAATTGATCACATAACATTGTTCTGAGTTGTTCACTTCTGTTACAGAATTTATAAGTGGAATGTTTTAGCTACATATGGTTGGAGTGACGATCATAAGAAGATGGAATTAACGTTGTGTGTGGACTACTGGTGATCATTCCAGATTATGTGTACATATGATTGACGTTTCCTGTTTATGGTGGTTTGCTGTTCCATTTGATTAAGCTGTCTACTTGTACAAAAGATTTCTCTTTCTTTGTATGTAAGTTGATGCCAAGAATTGAGAGTGTTGAAATCGCGAGATTTAGTTTCTTTACTGTCGTTCCTTTTACTGCTGTTCCATTTCTGAATTGTCGTTCCATTCTACTTTCTTGCTGTTCCTTTTTACTTGCATTCATTGGTTTGGTGTGGGAGGAGGATCAAGGCTGTCGTGAGACATAGCAGACGCTATTATGCTCCCAGATCCATGATCCATACTCTAATTCCTTTTCCTTCATCAGTTTCTAGAGGGATGGGTTACTATTTCCGTACCCTTGACTGATAAAGTTGCCGCGTGTGATTTCTTCATGCAAAAGTAATTTAGCCATAGCTTAGCATCCGTTTACTCTTGTATTTCTTAGACCTATACTACTAAGCATTACTCTGACAAATAGCCTCAAATTGAGATACCCTTTACAATAACAAAACGCTCCCGGATTGACTTGTAATGTGAGATAACTAGAGGTGAAAAAGACCCTTGTTACAGCTCTACATTTTGGCGCCGTTGCCGGGGAAAGGGTATAGCCATTTGTCTTTTAAATAGGGTAGTGTACGAATCTGCTAGGGGAGAGTTGGATTTTAAAAACGGAAGGTAAGAACCTGCGTACGGAGCATGTAAAAGCCCTGCTCCACCGTCCGCTTTCCTAGCAGAATTGATTGGTTAAATAGGATTTAGCAGTTTAATTGGAGTGCATGACTAAGCAGAAAAAGCCAGAGAAAGATCAAAAGCCTCCATCCAAAGCCAAGGGGCCGGTGACCCTTGGACAAACGACCTTCATAGACGAAATCTATAAGAAAGCCGAATCTCAGCCATCAGTAGGTTATAGGAAAATCAATTCTAAACAGCCTACTAGTTCCCTTCAGGCCTCGGTATCACCATCTGAAGCCTTTGTTGAAGTGCACAGTCAAACAGAGGAGCAGGACTTTCAAGAAATTGAAAATTTGACTCCTGGACTATTGCACGAAGGGAATCTTAGTAACCTTTGCGAAGGAGGAGGAGAAACAGGGGAAATCGGGGAACCTAGATCTCCTATTGAACCAAACCAGCCTTTAAATAGCCCGGATAAAGGAAGCGCTGCAAAAATCCTCGTTGAAGGAATTCATCCACCTCAGACAGTTGGGACCATCATTATCCCTGATAAAGGGAGTGTTGTCAAAACAATCCTTGTTAAGACTACCCCTTCTCAACCAAGGAACACTCTCTTGGAAATTCCTGAAGATTACTGGCATATATTCGATCCCATGGTGCAGAATCAGCCAAACACCCAGACCTCCACATTGCAATATCCTATAGTAGATTCTGCAGCAAATGTGCCCATGAAAGCTATCCCTCTCCAGCATATCCCCACATTTCATGGCCTTACATCAGAAGATCCGGATGCATTCTTGTTCGAATTTGATGTATTATGTAGAGGATACGATTACACCACCGATCCCCAGAAATTAAAATTGTTCCCCTCCACATTAAAAGGGGCTGCTTTAAGATGGTTTATGGGCTTAGGTGGTGGGGTTATTAACAATTGGGATCAAATGAAAGAAGCCTTTTTAAAGAAATATCAGGATTACTGTAGGTCAAGAGAACTAAAAGATGAAAATTTTCAAATGTCAGCCAGACCAAGCGAAACTCTAGAAGAATATGTGGAACGTTTCCAATATAACTTGCAAAGATCTCCATATGCATCGTTACCTCTGCCTGATAACGTGTTGAAAACCGCATTAATTAGAGGTATGAAAGAACAATGGATTGAAACGTTGAATATTATGGGGAAAGGAGACATTTATCAGGAAAATTTTGCTGATATCATTGATCTGTGTATCAGGAGCTCAAGAGGCAACACGAGGATAAAACCAACAGAATATGATCGCTTTACCACAGATAACAGAACATCAACAAAGGGAGTAACACGTGTGGAACTTGGAAATTTGCTAGAAAATTTTAAAACTGATATCCTAGGGACATGAACTACACAGCTTGATATTGTGCAGGCTAAACAGAAGCAAGCAGAGGCGGAACAGAATCTAGCGGTTTTCTGCCCTCGATGCAGGAAGAAACATAGCCACAAGGAATGCCCGCTGGATACAGTCCAAATATGTGCTATCTATACCAAGGACCACCTGACTGAAAGCTGCCCCTCACTTCCTGGTTTGAAGGCAGTATACAAAGAAGCAGAAGAGGAGCCAGAATCAGCATATTTTATTAACCAGTGTCGTCAATGGCAGCCTAGGCAATCTGGTATGTTTTCAGACCCCTCCTCTTCTTTTCAACCCCTGCAGTTCAATGCTCAGCAACAGAATATGTGGCAAAACCAGTCTTAGCCCCCGTTTTCGAATTGGTCACCTCAAATGTTTCCTACTCTGAATCCTTGGATGACCCAATTTGGTTGGCCAAACTTCCCTTATCCCCCACCATATTGGCAGAATAATTCATATCCTCCGCAGTGGACCCCTTCTACTTCGCAAGGTTCAACCTGGCAGACAAGCTGGCCAAAATCGACATATCAGCCAGCAGGATCAATTCCACTCCCTCAACCAACTCTGCCAGCCTTACAACAAAATCCCCAGCCTAATCTGAGACCGCAGCTCCCAGCCCAACCCAACCCCAATCCAAATAATAGACCAGTTCAATCTCTTCAAATTATAGAATCCTCAGAGATTGAATCTGATCTGCGGGAGTGCAATGATCTTCAGTTAAGATCTGGGCGAATAATAGAAACTGAGGGACATAGAACAACTCACATTGAAGATCAGTTACCTATAGAACAGCCATCACAACAGGAAGATGTAAATAAAGACCAGGCTCATCAGCAAGTAATTACATCTCCTCCACCTTTCCCAGAACGATTGGCCATTCCACGACCAACACAATATCCAGATTTTGATATTCTGGGAGAACTACAAAACTTGTATATAAGAATTCCATTCCTTCAAGCTATACGGGATATCCCCATCTATGCAAAAACCATAAAAGACCTGTGTAGCAGAAAATCAAAAAGAAATGTAACCTCTAACCCAAGAGTCCAGGTAGTCAGCACCTTATCCGACCTCTTATCAGGAAAAGAAACACCAGTCAAATACGAGGACCCTGGAAACCCAATTGTCACTGTTCAAATCTATGGGCAGACCTTGACCAACGTCTTAGTTGATCTAGGGGCTGCAATTAACATCCTGACAACATCGACTTGCCAGAAGCTCGGAATTACATCGGTAGAACCTACTTCCACTTTGTTAGAACTAGCTGACCGATCAGTAATTAGACTAGAAGGCACCTTGTATGATGTCATGGTTTCAGTGGATTCCTGGGAATACGCGACCGATTTCCTGATAATTAATCCGAAAACCAGACTAGATGGACATCCGCTAATTCTAGGTAGACCGTGGCTCGCTACTACTGACGCCTACATTGGTTGCCGGCAGGGAAACATGACCATAACCAGAGGGCCGGATATCAAAAATTTAATCTTGTACCCTCCAGCACAGCCAAGCATCACGATGATGAGAACCAACCTGCGCCCTGCCTCATATATCACTGACAATATTAGACCCCCATTAACAGTCCAGGAAGCGCTAGATTTCAAAGATCAAACGGAAGACGATGCCATCAATAAATTCATTAATCAAACAGAATCCACATCGTATACACAATGTTTTATGATAAAAGCGGCATTTGATAACGAATTAGAGGAGGATCCTCTGAAAGACGAACATGACCAAATTATACCTGTGACTTCTGTCGCTAATAGCAAAGTAGTGCAAATTGAACCGGGGAAAACTTTAAATATTAATGCTAATCTGACACCAGATCAAGAGACAAAACTCATCCAGCTGTTACGAAAGTATCAGGAGGCATTTGCATGGGACTATCCCGATATGAAAGGGATTGATCCCCAGCTATGCACACATCATATTTATATCGAAAAAGATGCAAGACCTGTTCGTCAACCGCAAAGAAGACTCAACCCCCATTTAAAAGATGTTGTAAAAGCTGAGCTTCAGAAACTTTTAGATGTTGATTTTATTTATCCTATTTCTGACAGCAAATGGGTCTCTCCACTTGTGGTAGTACCTAAAAAGAACGGGAAATGGAGGATCTGTGTGGATTATAGAGAATTAAACAAAGCCACACAAAAAGATCACTTCCCTCTTCCATTCATAGATCAAGTACTGGACACCTTAGCAGGCAAGAAATTCTTTTCTTTCTTGGATGGCTTCAGCGGATACAATCAGATTCAGATTGCCCCTGAAGACCAGGATAAGACTACCTTTACTTGTCCCTGGGGAACGTTCGCTTATCGAGTCTTACCTTTTGGTTTATGTAATGCTCCAGCCACATTCCAAAGGGCTGTTCTTAGCATCTTTGCAGATTTAATTAATGATGGATTGGAAGTCTACATGGATGACTTCACACCATATGGAGATGACTTTGATCCAGCTCTAGATACTCTCGAAAAAGTCCTACAGTGCTGCATCGCTACCAGACTTTGCTTGAGTCACGAAAAGTGTTACATGATGATGACCGAAGGACTCATTCTGGGACACTATATTTCAGCAGCTGGTATTCAGGTAGACCCGGCTAAAATTCAAATACTTTTGCTTATTCTGACCCCCACTAATCAAACAGAGGTACGCAATTTTCTTGGTTTTTCTGGGTATTATAGACGATTCATACAACATTATTCACATATTGCCACACCTTTACATGCATTAACTGGAAATGTTGATTTCTTATGGACAGAGAAATGTGATCGAGCCTTCAAAGAATTAAAGAAGTTGGTATCTACAGCTCCAGTTCTCCGAGGACCTAATTGGAATTTACCATTCCAAATTTCAACTGACGCCTCAGACACAGCAATCGGTGCAGTTCTGGGCCAAGAAGAGGATAAAAGACCATACACCATCTATTACATCAGCAAAAATTTGGCTCCGGCTGATTAAATTACACTGTCACCGAAAAAGAATTTTTAGCTGTGATACACGCTGTTAATAAATTTAGACACTATATTACAGGCTATCCCGTTATTTTGTATACAGACCATTCTGCTATTAAGTATTTAGCAAATAAGCCTATTACAAATGGAAGAATAACCAGGTGGTTGATCCTGTTGCAGGAGTTTGATATTACAATCAGAGATCGACCGAGGAAGGAGAACCCTGTAGCTGATTTCCTCTCACGAATACCAAAATTAGTTGAAGCAGCAGCAGTCGAGGACCAATTTCCAGACGAACACTTATTTGCTGTCGCTGTTCAGACTCCCTGGTACGCTGATGTTGCTAACTATCTTGCAGTAGGTAAGCTTCCAAAACATTTAACCCCAATGAACGGAAGCAGATTGTTCAGAAAAGCAATCGATTTTCATGGGTTGGGGGCTATTTGTTTCACACAGGAGCAGATATGGAAATCAGAAGATGTATTCGAGAGGACGAAATATTTGATATCTTGAAAGCCTGCCATGACGGGCCATGTGGAGGACATTTTGTTGAACGAAGAACAACACATAAAGTATTACAAACGGGATATTACTGGCCTACAATTTTCAAGGATGCGAAAAAATTTGTCCAGGCCTGTGATAGCTGTCAGCGTGCAGGACGACCTGGTCCAGCCGACGAAATGCCTTTGCGGCCTCAATTAGTGATCGAACCTTTCGAACGCTGGGCTCTGGACTTCGTCGGACCCATTAGCCCGCCATCAAACCAAAGAACCTACATTTTGGTGGCAACTGAATATGTTACCAAATGGGTTGAAGCGGAGGCATTGCCTAGAGCTACAGAAGATTCGGTAATACAGTTCTTGTTCCATTTGTTTGTACGTTATGGTCTTCCGAGGGAAGTAATTACAGATGGAGGACCACAATTTGTGGGGCATAAATTATCTGCAACACTCAATAACTATCGTGTCCAGCATAAAACTACTACCCCATACCATCCTCAGGCAAATGGGCAAGTGGAGAGCAGCAATAAGGTAATAGAGTCTATTTTGACAAAAACCGTTGCCTCACATCGGCATGATTGGGCCGCCCGACTACCCGAGGCACTGTGGGCTTATCGAACCACATGGAGAAGCACCACCGGCTATTCACCATATCACTTAGTGTTTGGAAAGCAGCCCATTTTTCCTATAGAATTCGAGATCCAAACGCTGCGAACGGCCCAAGAAGTCGGATTGGATTTAAGTGAAGCACAGAAAAATCAATTACAGCAAATTAATGAATTAGATGAAATAAGGCTCTCTGCATTACAGAATACAGCACTCATTCAACAGCAGCGAGCCAAATGGCATGATGCGCTTATCAAAAACAAGATATTTCATGAAGGAGACTGGGCTCTGTTATATGATTCTAGATTTCAGGATTTCCCGGGGAAGCTTCAGACTCGTTGGTTGGGACCATACGAGATTCAAAAAGTCCATGACAATGGGACCCTTACTCTGATCACAATCGATGGGTCTGGATATACATTTAAGGTAAACGGCCACCGAGTTCGTCTGTATCGCAAACCACTCACTCGGGAATCTTTTTGTCAACAGCTACGCCAAGATACTAACATTGAGATTATGGGCGAGGAAGCAAAAACTTCCCCACCTATAGATCAGTAAGAAATTCATCTTTTATTACCACATCTTGTATATAAGATTGTAAATTTTGTATATATGTTTTTAGTATTTGTGCGTGCTGTTCCTTTTCAAAAGGAACAACACTTGAGTGTTTTTGTTGTTCCTTTTCAAAAGGAACAGCACTTGTGTGTTTTTGCCGTTCCTTTTCAAAAGGAACAGCACTTGTGTGTTTTTGTTGTTCCTTTTCAAAAGGAACAACACTTTTGGGTTTTTGCTGTTCCTTTTCAAAAGGAACAACACTTGTGGGTTTTTGCTGTTCCTTTTCAAAAGGAACAGCACTTGTGGGTTTTTGCTGTTCCTTTTCAAAAGGAACAGCACTTGTGTGTTTTTGCTGTTCCTTTTCAAAAGGAACAGCACTTGTGTGTTTTTGCTGTTCCTTTTCAAAAGGAACAACACTTGTGTGTTTTTGCCGTTCCTTTTCAAAAGGAACAGCACTTGTGTGTTTTTGCTGTTCCTTTTCAAAAGGAACAACACTTTTGGGTTTTTGTTGTTCCTTTTCAAAAGGAACAGCACTTGTGGGTTTTTGCTGTTCCTTTTCAAAAGGAACAACACTTGTGGGTTTTTGCTGTTCCTTTTCAAAAGGAACAACACTTGTGTGTTTTTGCTGTTCCTTTTCAAAAGGAACAACACTTGTGTGTTTTTGCTGTTCCTTTTCAAAAGGAACAGCACTTGTGTGTTTTTGCTGTTCCTTTTCAAAAGGAACAACACTTGAGTGTTTTTGCTGTTCCTTTTCAAAAGGAACAACACTTGTGTGTTTTGTTGTTCCTTTTCAAAAGGAACAACACTTGTGTGTTTTTGCTGTTTCTTTTCAAAAGGAACAACACTTGAGTGTTTTTGCTGTTCCTTTTCAAAAGGAACAGCATTTGTGTGTTTTGCTGTTCCTTTTCAAAAGGAACAACACTTGTGTGTTTTTGCTGTTCCTTTTCAAAAGGAACAACACTTGAGTGTTTTTGTTGTTCCTTTTCAAAAGGAACAACACTTGTGTGTTTTGTTGTTCCTTTTCAAAAGGAACAACACTTGTGTGTTTTTGCTGTTCCTTTTCAAAAGGAACAGCACTTGAGTATTTTTTGCTGTTCCTTTTCAAAAGGAACAGCACTTGAGTATTTTTGGCTGTTCCTTTTTCAAAGGAAACAGCATTTGTGTGCTTTTGCTGCCCTTTTTTTAAGGCAATGCATCAGATGAACTCCTCCTCACCCTCCCTTTCAAAAAGGAGTAGTATGCTCTTGTCCCTTTCATATAAAGGATGTGTTGTCCATCCTCTTTTCAAGGCCATAAGTAGCAGCTATACATTTATGCAATGAATATAAAAGTCAGGATATATCGAGATCAGCATATCATAAATCGCTATCTTTAACAGCCCTAGTATTGATGCAACAACAAAGGAAGGATCCACACACTCATCATTTTTGCTGTCATGATCTCACCTCCTCTGCCTTGTTGGAAAATTTCATCATGTTGAGTTCCTACAATTTTCTCTATTATTACTTGGAAATAAGAACAGAAGATTTATATCTTCCTATTGGGATGACAAGACTTCTTCCGCCATTCCCACTCTTAAGGAGGGCTGAACCACCCTTATGTGTAATTACACAAGAGCAACGTCTGTTTCAAAAAAAAAAAAAAAAAGGCAAAAGCAAAATAAAAAGAAATTATTTGGCAAATGCAGTATAGGGGGTTTCATTAAAGAACCAGCCTACTATGATCATAAGATTGGAAGCGAAGTGGCATTCCCATCATGGCCACCACACCAGGGATATGGTCCAACGGGTTCACTACATAAACAAACCTTGGAACAGGGGGTCTCATTACGAGCCGGCCTGCCGGGGTCTCATTACGAGCCGGCCTGCCCATGTTTCAGGCCTCTCTGGTGAATGGCATCATGGTTATCTGGTTACCAAGCCAACATGATGGCCTGCATTTTGACAAGAATTTCTCTTCAAAAATACACAAAGGAGCATGGTTCCAGGGTGAAATAAACAACTCTGCCAAGGTTATGAACACCTCTCGGCAGCAGAGCTCTGTTAATGGTATCGGAGTCGTAATATATACACCAATTTGGATCATATCAAATACTTCTTTCTATCCTCGTAATAATTATATCTTACACTTTGATGGATACGTCGCATGAATATCTATCACCACCAATCATGGCAAAGGTATTGACTATGACTACCTCAGACCTTATATGAGTGCCAGACGTCCTATCCTCCTGTTTTGCATCACATCACGCAGGCTTATGCAAAACGCGATCTACCTTTTGCCTCGATCTCGATATTTCTTTGTCTAATCTGAAACATGGCAAAACTCTATATGCTGTTCCTTTATGACTTGGTGACGGGACGGCGGCTCCTTCTCCATTTGACGGCTGGGACAGCCTATCATATTGCGAGGGGGGAGGTGACCTCATTACTCCGCCAGCCACGTGTTAGCACATCATTCGAAAATGATATGGTACGAAGGTACGGTATGGGTTAATGGCATGACAATGCTATTTTTGCAAAAAGTTGTTATTTACAATCAATTTTCATGCATGCTCTGTGTTTTTTTTTCTTGCTGCGATTACGTTCTTTGCGATAGGTAATTGCTGTTCCATCTAGGATCTCGAAATAGAACCATGGGAGGCAAGGCTATCAGAAGCGAGCCTAGTGAGCTAGTAGTCTCCGAAGCTGCTCGGGAGATCCTAGAAAGGGCGGGGTGGCTAACTTATTTTAGCCGCCTGCGTGAATCAAATGAAACTGTGGCCATGGAATTCCTGCAGAATTTGCAGGAAGAACACTACGTAGTGGGTGGGAAGTAGATAATGGTCACGAAGGAAATAATCGCGGAAGTAACAGGATTACCAGCCTCAGGACCAATATGGACGATAAAGAAAGAGAGGTTGCAAAAGATCATAGAAATTTTCCAAGACGAAGGACAAAATCTAACAGTGAAAGGAAAAGGAGTGTTGTCGGCAACGCTAGGAGAACCCTGGAGCGAATTGGCAAAGGTGATGCAGAGCTACATCACCTGCGAGGGGCGAAAAGATGTGGTAAGACCGCGTCACCTTAAGCTCCTAGCTGTGTTAAAAGGAAAATGTTCTGTGAATCTCCCTGCATTGTTAAATTCATTACTGCATGATGCCTCTCGGAGCCTGAAAAAGGCACACCATGAAGACGCAGTGGTTAGCCACCATGGGTTGATCCGCCTGATAGTGAGCTACAGTCTCACTCAGTAGCAGAGTAGCTGGGGGGAGCTTATTACAGCAATTGGAGGGGGAGTGGCATCACCATCCCCAAAGGCTAAGCATCCCGCTAGTACCTCTGAAGCACCCAAGGAACCCAGAGAATCACCAAAACCCAAGCATCCCTCGGATACACCCGAGCAACCCAAGAAACGCACGGAGTCAGTAAAACGAAAACGTTCCTCTAGAGCATCTGGACATGCAGAAAAACATAAGGAACTGGCCACAGAAGAGCGTGCTGCCTCGAAACGTAGGCATTCCTCTGGCACGCCAGAACAATCTGAAAAACGCAGAAAGGTGGTGGTGGAAGAACAGGTGGCCAACACACCTGAACAACCCGAGAGGCCTAGGAAGTCAGCTCGGTTGGCAAGAATAAAAGGCAGGCTGGAGAAAATCCAGCTAAGCATTGACCAGCCAATCGAAATAACAGATGAGCCACCAGTGCCAGAACAGGAACCCTTGAGGGAAAATGTGGAACAAATTGAGAACGAAGCAGAAGCCGAGGAAGGAAATGAACATTCTAACTCTAAGGCCGAGGCCGACTATCCGGAGGCAGCCACTGAGCAGCCAATTCAGGAGGAGGAGATGGAACAATTGGGGGACAGCCCTCCACAGGTCCCCGTGGAGGAAGAAGAGCTGGCCACCATCTTGGCCAGCCTGGGAGATTATGCTTCACCTTCCAGTCCAGCAGACCCTCCTGAAGGACCCTCTGGGGAAGAGACGCATGAAGAATTGCATGAAGAAATGACAGGAGGAGAAAACCTCCCTGTTGTTGACAAAGAAAATGTAAATACCAACCGGGAACAATCCGTTCCCAAGACACCAGAAGAAAACCCACCTGCTGATGACGTGGAGAATGAAAATGCTTTTCGGGAACAGTTCGTTCCCAGAATGCCAGAAGAAACCCTCAATGAAAGAGGAGCAGAACTGAGGGCCACTCATGCGCCCACTGCCGAGGCAAGAGAAATTAAGAAATTGAGAAAGAAACAGCAGAGACTGCTGAATATTATAGCCTAGCTTCGGCAGAAAATTCGAAGTTTGAAAGCCAGTCTGATAATAAGAAGGACCATAAGGAGAAAAAGAAGGACAAATGCAACAGGGTCCTGTCAGATGAGAAGGCAAGGGGCTTATAGGCGTCTCGTAGGTCAATACTCCGCTGATAGACCTATGACTGTTCCAACCAGAACTGAGGAACAAAATGCCGTTCCATCTGATATGGAACATCAGAATGCCGTTCCTATTGACGCTGAGGAACAGACTGCTGTTCCAAATAGCCCATTGGGACCGACTGTCGTTCCAATCAAAACCGAGCCGCAAGACAACATTCCATTTACAGAGGGGCCATCGTACCCCTTTATTCATGTTAAGAAAGAAAGGGAAAGCAAAGCAGTCCAAACTGAGGCACCACCTTTAGGGATAATTCGGGATACGAATTCCAGGCAGCGAAACGTGAAGGTCCAGGTAAAACTCCCTGCCTCTGAGAAATCATGGAAAAAGGATCCAAAAACCAAGGACTTGCACCACGAGATGAAGCAAGCCTGACAGGAGGCTGACCAGCTAAGGGAACAAATGATCCCTCGGGAAAAATACGAGGAGTTGCAGCAGGAAGCTGAGCAGTTAAAGGAACAAATGATCCCTCGGGAAAAAAATGAAGAACTGCAGCAGCAACTGCAGAACATGAGTCAATCAGAGAGTCAGGCCTTTGAAGGATAGCAGAAGGAACAGGAAAAGGTTGCCAAGGTAACACGCCGACTAGATGCTGTTATTAAACAATTGGACACTGTATGTTCGCTGTATAATGATGTTTTGACTTGCAGGGCCCCTGCAAAGAATTATGCTTTATTTCTCCTTGAAAGATACTTAAGATTGAAAATAAAAGCTGTCAGGGCAAGTGCCCCTATTCAGATTAATACTGTTAATGATTTTATTGATTGTTGCAAACATTATGGGGTTAAGGTCCAACGGTTACTATGTGAATTCTATTTGCACAATATGGTGCTTGAGCAGGAAACTGATTTAAACCCTGGCCCTTTCGTGGGAGATATACAGCTACAAGCCTTTGTTTCATTTGGGGTCAATCAGTTAAAGTGGCTCAGGGCTTACAATGCCTTTCAGAGGCAGGAGAACAACCTAGATGTATGGGTCAGGGCCGAGCCTAGAGACCCAGTTCACCTATGGCAATCACACAAAAGCCTTATGAGAACCCCGGGCGTCATAGAACTGCTAGGACCCATGCATGAGGATTTGATCCGAAATAGCTTGGAATACTTTCTGGCTATTAAGGATTCTGCCCTGGATGCTGCCAAATTCCGCTATCAGATTTCTACCCCAAGCATCCAGCTCAGGGAGCCATTCAAATATGAGAATTTTGAGCTGGCTGCTGAACGGTTGAGCCTTTATGGCCAGCGCATTCTGCAAGCTGGGCCGTCTTGGTTAGGATACCGGTTCCGTAGCCCAATTATTTGGCACCCTGCACCTGGGTACCAGGCCTTGTATAATATGCCTGAAGATCAATTGAATCAATTCTTTGATAATCTGGTTGCTCACCATGGTTGCAGACCTCCTCACGAGGTGCCCTCTCCCGCCTATTCTCTTACCGCTCTCCATGTTAATTATAACGTTTTCATGAGGCCATGAAACAGAGTAAGTCGGGGGGTGTGTAGAGCATTGGAAAGGTATGTTTTAACGAATAACTTAGTGGTGTTTCAAGCAATAGTTGTAACCTTTTCTTTGTTATAAAATAAGGAGAATGTAATGAGAATGAGCACGAATGACCCAATCACTAATAGTTATCTTCTCTATGCAGGAAAAGACAAAAGTAGGAAGGCGCGATGCAAAACGAGAGTTCCATGAGGAGATAACGGTTGTCCCTCCAAAACCAAATAAAATCCAGACCAGGGCGAGTAAATCAAGGCAGATCAATCCGGGACGAGATGAAGGACTGTCAGTTCGGAAGGCTAGGCAGAGAAAAGAGAGGAGTTAACAGTTTAACAGATCCCTCAGGATCTTTGATCCTGAGGGATCGTTACTTTCAATTATTTTGTTGTTTAGTTAACTCCGCCATTACTTGTATAAAAAGGGGTAGCATCGAAGACTTCAGGGACTTTTTTTATCTTGTATCTTTACTTTCTGTTTACAGACTTCACAGTTGGTTAAACTCAGACTATCGAGTCTCTTTAAGACTTAGTTTTGTTGTACTATCATTGATGCGTTAATATAATATATTTGGTGTTACTTTCTCCCTGCATCTGAAGTAAGTTACGGCGGTGTGCTATTGGAAGCTAAGGGCCCGGCTCCAACGGACACTGGCTAATTGTATCATTACAGTTTGGCTTTGTGTGGTTTGTTTATTGTTCTTAATAATCTGATATACTTACATGCTGTTCCATACTCGTTCATCAGTAGTTTTCCTTTTTTAAATCTTTGTAACAAGTTTACATCATATTTCCAGAATTGATCACATAACATTGTTCTGAGTTGTTCACTTCTGTTACAGAATTTATAAGTGGAATGTTTTAGCTACATATGGTTGGAGTGACGATCATAAGAAGATGGAATTAACATTGTGTGTGGACTACTGGTGATCATTCCAGATTATGTGTACATATGATTGACGTTTCCTGTTTATGGTGGTTTTCTGTTCCATTTGATTAAGCTGTCTACTTGTACAAAAGATTGCTCTTTCTTTGTATGTAAGTTGATGCCAAGAATTGAGAGTGTTGAACTCGCGAGATTTAGTTTCTTTACTGCCGTTCCTTTTACTGCTGTTCCATTTCTGAATTGCCGTTCCATTCTGCTTTCTTGCTGTTCCTTTTTAATTGCATTCATTGGTTTGGTGTGGGAGGAGGATCAAGGCTGTCGTGAGACACAGCAGACGCTATTATGCTCCCAGATCCATGATCCATACTCTAATTCCTTTTCCTTCATCAGTTTCTAGAGGGATGGGTTACTATTTCTCTACCCTTGACTGATAAAGTTGCCGCGTGTGATTTCTTTATGCAAAAGTAATTTAGCCATAGCTTAGCATCCGTTTACTCTTGTATTTCTTAGACCTATACTACTAAGCATTACTCTGACAAATAGCCTCAAATTGAGATACCCTTTACAATAACAAAACGCTCCCGGATTGACTTGTAATGTGAGATAACTAGAGGTGAAAAAGACCCTTGTTACAGCTCTACACTTTGACACCTTCCCGACAATGGCACCAAAAAGTTATGAGCCTCAGTATTGTAGCAAGAATGCTGCAACTCCCAAGGCTATCGACTTTTAATTATCAACCTGGGGTTAGTACAACTTAAGAGGTATCGTCACTATATGTGTAGCATAAAATGTGTCCTTACTTTTTTCTCATGAGGTAATGGAGTGTATGTACTAAAATCAAACCCTAAACTTATTGCAAAAAATTAACTGAAATGGAAACCCTAACCAATTGCAAGAAATAAATTACAAGGAAAGAAACATATTCTAATTGCATAAAGATCATGAACTAAATGTAAAAGAAACCTAACTTAACCCTATTTATCACATGTGATGATTTAAACTAACTAAGCATGGAGTCTGATCTAGGGAGTATTAACTACGATGTGCATGTGTGAATATAAAATAACTCTTTTTTAATCCTTTTTTTTTTAAATGCAAATGTTAATCCTCACTTGTTCTTTGGCATGGGAGACAGGTATGGAAGAAGAGGGTTAAAATGGTATTGATGGCATGGAGGTCAAGTAGAGGCTGTCAAACGGAATTTGTCAAGGGTGCGGACACGACTGACCTTCCTAGAAGTCTAAGACATTCTAATGACAAACAAGACAAAATGGAGTGATCTTTCTCTAAATACACCTTTTACAACATGAAAACTACAAGTGTTTAGGCTTACCTTATTCCAAAACGCTGTTGTTGAAGTCCGTTCTTGACGATCCGGATGAGCTCCTCCTTCAAGTCAATTCCTGCAACCACAAACAATCAAACAATTACCAAGCACTTGCATTTCATATAATAAAACATATATTCAACATGCAGACCAAGGAACACATGAAATAACTCATTAACACAAGCTATTGAGAAAAATAAACCAGTTTGTATTAATAACGAAACAAAGAAACTCTTACAACCTGGCCTTGGTGTTGTGCAAGTTCCTCCCAGGGTCCATCAAGGGTTTTCCTCTACTTTGACAAAGCTCACCCTCTCCCAAGTAGAATCAAGTGAAGACAATCTCTCCTCACAAAGGCTCTAATGGAAGACCTAAATCCTACAGCATTTACCCAAAGAAAATGTATAGCTCCAACCTCTTCTCCTTCTGGCTCAATGCCTTTATTTATAGTGCTGTAAAGAGGTTATTCAGGTCCACTATCAATGGGATCATCCCCCTCTTTGGGTGGGATAGCTCCCTTATTGATGGGATAAGTTCCCCCTTAATAGAGATACATGAACCAACTGGAGGCGCATCCATTTCATCAAACCGACCTCTAGAATGTTCTAGAAGTAACCACAAGTAACTTTTTCAAGATAAAACTCGCGCATTTTTCCTTTTACAGAGGGACGCACCTGTCCCTTAACACACAGAGCGTCCATGGACGCAGATTTTGTGAACATGGTCAGCGTCCCCGCAGGTAAGGCTAGAGAGAACCTGCGACCCCAGAGATAAACATAGTTTTTACAAGACTTTCTCTCTTCTTTGAGTTTGAGATGGATAACAGAGGCATGAGACTTGCCTAAGAGGGTAGCATGACTGTTGATTTGAGCCATACTAACTGTAAGTAGTCAAGGTGACATTTTTTAGTGTAACAGATTGCCCCCTAAAGTGCGAAGCCTGGAATAGAGTAGGGTTTTGTAATTCTAGGAAGGGTGAAGCGCTTTATCATTTCAAGGATTGTCTTGTGGATGGCCTGGTTGGAACCTGCAATTTTCAACACAAAATACATGGATAAGATTATAGCATCACTGAGGTAGACATTCCCATACTCAGATTCAAAACTTTAACTAATGGACTAACTATTCTGATACAGGAATGATCTTGCAGTACATCATTTTAATAGACTTTTGTAGACACAGTATGGACGCAGCCATCTGTTTATGATTAGTCTACATAGATAATGAATACAAAACTCCTCGCAGCCTGGATGGTAGAAACTAGATCCAGGGTCTTCACTTCTACTTCCCGAATTGGTACGATTCTAGCCATGTGATTAAATGATTCGATGTCGAACATGGTAGAAACCACTTGATTACCAGTCAATGATGTAAACTGTTAACAAGCGTGAGAGAAACCACCAGTAATGTCAATGGTTCTCAAAGTACCAAGCACAACCCGTGAAATGTGAATAGATGTTTTGATGTCGAACACTTCACGGAATCCTTTGATCGAAAGTCAATGATGTAAACTGACGTCAAAGGCGAGAAACCTGCCATTGATGCATGCAGACTTCAAGGTACTGTCGATTCCTAAGTCATCTTTCTAGATAATGTGTCGATGTCGATAGAAAGCGACCCGTTGCAGGCAAGCCCGCAACACGAAATCATTGTTCAAGTTGAAGAAATGTTGCTGTAAGGACTGACTCAGGGATGGTCAAATGGATGACAAGTATTTTGCAGATGAAAGTTTTGCTTGCAGACCTCTTGAACACATAACGACACAACAGATGGCTTGGTGATGAATAACTCAAAGTTAATCCCCGAAACCCGGTTAAAGACTTTCAAAGTGGTTTGATCAACTGTGAGGTAAAAGATTTCCCAACCCAGGTGAATGAAAAAGTGTCGTGTTCAAGAGTGGTAATAAAGTTTCTTTTGAGACAAAAGGTAACAAACAGGTTCATTCTTCTCTCTTTTCCCCCACCATTTCTGGCAAGTACCTCTTCATTTTTAACAAGCTTGAGGAGGATAACATATGCTTGATTATAAGCTCATCCTTTGGACGAGTCCAACCTAGTTTAAATTCGAACCCTAGGAAGGAGTGGTTCGTTCCTGTTTGTAATTGAACAGGTCCTCTACTGTAAAAGTTTAACGAGCCCAGTATAGGAGAAACTCGGCGTTTTTCAATTTTAGAGAGTCTGAAAAACTTAAGAAGACTCCAGGTTGAACTTTTTCGTAAATTTGTGTCCCCCAAGCCCGAAAAAGTATAAAATAATACCTGGGAGAACCGCTTAGTCTTGCGACCAAGGAGTACTTTCATGATTAGTGTCTTTGATCTGAAAAGTAAAAAGCGATCAAGGACACGTCGTTTTATTTCCAATATCGAATTTGAAACGACAAAAATCCGGCAATCTTTTCGTGTTTTTACGGTCAGAAAAGGGCTATAAGAGGACCGTCTTTTAATTCCGTTTTAACGAGTGTAAAAGAAACGCTCGGCAATCTTTTCATGTTTTGAGAGTCTGAAAAGGGCTTAAAAGAGAACTCCAAGGTTTCACTTTTTCGTAAGTTTTAACGAGTTCGAAAAAGGGATAAAAATGTACTCATGGTTTTCACTTTTTCGTAAATTTTAATGAGTTCGAAAAAGGGATAAAAATGTACTCATATGGCCGATTTTCAATTTAATTTACGAGCAGGAAAAGACGGAAAGAACTCGGCATTTTCATTTGTTTTACGAGAATGAAAGATAGCAAAATAATCTCAGTATTTTCATGAGTTTAACGAGTCTTGAAAATAACTGAAATTGACTCGAAATAGGTTTCATTTTTACAAAAGCTTGAAACAGATAAAAACTATGCTTCAAAGTAGTTTCATTTTTTAACAAGCTTGAAACAGAGAGAAAACTGTGCTTGATGCCCCCTAAGCATAATTGCTAGAGCGCATGCTCCTCTAGCTTCATTTCATTCAACCAGTTGGATGAAATGAAGGTTGAGTTACGAGATCATTTGAAAGACTCGACCTAAAACTGTAAAAACTGAAATAACTAACCTAAACATACAACCTAACATCTATGAGGTCTAGTCAATCTCTCGACTCAAGTAGAGGAGGATTTGTTTCATTTTTTAACGAGCTTGACACAGGAAAAGAACTATGCTCGGATTCAGTTTCATGTTTATGCAAGCTTGAAACGAAAAACTATGCTTGTTATAAGTTCACATGCCCCCAGCATAATGATGCAAATCAAGGTACATGCCCCCCAAGCTTCATTGCATTCAATGAGGTGGATGGAATGAAGCTTTACTTTCAAGATCTTGGAAAGACTTGAGGGAGTTGTTTCATTTTTTAACGAGCTTGACACAAGACAAGGAACTTTGCTCATAACTACTCTCTACAATCTACCTAACAAAAACTTTACTCTAAAAACCTTGATTCATTTTTTAACGAGCTTGACACAAGACAAGGAACTATGCTCTAAAAACCTTGATTCATTTTTTAACGAGCTTGACACAAGACAAGGAACTATGCTCTAAAATCCTTGATTCATTTTTTAACGAGCTTGACACAAGACAAGGAACTATGCTCTAAAATCCTTGATTCATTTTTTAATGAGCTTGACACAAGACAAGGAACTATGCTCTAAAAACCTTGATCCATTTTTTAATGAGCTTGACACAAGACAAGGAACTATGCTCATAACTACTCTACAATCTACCTACTTAACCTACCCTTGTTTCATTTGTTAACGAGCTTGACACAAGACAAGGAACTATGCTCAAAAATTTCACATGCCCCCAGTTTAATGATGCAAAATGAGGTACATGCCCCCCAGGCTTCATTGCATTCAACCGGCTGGATGAAATGAAGGTTTACTTTCAATATTTAACTTGAAAAGGGAGTTGTTTCATTTTTAAGGAGGTTGACACAAGAAAAGAACTATCCTCATACCTGATTCATTTTTTAACGAGGTTGACTCAGTAACAGGAACTATCCTCGTACCTGATTCATTTTTTAACGAGGTTGACTCAGTAACAGGAACTGTCCTCGCACACACTTATTTTCTACAATCTATATAGCCTAAAATCTAGCTGATTCATTTTTTAATGAGGTTGACTCAGTAAAAGAACTGTCCTCATGAACTGATTCATTTTTTAACGAGGTTGACACAGTAAAAGGAACTTTCCTCGAACACATTGATTCATTTTTTAATGAGGTTGATACAGTAAAAGGAACTTTCCTCGTACCATCCAGTTTCATTTTTTAACGAGGTTGCTACAGGAAAAACTATCCTCGCACACACTGATTCATTTTTTAACGAGGTTGACACAGTAAAAGGAACTTTCCTCACACTCCTTGTTTCATTTTTTAATGAGGTTGATACAAGAAAAAACTATCCTCGCTCGCTGATCATGGCTTCCAACTAGATGAAAGACATGTCAATGGACACACCTTGATCATGGCTTCCAAGAGATCTTCATCAGAAGGAAGAATAGTTCGCTGGAAGGAACACATGTCAAGGGACTCAAAAGGGATAAGAACATCATGTTCAAGTAATCCCATAGAGTTTTCCATGTCAATTACCGGATCCAAATCAAAGGAAGATGAGAAAACAGTGAGAGGCTCACTTTCATCGGTAACTGAAATCATGGGACCAGTTGCCACATAATTAACCCGTGGCAGGGTAGATACCACTTTAGAATCAGGAACATTTAGGGGTGTCATATTATTGGTAGTTGAAAAAAGACTAGGGAACGAAAGCTGGTCTACAGTCACAATACTGCCATTGTGAGGGAAAGACATCACGCGAAAGAGTGTCGATACGACAGCTTTCATTGCATAAACATAGTCTCGCCCAAGGAGTAAATTGAAATCCAAGGGACCTCGAACTACCATAAGATCAACACAAACAGTTTTACCTTCCAAGGTAATAGAAAACTTAGGAAGGATCCCTAAAGGTTCACTAATTGTTCTGTTAAAAGCTTTCAGATTCTGCGTAATAGGCGCAAGCTGAGGGGAACCCAAAGCTTTCCAAACAGCTGAGGATAAAATACTAACAGAAGCACCTTCATCTACCTGAGTACGATGTATGTCCCTACCACCAGCCTTGACAATGATTTGGAAAGGGATGGAGGAAGGAAGACGAGGTTCTGTCAGTCTATTCCAATCAAAGGAAAAGACCTCAGTACTTGGAGGGGGTTCTGTAGAAACAGGTGAAATGCCCCCCGGCATAGAAGAATCTGATGTAACAAGAAGAACATCAGCGGTATGAAATTTACTCTCGAAAAGGAGAGTGTGATCGACCGAATGTGAAATTGAATCGACCACTTGACCAACTAACGGATCATCAACCTGAGTGACATGAGTTTCACTCTCCAATGGGAGAGTGTGATCAACTGTACTTGAATTTAGATCAATCACTCCGTCAGTTGACGGCAGGTTGGGAGAAAGTTTACGGTAACCAGTTGGAAATTCTTGCTGTGGAACAGTAAGTTTTTCCAACAATGTTGAGGCTTCATCCATGTGAGGGCAAATGTGAGTTTGATGACTCCCTTTGCATAAATTACAAGGAAACCTAACTTTACCCTTTTTCCCAGGAACCTGACTATCACTGGTTGATGCATCAATGGAAAGTTGATGAGGTTTTTCTGACCATACTTCCAAGACCTTTGGAATACCAGGACAATTGACAAGGAAGTGGTCACCCTTACAAAGCCTGCAAGGGTATTTGGGTTTACGATGCATGTCGTAGTTTTCCTCAACACAACTAACACTTATAGCCATGGTTGGTTGGTTGACTTCTTTCTTATCTTGCTTCTTCTTCTTCTTCTTCTTCTTCTTCCCTTTCTTCTTCTTCTTAGACACCTGGTTACTAGCATCAAGGCTTTTACCAAGCGAAGAGGAAGAAATGGAGGAAGGAAAATTAGGCGAAGAAGGTAAAGGGTCAACAGAAGGTTGGTGATGTTGAGATGGTGAACTCTGTTGAGGTGAAGCATCCTGTTGAGGTGGAACAATTGGAGTACTTTGGGCCAACGAAGTTGAAAATAACCATATCGGTAAACCTATTGTAAATCCAGGTAATGACAAAGTAGCCATATGAGGAGGACCAACATTTCCAAAGTAAGGAAAAGTACTAGGATTCTCATTAGGAGGGGTTCCTAGGTTGATAAATTCCGGAACATTTGCCATTATATTCAACTTCTGTGAATTTTATTAACAATTTAAAACTAGAATTAACAATGCACAATTCACACCTAACAATTAAAATTCACAATTCACACCTATGGTCTCTAAAAGTAAAAACAAACAAATTAACACACGCTATCAAATCTAGGAGTCAAACCACACACAAACAGTAGCCTTCCGGACCGAAAACACTAGTTGGTGATGAAATCCAACATCGCAGAATCCAGTACAGAAATAGTGGGTGGAACAGTTACCCCGGCAACCTGCTTAATGAATAGACCGGACCAAGTTCCTCCACTTTAACCGTCTCGAAGTGAAGTGAACCCCCCGGAAAATCCAAGTGAGTATAACTGACGTCTGCTCCAGGTACAGTGGGACCTTCCCTCCACCGTCACCTTGGGTAGAATCCTAAAGATTATGGTCACTAAGGTTACCAACGGCAACAAGTACACCTGGGGGAACAGTCTAAACTCCGACAGCATGCAAGGGCAGAGTAGCAAGCTCAATCCCCTTACCGGCTCCTTGACAGTAATCCAAGGTTTACCGATAAGTGACCCCTGGCTCCTCGACAATGGTTAATCCGAGGTTTACCGTTTGTAATACGTACTGTCTGGCGTCGTTCCCAACGAAGGGGGAATGATCCCCTCACTGGTTCGGACACGAGCTCGTGCTTCTCCTTTAAGAGGAGCTTTCCCAGAGTGTAAATGTAACAATTGGATTTGATTCTATCACAAGATCGACTACTTGTTTGGTTTTACTGTCTTGGAGAGTTAATTACTCTCCTACTCCAAGACACTAGCCTAAGCTATGTTGGTGTTTCAGAGCCCTAGAAATGTAAAAATTACTAGATGAATTTTAATTAAGCGCCGTGTTATTAAGGCTGTTATTACTCAAAGGGGTAAATAGAGATGAAACCAATGGTGTTATGACCCGACTCAACTGAATGCAATCGAATATGACAATGTAATCTTTTCAATTCGATGAATCCTAACTAGAGTAAGGAGAGAGTTTCCATTCACTTCCAACAATGCAAAAAATTGATCATTAAGAGAAAATTTAACAAATTCTCTAATGCACTAATTTCATCAAGAAAAACTAATGCAAATCAATTCCAAATCAATTTTTATTTTTATTTTTGTGTAAATTCAAATCAAAGAAAGCTGATCTAAATCTACGATTGATTTTTCAGAATGTAAACTATGCAGTAATCTATGCACAATTCACATGAAAAGTATGCAAATGTAATCTATGCACATTTTTCATTCATATTCTGAAACTGAGAACTCTAATTATGCAAATGTGATCTATGCAAGAGAATTCTCAAACACAAGATGATTCTAATGTAATCTAAGAACCAATCAAGTGCAAGTCGAGAAAATTGGGTGAGAGTTCCAAAGATCAAAACATAAAAACACTCAAAGGCGATTAACACTCGTACACAATTTAGCCCCCCCCGGTGAATGAGGGGGAAATTTTTTTGCAAAAACAAAAGCAAAAAGATGCAAAATTGTGAAAAGACTGAGAGAAATCTCCAAGTAATGACCAAAGGAAATCAAATTAAGAATTTCTCAAAAAAGAGACTCAAAACACCCAATTGATGAAAGCTAAAAGCAGGAATGCTAATGAAACAAGTTCAGGTGAAAATTTTTGACAGGGTACTAAAGGATCTGGGCAGAAAACACTAAGAAAAAACAAAATCTAAAAGCAATTAAAGCAAAAATGGAGTTTTCCTAAATTTGTACAGGAAGACACAGGCAACCCGTTAGAACAGGCGCGGGCCCGCTCTGTGCAAACGGCAACAGCGCGTCCAAAGACGCACTGTGCAGTACTCAGAGGGTGCGTCCTTCTGGAAAAGTTAAGAAAAACCAAATCTAACTAAATCTAAAGCTAAGCCACCCAAATACTAATTCTCACAGTCAAAAACCAGAAAATAAAAATGATTTTCTCAGAGCAAAGTTCACACAAAGGAAAATACTCTCACATTAATGGATTCCCCAGCGGAGTCGCCAATTTGTCAAACGGAATTTGTCAAGGGTGCGGACACGACTGACCTTCCTAGAAGTCTAAGACATTCTAATGACAAACAAGACAAAATGGAGTGATCTTTCTCTAAATACACCTTTTACAACATGAAAACTACAAGTGTTTAGGCTTACCTTATTCCAAAACGCTGTTGTTGAAGTCCGTTCTTGACGATCCGGATGAGCTCCTCCTTCAAGTCAATTCCTGTAACCACAAACAATCAAACAATTACCAAGCACTTGCATTTCATATAATAAAACATATATTCAACATGCAGACCAAGGAACACATGAAATAACTCATTAACACAAGCTATTGAGAAAAATAAACCAGTTTGTATTAATAACGAAACAAAGAAACTCTTACAACCTGGCCTTGGTGTTGTGCAAGTTCCTCCCAGGGTCCATCAAGGGTTTTCCTCTACTTTGACAAAGCTCACCCTCTCCCAAGTAGAATCAAGTGAAGACAATCTCTCCTCACAAAGACTCTAATGGAAGACCTAAATCCTACAGCATTTACCCAAAGAAAATGTATAGCTCCAACCTCTTCTCCTTCTGGCTCAATGCCTTTATTTATAGTGCTGTAAAGAGGTTATTCAGGTCCACTATCAATGGGATCATCCCCCTCTTTGGGTGGGATAGCTCCCTTATTGATGGGATAAGTTCCCCCTTAATAGAGATACATGAACCAACTGGAGGCGCATCCATTTCATCAAACCGACCTCTAGAATGTTCTAGAAGTAACCACAAGTAACTTTTTCAAGATAAAACTCGCGCATTTTGCCTTTTACAGAGGGACGCACCTGTCCCTTAACACACAGAGCGTCCATGGACGCAGATTTTGTGAACATGGTCAGCGTCCCCGCAGGTAAGGCTAGAGAGAACCTGCGACCCCAGAGATAAACATAGTTTTTACAAGACTTTCTCTCTTCTTTGAGTTTGAGATGGATAACAGAGGCATGAGACTTGCCTAAGAGGGTAGCATGACTGTTGATTTGAGCCATACTAACTGTAAGTAGTCAAGGTGACATTTTTTAGTGTAACAGAGGCCTAATCCCAACTTCGATGATGATTTTGCTAAATTCGGTCTCAAAACAGACCGCTACAAGATTTCCTATAGGGTGTACTAGTTCTCCTATAGGATCCCCTAGTTCGCCTACAGGATCCACTTGTTTTACTACAGAATGTTATAGATTTACTATATGATATTATAATTCATCGAATGACCAAGAAAATCAAATCAAAATTGGATGGGACAAATTTTTTTATTGTCTACGATGTCTTAGGTCTCAATTCCAAGTGGAATCACTCAAAAATACCTCTTTTAACCCATGCTAAAAAATAGCAGAAAATTACTAGTCAAAAATCTAGAAATTCGAGAACTAGTGAGCTACTAAATCTAGAAAATGCCTAACCTAATCAAGTGAAAATTCAATAGGATAATTTATTTTTTATGAAATGGAATATATTTTTGATCTAATACAAGTAGAATCAACTTGATTGAAGCTTGTCAACATGCTATAAACAATAGCAGAAATTTATTGTTCTTTGCCACAAAGGAGTTCCAGAAATCTAGATTTGGGAATAAGAAAGCGGATCCAAGTAGCTCAATGATTACTCTGACCTTCCAAATCTTTTCTAAGGATGAAATGATGTTTTTTATCCTACAAAAGAACTTACATCAACCATGTAACCCAATCCTACAATAAGAATCATTAATACTAAATGAAAAAATAGAGAGAAATAAAAACAAGAGATGCATGTGAGTAAGAAGAGAAAAAAATGGAAGAAAATGATACAAAAGGTCTTTGAGGCTCCTATGATGGCAAAGCCCAAGGAAAATCAAATCCCTATGGAGGAGAACAATATTTATAAGCTGATCATGACACCAATCTTCATTATTTTCATCAATACAATTACATCCCTGCAACAAAATACAATGGAGTGACAGAAATACGAAATCTCTCCACAATAACACTAATAGAAATCTATACCTAGAGGAAAATTCGACTTGGTACTTATACAAAATTATTAGGAATCATTCCCCATGAAAGGAGGAAGCTTTCCCCACCAAAATCACTTGATTAGTGGATCTGGTTCTCAATACTATGAATCTGCATTAAATGGTAGGGAACACATTCCTAGATTTTCTCAATCATTGGAGTTCCACAATCTCTGCCATAATTCCATAACATCTTGTTGATTTATTATTTAATAGTGATCCTCCTGTAGTAGAGATCAAGTCCCTAAATTATCTCCTCCTGCAAATCTTCATAATCTGCCCAATCTTCTCATAATATTCCACAAAAATTAATTATATTAGGCACAAATATGCAATTATTCATAGACCTTCCTAATGAATATATTAAAGTTAAAAATAAATTATCTAATGCAAAAAGGGAGGTTTAATGTGCTGAAGGATGGTCATAGGCCTTAATTTATGTTTAATTTAGAGGCATGGGCCTTAATTTATGTCTAATTTAGAGACCCATTAGGAACCATCGCCATTTTCTCAAGAAAAGACTAATAATTTATCAGGTACTATTATATGTTTATTATTTTTGTTTAAGAGTTGAATGGAAGTCTAATTCTATTTATCATATATGCGTTATAGAAATCATGCATTTTTCACTATTGATATGTGTGACTGGAATTATATATTATATGCATAAAAAACAAAATCTCATATATGTGACGAATTTATTAGCTAATTTAATTAAATTAGTTATCATTTTCTGTTTTAACCTCATAATCACATGATAATCTATATTTTCATGTTGCTTATGAAATATTTTTTAAATCACATATAGAGATAACTTTCCCCAGAAAAATATTAAATTTAAGTATTCTTTATTTTCATTTTAACTATATCAGTTATTTATATTTGTATTCAATTCATTTTTGTAGTTTGATTTATAGGGAAACGGGTCTCATAATCCCAGTCAGAGCCACCATTCCAAAAAGAAAGGATATGCTCCAAGGTCCTCACCAGGTGGTTTTCCCCCAATGTTGAGGCAGACATTTCGAGCCTTCAACACAACCTGAGAATAATTTGGATAAGAGAGTGAGTAAGAGGAAAAGGGGCAAAAAGTATGATGCTACTTGGATGATTGCTACATTATTATAGAAAATTGATGGTTCAGTTGAATACCCCATGCATAGGATCCCATGAATATTTTGTTCCTTCTGAGTATGATGCAAGGGAATTAGTTAAAATATGAATTAACCTCTAGAAGGTCAAAGAAATATTTTACCAAATGAGTTGGTTCCTTAAATTTTGGATTTTGTTAAGTATATTAGGTTGAATAAAGTTTAAAATTCCATGTATTCATTTTTTTTTTGGTAAATTGTTAGCTTAGCCTAAGAAGGCTTGAATTTTATCTCAAACCTAAATTGGCTTTATTCAATCCTATTTCAATGGATCTCAATGAAGCCCAAATATGTATTTATGTTACAGTTTGAGTTAATAACGGTTGGATTTTCATGTGCTAGGATAAGTTGCAAAAATTGGTTTGTGTCTATGTATAAACCTTGTAAATCCCTTGCTAAATTATTCCATTAATTTATCTTAACAATGAGAGGAAATTGTAGGTGTTGGTTTATTACCAGGTGTCATGTTTTCTCTAGTGTGACTGAACTTGTGGGCATTTGAATTCCATGTGTACAAAATTGTAGAAGGGTAATTAATGGTTAAACCTTTCTCAGCTTTACTGTTTTCTATGTCTCTAGGGCCTTCGGGCTTTTGAAGTGTTCATATAGTGCCAAATAACACCTTCGTAGTTGATCCAAGATCTTTTGCTGAAAATTTTTTAACTAACGAAATCATGAAAACCTTTCTGTCACTTATGATCTTGGACTTGGGACCCCGAAAGGATAGGTGTGCTATGGAAGGTTGAGACTTCAACTTGAGGACTGATGACGGATGTCTATTAATGAACGAAGGTGATAGATAGGGAGGGAGTTGTTGTTAGTTTTCATCCTAATCTCGACATCTTAGTGGGTTGTAAGGATTTAGAGAGAGTTTGAAATATAAAGCACTAAAATGGGAGGTTAAAATTTTGAGTTGAGATTGCCTTAAAACTTTTGAGCAAGCTTTGGACATAACACTTCTCATATATACTAATACAACTAGCACTAGGTTAAACATAAGAAATTAGGGAAGGCTAGCTAAGTGCTAATAGATAACCTAGGAGGATTTTCAACCTGCACCAATATCCCCCTCTCATTAATTTTCAAACTCATATCCATAGGATTTATTTCCACCTTAGACATTATTACTTTGCTTATCCCTGCTCTAATTTTATGATGCACAGCTCACACTCTCTCCAAATCTCATCTAAACTAGATATTCAATTGTAACTCGGATATACAATATTCCCTATTATATTATCCTCATTACCAACTTTGATCTTTCTCTACCCATTCTTGGCTCATGTTCCCTTCTACTTTCATGTTCAACTAAAACTTATATCTACATTCAAATATATCTTGAGGCCTACTTCAACTCTCTTACCATTGTTTCTATTCTCCTCTCTTCCCAAGCTAATTTTTATTTTTCTTGGTTTGTTGGAGCATTATATTTCTTACAGGCTCACAACCTATACTCATGCTCATCTATTCTCCTTAACTAACTTTCATACTCTTCCTTTTTCTTATTGTTTTTTTATATACAAAGACTAAGCTACTTATTTGAATTTTTTCCCTTTTATTTTAGCTTTTGGCCCTTTATTTACCATGGGCATCAATCAATGGTATTAACCCATGCAATTTCCACTCACACAATATTCCTTACCAAATTAATGTGGGACATTCTATTCACACATAATACTATCATAGTGGTTTTTATTTTGTCTTTTACTAGTAAGATCTTTGTAGTTCTCCTCTAGACTAGATATTATTTCTTATGTTACACAACATGTATATATTTTCATATTTCATGCTTATCTTCCTTTGATCCATGCACTCTCAGCCATATTCACCTTCTACACATAACTCCTTCTTTACCTGTGCTTTCTTGTTTGTGAATGGAATGAGAGAACTTAGCACCTTTACCGTTAGCTCAACCTTCTATATGACTAGGATGTTATAACTGAGAGCTTATCAACTATTATCTTTGTAAATATAGTGTCCAATACTTTTTGCATCAACCACATCCCAGTCACATTAAATGCAGGTAGATACTGGATACCTAAAAATACCTTGCCAAATTCCCTTAATGCAGATGTCTTAAAACTTGCTTTCTAGTGAACTAGGGAGGAAACCATAGGCATAAAGTTATTTTTTTCAAATATGAGGATTTGAGCTTAAGACTTGTGAATTAATATTCTTCACCCCTAAAGGGATAAACCCTAGATGACTGGATGGTTGGATGTTCCTTTGGGCATGGAACTTCAACCTCAGATGCAACCCAAATTCAGTTTCCTAAGATCAAATATAGATCTATGCATAAGTCACATGTGCTTTATTTCTTCAATCCTACAAGGTTGGGTTTGTAGATAACTCATTCTCATGCAAAGACTTGGCTAACTCCCTCAATTCAGGCGTTGGAATGTGGTATATGACCACTTCCAAAAGGAAAACCCTGAAATGAAGCCAATCCACTCATCATGGATGTGGAGGCATTGAACGGAATTGAAGAAATACCCTGTGATTGGGTGCCAAATGGGATGAATCTAGAACTGGATGCATGCACTTCGGAACTTCCACTCATCGACGAAATGGAAGTAGACCCAAACAAAGATGTGCTAGTAGTAGACCCAAATAAAGATGTGGAAGGGATGGAAATGGTTCCTCCCCCTTGTACTGATATAGGAGTCGGCGTGCCTGTAGCACTTGCGGTGGATGTCATGCTCCCAGCAGTGGTCATTGAAGGGATGTGTGTGATGTAACCTAGAATTGAAGGTCTATGTGTTGGAGTCCCAACATATACTACTATGTATAAATGATCAGAAGACAGAGGAGAATTCAGAGCTGCTAATGGCTCTGAGAGTTCTTCTACCTCAATGTTATCTTCTGGCTGGAAGAGGACTCGAGAAAGAACTAGAATGTTCCTCCTGGCTTCTGACATGAGTTGGTAACCTTAATTGCTTATCCTAGGGATCTACACAGGTGGCTGCGGAGGGGAATCCTGTGGCACTCGAGGTCGACGTTGTATCACTCTTAGCAGTACTTCTGGATGGCACCCTTGCAAAGTTTGGAGGCTTGCACCGGCACAGGCTATTGTTTGGAGGTCAGCATAACTTCCTCTGATACCTTCACTGGTAGGCATGGGCTTTCATTATCCTAGACTATCTTCGGAAGGCCCCTACTTCACTTTCTTTTATTTTGGTGTCCGGTTCTCATCACCCGGAGCGGAAATACTTGAAAGTTGTTTGACTGGCTGATATCTTTTATGGACTTTTTTAGTGTGTGCTCTGTGCTCTTAGTTGGCCTAGCTTTCATTTTTTCTTGAGTCTTTAATTAGATCTTAATAAAAATTAAAAGTGGTTGACCGATCACCTAGACGGTCTCGAAGACATCGTGGTCTTTCACCACCAAGTTTAGAGCCTTCTCCTAGAAGGCGTAAATGTAGTACTGCCAATGGTTTTCACCCAGTGGCAGCCAACGCACCAGGGATTGATCCTCCGCTTGGGAGAATTCATGTATAAGACAGGCTTGGTACTACCATAGATTCAGAGAGGAACATTCCAGTTATTTCTCGAGTCCTCTTCTAGTCGGAAGATAACATTGAGGTAGAAGAACTCTCAGAGCCATTAGCAACACTAAATTCTCCTCTGCCTTCTGATCGTCTGGACATAGTAGTATATGTTGGGACTATAACACATAGACCTTCAAGTCCAGGTCACATCGCACACATCCCTTCGATGACCACTGCTGGGAGCATGGCATCCATCGCAAGTGCTACAGGCACGTAGACTCCTATATCAGTACAAGGGGGAGTAACCATTTCCATCCCTTCTACATACTTATTTGGGTCTACTGCTAGCACATATTTGTTTTGGTCTACTTCCATTCCGTTGACAAATGGAATTTCCCAAGTGCATGCATCTAGTTCTAGATTCTTCCCATTTGGCACCCAGTCACAGGGTATTTCGTTAGTTCCATTCAGTGCCTCCACATCCATGATGAGTGGACCGGCTTCATTTCAGGGTTTTCATTTTGGAAGTGGTCATATACCACATTCCAATGCAATGATAGGGTCTATGCCTTTTTCTTCTATAGGTCAAGGCAGTAATCCCTTTCAAGGTTGGACTAACCCTACAGTTAGTGGCATAGGAACTAGGAATCCGTTTTTTGGCCAACAAGGGAATATGCCGTACTCCACAGTTAGTTCGTTTGGAAGTATTCCTCCTTTAGCTAGTGCTTGGAATCCTTATCAAGGGTTATCGACTCCTAATAATGCTTTAGGAGGGAACTTCGCTGGTTTTGGAGGTGTTTTAGCTAGAATTGGTCAAACTCTGAGTTTTGTTGGACCACAAGGGTCACCTTTTGGTTCATCGGGTTCTGCTAGTTACTTTGGGCAGCCTGGTGCCTTTCAAAATCTAGGCCAATATTTTCAGAACTTTGGGAACTCTGCCCAATCTGGTTGGAATCCCCAAGGTCCTCCTAGGCTTCCTTTTCTAGCAATTCTGAATTTGCTAGATCTCACAAAATTGACAAATGATCCAATCAAATACAATATAGCCTAGCCTTTGGTCCCAACCAGACTCCCATCAGATATTCCAAAGTTCGAGGGGAATGGTGGTGAATACCCAGGAGACCATGTAATCACATTCCATTTATGGTGCTCATCAAACTCCCTCAACAATGACTCGATTAGGTTGAGACTTTTTCAATGCACCTTAACTAGCAATGTGGCCAAGTGGTATATAGAGTTGCCAGGGGGTAGCTTTACATCTTTCACCAATTTGGCTAACATTTTTCTAGACCATTTCTAGTTGCCCATCCATATGATGCTAGAACTGAACTTCTGGCCAATTTCTGGCAGGATATGGCAACTCACATCTTTGATCATATTTAGGAATGGAGATGAAGAAAGAGGCTCATTAAAGCTAAAATTCCTCCTAAATACCATCTTGAATGGTTCTTGAAATCATTACAACCTGATATTTCCAAGGATGTCTCTCTGTCTGGAGTCTATTCTTAAGAGCAAGCTATTTTTTGGGCCCAGCAGTTAGAATTGATTTACTTTCAGTTTTGGATTCTTCAGAAAATCTTGCCTGATACTCCTAGGACTAAGGTTGAAATAGCCAAATCCAAGCTAGGTCCTCATGTAGATGGTATCATTGGATCGATAGACACTAATGCAGTGAACCTATTGAGCCAATTGTAGTAGTTGTCTTTACAAACTACTCCTACCAATCAGGTCACATATTCTAACCATTCGCCTTCCCAACCTTCTTCCGTAAACACCGTTCAGGCTTCTAACCCCAAAGGAAATCAAAATTCCAATGGGAAGAAGGAAGGATGGGGTAAGAAGAAGAGTCAAGATGGGAAAGCTGACACAAACAATCCAAGCAATGTTGCTGGTGAGGGTGGAAATGGGTCTAAAAAGAAAGTCAAGTTTCCATGCAAGTTATGCAATGGAGACCATTTGACTCATCTCTACCCAAAAGTTCAAGATGCTCAGCACTTGTTAGTACAGCAAGGTTCTTCTAGCTCCCAAGTTGTCTTAACTAACCCTTTCCCCCAAGGGTAGCAGTTGCTTGCTGGCATGAATTCAAACCCTGGTACCTCTACAAGGGGCAACTAGGAGGGGGACCATTCCTCAAATGTTTTCATGATGTCACGTGATTATGGTGAAGCTAATACATCCAAGGATAAAACTGTTCCCGAAACTATCGATCCACTTCATATTCAGCGACTCTCTATCGAGTCTATACCTCGGATACCGAAAGGTTCCGCCAAGCACGCTACTATCAACCTCAATGTTAGGGTAGCTCAGAATTACTCCATTGTTGAGGATATGGTTCAGAGTCCATGTGCGATGTCTGCTTTAGAGGTACTCTAGTGGTGTCCAGCTTAGCGAAGTGCTTTGCTTTCGGCGATAGGGGCAGTTGATCCAAACAATTCCTTAGCTCTCGATTTTGATATGCATAATGTCAAAAAGAGACTTCCCCATCATATGGCTTTCTAAATAAAGTCTACTTACCAGAAAACTAATATTTTTTAGATGGTTATAGATGAGGGAGCTTCCACGTGTGTCATTTCCATGTCATGTTGGAAGGCCATTAGATCACCTTCGGCTATTCCTTCACCCACCCTCTTGATATTGTTTGATGGTCATTCTCATAGGCCACACGGGATTATTCTGACCTTTCCTATAGGTGTTGGAGGAAAGGTCATTAACGTCGAAGTAGAAATCATCGATGCCAACCTAGATTACAATCTCCTCTTAGGACGAAATTGGATTTATGAAATGGATGCCATCGTCTCGATTGTATTCTGTGTCCTTTGCTTTCCTCGTGAGGGGAAAATTGTTAAGGTTGATCAATTGGATTATTCTCTAGTTGATCCTCGTGCAACTTCAGATTCCACTATTCCGATGGTGGCTAACCCCTGTTCGCCTACTAAGAATCTAGGAGTCGGGATATATTCTTCATTGATGGGTACATTTGATCTTCCACCTCCTATAGCTAGAATAGATATAATTTCATCCTCCAAGAAGCATTTACGGAAAGAGTTTGTTCAAAATCATTATTTTTCGGATCTTGGAGCCTTATCTTCATCTATGACCACATCGAATGATGGCAAGGTGAGTGAAATAGAATCTTCTAAGTCTGTAGCAGAGCTTAGATATGAATCTAGCGATAATTTGCAGACAACCATTCTACTCCTTTCTCTGAGGAGGATTTAGATGGTTATGTGGCCCCTACTTGGACCCTTAATTCCACTTCTGCTATGGAGTTCTTAGATACAGTTTTTTCATCTGACGAAGTGATATTCAAAGCAATGATGACTATAGATCGACCATCAGAAGATTTACATCATCATTTATTTGTTTGTCATCCTTTGCATGAAGTCGAATCTAGGTCCTCGAGTCTACTTACTAGTGATGTTTGTACGGTTCCTTTGGCTCCAGCATAGATGCCTGCCAAAGGTAATATATTGATTGGTTCAATGACTGTACCTATAAAAATCCCTAGGAGCAAGTTAGCAGAGCCCCCTGATCGGATCTACCTTAAGAAGTACTTTGCTTAGGTAGTAGCTAGGCAATGGCTTCTTTGTCCATTTTGTATTTTTGTACATATCTCATAGGAAGCTTTTGATATCAACACTTTTTGATCTGTTGTGGCAGGTGTTTATGGATGACTTGGTCTATTTTGGATTCACCAATGGTGCTAGTAAGCACACTCAGAACCTTGCTTTCATGGATTGGGTGATCTACTATCAAACTGGTCAGTTGATGGTGTCAAGGGGAGGACGCATTGGTCCTGCATCAAATAATATGGTTGGGTATACTGCCATCATTAATTTACTATCCAAAGATATTTCTTATGGAATCGATTTCGTTGGTAGTCTATCTTGATTCACAACTGATTGTGTCACAATTGAATAACATTTATCAGGTAAGGGATCCATGTTTATATTGCCAATATTTAAGAGTGAGGGTGTTGCAAAGATCATTTACTTACATTACTTATTTTCACATTCCAAGATCTCATAATTGGTTAGCAGATTCTATTGCTAATCAATCTTTAGATTGGCACATCATTCATTCATCATAATAAAATCAAGCATCAAAAGGTCCAAACTGTATCTATATATATATATATATATATATCTCTATATATATATATATATATATATATATATATATATATATATATATATATATATATATATATATATATATATATATATATATATATATATATATATATCATAAAACATCCCAAATGTACATAAGTGTGTCCAAAATAATATACAAAAATTGGGACTCAAATGCCCATAATAATGTCCAAACTATCTATGACCCAGCTCAAGATGAGCGGCCACGTACGTGACTATAGTGCTAACTACACACCTAAGAGTCCAAACCCAGTCCCGTGGCATTCCAACCACACGGCATTGCATGTCTATAGGGAGATTCTCTATTGCTGCCATCGGTACTCGATGAGTTAATCTCACCAAGTTCCGTTGAACCGTGTATAGTGTTATAGACATTTTTGTGCCTCACAGCATTGAGCATGAAATATCCATAATCCAAGGGATCCAAAGTCCCTAAATAAGTTGTTCCTACCCCTAAAGGAACAAGGTCAACCAATGACAGCTTCTCCCAGAAGTTCTCCACCAAAAACCACTCAAAAACAGTCAATTCAGGATCAATTCAGAAGCTCTTCTAGTTGCCTGCGTTGAATGTCAAAGTCTGCACTGGCTAGGTGCACTACAATGCAGGTAGAAGCACTACCAGGGTGCGCTGAGCGGGAAATGACAAATGGCAATCTCATTCAACGAGGTGGAAAGACCCTGGAAGCTTCCAGAATCTTCTCCAATGACACTTGCCTCAATGGATTCGACTAGTGATGAGTAAGAGGTTCTCAACCTCCAAGTGGAAGCAAGAACTGACAGAGAGAAGCCACAAGTCAAAACATGAGCTGACTCATCCTCTCTGCTCACATCTATATATGGATCTCTCACCCAGAGGTTCATGAGGCTGGAATTTTGTATTTGCAGAGAATCGCTGTTGGTTTGAGATTGAGATTAGTACATTGGGTGATTTATGCTTTGTTGGAGGAGAGGAAGGGATTCCATTGCTGGGAGGTAGATGCTGGATCGGACCTCACTTGGTTGTATCTCCTCTTGGACTTTATTACTCTATCAATAAACTATTTGAGTTTCTCCTACATGTTGTATACCAATGATGTTTTGTTATGCTTACATGTTTAGCTTAATCTGATCTTGAGCTTTTTATGAATGTATATCTGTATCTTCTTGTAGTTTCTCTCTCTTGTGATCTTGCAGGAATTCTGTGAAGCTGGGTCGGTGAGAGAGCTGGGAGCTGGGAGCTACTGAAGAGAGGAGCGATTGGATCAACAAACTTGCGAAAGACACAGGTTAGTTAGATCCTGCTTCCTCATTTACATTCCATAAAGAAGAATACTCGAATAAGTTTCCTTGTTTGTTGCTAAGGCACTATCACCTCTTAGAGTGGGATAGGGGCATTCCGAATTGTATACTTTTCCCAACAACAAATTGGCGACTCCACTGGGGACCGTATCTTGTTGGTTTATTTGTGTTTCTATTCTTGTTCTTCTCATAAACTCAGGAGTGCCGAATCGAAATGCATTTTCCATTTTCAAATGCAAAGTAGAGATCTGCCACTCTAGTCCACTCACTGGGCCTGTTTTTATGATCTGAACAAATTGATCCACAAGTGCTCTAACAGCCCTTTATGATAGATCTTAGTCCTCCTATAAATCATCCTCCTAATTGTACCTAATTGATAGCTTTTATCTGGCCAAAAACTGTGGATTTAACTGCAAACCGTAACCCAGAACCCAGAAACAACTCTCGTTTCTGCTTCAGCGCAGACTCTGTGAAGAGGTTCTGCATTTCAACGTAGGTCCTGTGAAGGCTACCTGCGTTGAATGTCAAATCCTCTGTGTTAGGAGTGCGCTGATCAGTCTTTGCCTTGTGCAGCTGTGGTTCCCTGCTTCCTTTTGCTCAATTTTATCTCTGTTTTTTGCAGCCTGTTATCAGTCAGTGTACCTATCTGAAACCCCTTTTCTTTGCCTCAATTCTGCCTCATTTGTATAAAGAAACTGTATTTGTTCTTTGTCTATTTGTTACATCATTTGTAATTTCCCATTACAAAAGTAAACTGGTCATACTGTCGCCCTTAGATCTAGACCTGTCATAAGTGTCGTTTTGATCTTAGGAGTGAGTTTGTTTGCTGTTCACAGTTAATTGAGCTTTTACTTTTGTCATTTGGTTTGAATTTATGTATTTCTACTGTCGAAACAAGTAAATCATAAAGTGTCATAATCGTCTTTTTTGATTTTGAAAAAGGAACTTGTTTATGTTTTCACTTGAAATCGAATTCAAATTTGTACAACAGCTTTCTTTTTAGGCATCAATATTAAGAAAGCGAAAAGAAATACATGCATATGTGCATTTTCATTTTGATAGTTTGCATGCTTTGATTTAGGGAAAAGTGCATCACAGTGTGCTCTATGCTCTTTGAGAAAAGTTTGTGTCTTCCTTTTCCCCTTGTAGCTAGGATTTTCATTGTTGAAAAGATATAAAAGCTTGCTTATCATCTTTAGACTGCATTTAGGAATTGTATCATACATCTCGTGGTGATCCAAAAAGGCAAACTTCTAAGAAAGATCAACCTAAAATAAATTGAATGAACTTAACAACGCTTTGTAACTTAACGCACAACATAGAGGTCTAGGCTAGAGACGTGTTCCAGCGTCGTAAAGCCTGGTGACTGTCGATCTCGCTGATGGTGGGTGATTCCTCCTAAGGGACGATAGCGCCAGTATGGATTGTGCTCCCACGTACCGTCGAGTATATATTGGGAGACCCCTATAGGCATAAAACCTTTATCCTTAGGAAGCCGTGTCGGCCGCCCTACTGATCGCAATGCACTGAACACAGCATTCAGGAAGATTGACCGCCCGTACCTTAAAAAGTATTCTGCGGTTTTGCGAAAAGTTTGGCACACCCTCTACCTAGAACTCCAAAGCAGTTCCTTTTGGCCTTTTTCAGACTCTATAACGGAAAAATTCCATCCGAGCATTTGTCACTTCGGGCTCGTTAAAACATCGAAGGAGACTAGAGTCATCTTTAGCTTTTTCTCGACTCTTTAAAACTGAAAAAGCAAGTTGTGTCTAAAGCATCGTTAAAATTTATTTTAAACGGAACAATCACCCCTTTTTCCTGCGTTGATCTTTAAGTTGAGAAAATGGAGCCCACCAACCAAGGAATTCCCCTTGGTGGAAATCCTAGTCCCTTCTCCTCTTGGGGAGATGTTGGTGTGCCCCATATGGCCACATTGTCGCTTCCAGGACTGACAATTGGCTTGCCAGTCTGGCTCTTCTCAACCAATGTCGTTCAGAACACCACTATTCCTGAACAGTCGAATCAATAGTTAGACCAGTCCAGAGTTGCCCACCAGCCTTCTACTTCCTCTAATTCTTCCTCTCCTCCTTCCTCTTCGCTTGACGGAACTGGTAAAACAAAAAACCAAGTTCCTAAGGAGAAGAAGGAAAAGAAGAAGAAAGAGAAGAAGAAGAAGGAGCCAAAAGTGACTGGGGGCAAACAAGTGTCGTCTGACAAAAATCCACACATAGCACTGACTAGGCCTAAATCTCCATGTGTCATATGCAAGGGAGACCACTTCCACAGAGATTGTACCTGCATCCTTCGGATACTAAGGGACTGGTCTCCCCGTTTGCACAATCCGGTTGCATCAACCCCTGATAGCCATGTTGAATGCATACCGTCAACTAGCGAAAGTGAATTCCTTGGACAAAAAGGGAGAGCTAGATCCCCCTGTAGACTATGCGAAGGCGACCATGCCATCCACCGTTGTCCCTTCTTAGATGAAGCGAAAAGAGTTTTGGATGATCGTTCGGTTTCACCGTTATGACTTCTGGATATAAAAAACTCTTGCCGAGTCCTTCGTTAGTTGAAAATCCAGCTGGCCCACTCAAGTGGTCAGCTGAAGCGCCGGTCATTGAAGATGAACCAGCTGAATCCATACCCGACGAAAGTCAAAAGGTCGAGGCGGCAGTTGACCCAGTCTTGCCTTTAGAGGATTTATCTTCGAATGATACAGTCACTGAAGAGGATAAAGATGACACCATCCAAATTCTCTTCATCAACACAGACTCCGACTAACATGGGGGCACTCCCCCCATTCCTTTATCGCAGGAAGGAAGTCCGTCAGAGCGATACCCGGCTGTTTACTCGGTCCCACCACCAAGCAACCTAGTTGTCTCCTTCGACTGGAACCAACTAGGCAGACCCCGTTTGCCAGCAAGCATACCATTCAGAATTATCGTCCAAATATACAGAATGGTCATGGCTGGCACCATCATTGATGAGGGGGCATCTGTGAGTATCCTTTCCTCTACTGCTTGGAAAGCGCTTGGTTCACCAGCGCTTTTGCCTGAAATGAGAAATCTGACAGGCTTTGATAAAGGAACCAGTCGACCTTTAGGGATCCTCCCCAATGTGCCTATCACATTGAAAGGGAAGACCGTTCAAATGAACGTGATGGTCATTCAAGGACCCTTGGATTATAACCTACTCCTTGGACGAGACTATATATATTGCATGGGAGCCATCGTCTCCTCACTCTTTAGAGTAATGTGTTTTCCGCATGAAGGAAGAGTGGTCAAGCTCGTAGACCAGATTTTGTTTCCTGGATCACGCATCGCAAATAGTCATTTACCATCCCTAAATGGTCTCTTCATGCAAGAAATGTCTCAACCCACGGTCCGTCCTCCCGATGAGCACGAGTGATTCGGAAGGATATGACTGGAACCCAGGGGGCATGCGTCCTGGTCTACTTCGGCAGGAAAACTTTGGGTATAGGGTAGGTTTCCGCGGGAGAATATGACTAGTCCGTACCCCATCCGTGATTGAGACAGGGGTTTTTCTAGAATAAGATTCTTTTGTCAAAGTTATGTGTTTGGCGCTCGTTGTCACTCACCTTTGTCTATCTCGGTAGACATCGCCGAAGAAGTGTTTTGTTTGAAAGATTAACAGAACAATCTTTGGTTAACCTGAAAGAGGTAGGCCTCTCTCGGTAAAACAAATGTTTTGGCGGAAGTGAAGTAGGGGTAACCTTGAAATCGTACTTTATACCTGGGGGCATGCAAACCTTTTGGAGTGCAAGCAAAGAGCGATTATTTATCTGTTTTTTTGGATTAGTCGTTTCCTAACTTGCATAAAGAAAGGATGCGGAGCATAGCTTTGGTAAGGCGCAAGCTCCATAAAAAATGGAATCTTACATGAGACATTCTTATCATATGACTGGATAATCGAGCAGTTTTAGCACATAGTTCATGCTCATTAAAAAATAAACATAAGATCGAGTAGTGTTTTTCCGCGTTTAATCTCGTTAAAAAATGAACTACCCTCCAGTAAATAACCTCAGTGAATGTAACATTATCAGCCATTAAAACCTTGGTCATGTTTGCACCGTCACCTCCACTTTTCCATTGGCCGATCATTCACCTCCATTTGATTGTTTACCCATTTTGAGGAACAGCTGCTAAGAGTGATTTCATTAGCCATCCTTGTGACACTGCTGTGATTGGAAAATTCCAACCCTTACCTGGAATCAGCTGCTAACCCGTTTTATCACTCGTTCCTCAAAAGACGAGTCTTCTTTAAGCTCTTTTCATCTGACTCGTAAAATATGAAAAGATTGCCGAGTTTTGGCCTTCCAGCTCGTTAAAGTGACCGGAAGAGCTATCCCTCCTCTAGATTTTAATCTTTGTGGACCTGAGGGATTATTACACAAAAAGATCGAGCGCTTGTTTTGTTCGGCTCGTTAAAACTATCGAAAACTCATCCCTTCTGTATTTTTTTATACTTTTTCAGACTTAAGGGATTAGATGACGAAAAAGGACTTTCGGAGTTGACTTTACGTACCTTTTCAGACTCTCTAAAAATGAAAAGGACCGAGTTATCTTTGTCGTTAGACTCATTAAAAACATTAAATAGCGACAAACTTGTCTTTAGACGAGAACGAGTTTCACTATCACTAGGCTCGTCAAAGCATAGCGATGGGTTTGCCCGAAGGGCAAATTATAGAACAAGCATATGTTATCCTCCTCAAGCTTGACAAAAATAAAGAGGTACTGGTCAGCAATGACTAGGGAAAAATTGGGAAGAAACTCAAAGAACTTTATTGGTAGCAAGTTGCTCTTGAACATGACACTTCCACTCCGTGCCTGAGTCAGGTTGGGTTGTTTCATTCACCAGTCACATCACCATGGTCTCGCCATACCATCCACCTTTGGGGTAAATGCTACCAATCCATCACACAAGTGTCGCCGATATGTTCAAGAGAAGTCATCCAGAGAAGTCAACCGTGTCCCATCCACTACCATACATTATCCTTCATTCTTTCATGACCGCCACCCTGAACCATATATCATCAGATCATTTTCACCTCCATCAAAATCATTTGCTCTGTTCTGTGTCACTGATGTGGGATACATTAAGGCCCTCCTTTGACGGATCGCTTCTTGTCGACATCAGCTCATTATCCAAGAAGTTGATCTAGGAACAACCCCTTCAGTACTTTGAAGCTTGCATGCTTCAATGGCAAGTTTCTCACTTCCGGCGACAAGTATACATCAATGGCCTTCGACCAAAAGATTTTGCGTGGTGTTCGACGCCAAGTCCTTTATTCACACCACGTGAATTGTACTGCAGTACCTTGAGGGTCATTATCATTATCGATGATTCCTCTCGCGCTTGTTAACGGTTTACCTCATTGACCGGTAATCAAGCGATGTCTTTCCATGTTCGACTTCAGAACATTTCTCACATGGATCGAATTGTATTTAGAGTGAAGATCGAACGAGTTTGAAGACCCCGGATCTAGTTTCATCCATCCGGGCTGCGATATATATTCAGGAAAAATAAAGACATTGACATGTACAGCATTGCAACAGATAATCATCCTACCAAAAGGATGATGATTTCATCAAAATCATCAGTCTACCATCAGACGATTGTCTGTTCTATGTACAGAAAAATGAATTTATAAAGCTGAGCATGGGAATGCCCGCCTCGGCTAGATCATGAAAGCAGTATGAAAAATAATGTATTGTATTGTATCTTATTACAGGTCTCCTCCCAGCATTGGAAGAACTTCGGATCCTCCTAATAAAGCATTTCACCCGATAAACGGCCTCATACTTTAGGGGGCAACTGTTATAGACATTTTTGTGCCTTATAGCATTGAGCATGAAATGTCCATAATCCAAGGGATCCAAAGTCCCTAAATAAGTTGTTCCTACCCCTAAAGGAACAAGGTCAACCAATGACAGCTTCTCCCATAAGTTCTCCACCAAAAACCACTCAAAAACAGTCAATTCAGCATCAATTCAGAAGCTCTTCTAGCTGCCTGCGTTGAATGTCAAAGTCTGCACTGGCTAGGTGCACTACAATGCAGGTAGAAGCACTACAAGGGTGCGCTGAGCGGGAAATGACAAATGGCAAGCTCATTCAACGAGGTGGAAAGACCCTGGAAGCTTCCAGAATCTTCTCCAATGACACTTGCCTCAATGGATTCGACTAGTGATGAGTAAGAGGTTCTCAACCTCCAAGTGGAAGCAAGAACTGACAAAGAGAAGCCACAAGTCAAAACATGAACTGACTCATCCTCTCTCCTCACATCTATATATGGATCTCTCACCCAGAGGTTCATGAGGCTGGAATTTTGTATTTGCAGAGAATTGCTGTTGGTTTGAGATTGAGATTAGTACATTGGGTGATTTATGCTTTGTTGGAGGAGAGGAAGGGATTCCATTGCTGGGAGGTAGATGCTGGATCGGACCTCACTTGGTTGTATCTCCTCTTGGACTTTATTACTCTCTCAATAAACTATTTTAGTTTCTCCTACATGCTGTATACCAATGATGTTTTGTTATGCTTACATGTTTAGCTTAATCTGATCTTGAGCTTTTTATGAATGTATATCTGTATCTTCTTGTAGTTTCTCTCTCTTGTGATCTTGCAGGAATTCTGTGAAGCTGGGTCGGTGAGAGAGCTGGGAGCTGGGAGCTACTGAAGAGAGGAGCAATTGGATAAACAAACTTGCGAAAGACACAGGTTAGTTAGATCCTGCTTCCTGATTTACATTCCATAAAGAAGAATACTCGAATAAGTTTCCTTGTTTGTTGCTAAGGCACTATCACCTCTTAGAGTGGGATAGGGGCATTCCGAATTGGATACTTTTCCCAACAACATATAGGAGCCACTCTGTATGGGCAACTACCTCTTCGGCACCTCGGCTGTGATTTCCATGCCATGGGAAACCATCTGGTCACACTGATCTAATATCTAGAATATGATCATTACATTAGTCATTTGAATCCCATCAAAAATAATTTTCAAGTTCATTTTCATATTTGAAAAAACATAAAAATCATAAAATCAAAAAAATTTGTTACCTATATCGCCCCACGCCATGGCTGGTGGTAATGCTAGATCAAGATCTCCTCAGATGTCCAAGCCAGCATAGGGGTAATCATCCATTGCAATGATCTACTGCTCCCACCAGGAGAAGAAATCATCGTCAAAAGTTGTCCGGAGTACATCCCCACCTCCTAGTCATTTCATCAAATCAGCCCACCTGCCCATCCATGGATCTCATGGGCTACTGATTGGAACTGGTACTCTAAGGCGTAGCAATGGGACCCTCTCGAAAAAGGAGCACAGAATGGTCCCATACCCAAAGTTTTTGGTCTAGCCCTTTTAATAGATGATAGTTGGCTCTTCATGTTGGTGAGAAGAGGAGTACACCAATCAAATACTGTGGTGAGATAGTCTACCACCAAGCTCATGGCAAGCCATGAAGCCTAGTGTAAGGAAGCTGATCCATTCACTGTGGCTATAGTGAATAGGATGATCCTCAACGACAAACTCTCTACATGCTTGATTGGAATTTGGCTTCCAATCTTTTCTGGATGGCCCGAGTAGTATATATGCACATAGTCCTTCATAGAAAGGCTACCTCGTGATCAACCCGTAGAATATACTACCTCTCCCCTCCGGGAAAGGCCTGTGATAAATAGATATCCTCAATCTCTATCCTAAGTGGAATTTGATCAATCATGAATAATTCGTCCTCAATGCTCCAGTAGTGAATGAGCATTTCACGCAAGCGAGTATTTGCCTTCATATTTGGAATTTTGAAAGATTTTAGCAAACTGAATCCTATTAAGGCATCCAGGTCCTATTGATCATTCATAACCTCATCATCAATAGTGGGATGCTCCCTTTCCCTCCAGGTGATTGGCATCTTGAGGAAAAAACAAGTTTGGACTGTTTTTTTTTTTTGTTTTGAAATCTAAACAGCATATATGTAGGTTTTTTTTATACACAGTCACGTCTAGGGCCTGCGTATATGCAGGTTGCATATAGCCAACCCTCGTATATGCTGCGACAAATTTTTTGACATAAATTAAACGGTGAAACTTCAATTAAAATTCTCAAAACCAATCACAAATTGATGCAAGACAAGTTTGGGGGTTACTTGGTGATTTTGGGAAGATTTGAATGGTTGGATTTGGAAAAAGGAAAAGATTGCTTCTTTTTCTCCACTCCTTGTGCTCTCAACTCAAATGGTAACAATTGTGAGTAAAAAAACTATTTTATAAGCTTTGAAAATTTTAATTTTTTTCAAAACTTGATTTTGTTTTGTCTCATGTAACTTTTAAATTGGGAGCTTAGAATGTCAAGAATGGTTTGTTGTTTAGGACATTTTGGATGCTTTTTCGATAGTTTTGAGTCGGTTCCATGACTATGACCCGTCATGGCAGGTATCATTTTCTCGCTAACATATAGGTTAGGAAAGCCATTTTTCCATTGCATTATGCATACTAGCCTCCATTTGTCGATACACTTGTCATAGGGTCGATCCCATCATGTTATTGTTCGTAAACCATCTTCACTCGCAGATTTTTTAAACCATGGCACGATGGTAGAGCCATCCTTTTCATGGGCATCGTAGTTAGCACCTCACTGACATTTGTTGCCCATGTTGTTTTGATTTGAGTAGGTTCAGGAGTCCTTGTAGTCCCGCCATGACTTATACGATGAAGATTCATTCCTCCTTGCTTCTTCACTTCATTTTGGCTTTATACCCTAGAGGCTCCTTCATGTTGAGTCATACTACTGCATTGCATTTTGACCATTTTCACCTTTTGGCCTTGAGCCGGCTTCACTTGGACTCATGTTTAAGCCACTTTTTGACCATGTCATCTGCAAAATCAAACTTGCAATCCCTTAGCTTCTGCAACTCAACACCTTATGACTTGTGGAAGAAACATATCTTTGAGTGTCTTTAACTAGTTTTCGCCTCCCTGCATTGAGCATAGGATTGTTCCAATCCCAAGAACTATATCATCTGCTTCATTGACACTCGTTCTTTCCATTGTACTATAACATTCTTTTATTCTTTTTCCAGCTTAAATAAAAAGACAAAAAAAAGTTATATATTCAAAAAAAGAGCAGGAACAGGACAATATTTCCATTTATTGTTGGTAGCTAGAGTCAATCGTGTCGCCCTTGAACAAAGCACTCAAAACAAAGTCTCATCCATTTAGGTGGGATTTAGTTTGCCTTAGGTACACCTTAACCTTTTTATTGAATCAGTTCTTCTCCGATTGGTTATCTCTTCCAATGATATGGAGAGTTTTTTTGTGCCTCCTGCATGACAAACTTATACAGAGTCATCATATGATGCCATATGGTCATTATTGAGTAGTGCTTTTGTTCAAGGGAAGTTAACCTGAGTCGGCCTCTTTGCGGTGTCTCTTGACTCATTTTTCAGTCATCCATCCCTAGTTGTCAGTGTCTTGTCTATCATCACATCAGTTATATTGGTCCTTTACTCATGCCAGTTTGAGAAGGTCTCCATTGACTTCTTGCTGGAGGGTATTGTCCTTATCGACGATGACACATTGCTCTGAGGATAGGCCTAAAGCCGCACCCTGGCCCTATTTTCATTATTGATAGGTCACCTTGTGCTTAGCATCGATCAATATCATGGGTCTTTGACTGACTGGTTTCCCTTGTGTTTGACATCAGCTTACACTATCACACATTGGGATTCATGGAATACCTTGGTTTCCGTTTGACCTTATTGGTGGATACCTCACCTCTATGTCAGCTTTCATTATTGGTTGGTTCAGAGGGTTTTTGTCATGCGCTAGCCATATCTTGTGTATGCCGGAAATGTGCTTCGATTGGGTTACTACATCTTTTTCATCTGATTCCTTCCACATTATTGGCTTGTGGGTTACACTCGCTTTAGATTGAAGAAGGATGCCTTAATGCCTTCCTTCTAGTAGATCTTTCCCCATCGACTACGACTCATTTCTTTGGGGCAAAGGTCTAGAGTCCATTTGGTAGTACCTTAGGGTTTGCAGTCATTAGTGGCAGATCCTTCGCTATTGACAGTGGGAAACCATCATTGTCTCCTGATCAATAGATTCTTCTAGGTGTTCGACTTCAGATCATCTATTCACACTTGTTAGACTGTACCGGGGTACCTTGACTCTCATTATCATCATCGGTGAGTAGTCTCACATTTGTTAACGGTATACACAAATGATCGATAATCTAACAATTTCTCACATGGTTGACTTTACCTCATTCATTCCCATTGTGTAGAAATGTACCATGGTGGTCAATGAAGACCTCGGGTTGCATCATCATTCATTGGTTCACTTGACAGTTTCTCTTGTTGCTGCTAGTTGATACCATTCTACCTTATATGCTGCATTCATTCATGGTGACATTCTATATACTGGCACCCGAGTTTGCAGTGTAGTACCATCTTATTCCATCATGTTCATTTGGTACTATTGGGATCAATCTTTGATATCAGTGATCAGCTTCATTCTTCAGCATCATTGACATTATTATATGTGATATTTAGACATGTACTTGTTCGATCATGATCAGATGATCCATTATGTACTTCTAGTCTTCTATACTTGTATACTTAGTGGATATACTTGTACTTGATACGTGGACATGCTTTACTTTCTCTGAGCATGGGTATGCCCACCTCAAACAGTGTTTCTTTCTTATCTCCTTTTATGGCTTGGCAAGCTGAAATCTGGTGAAGTCCTTCTCAGTTTTTGATAGGTTTCCTTTCCATGTACCTAATACATTTAAGCCATCACGTACCCCTTCTGACCTCAGATATTAGGGGGCATCTATTATAGCTCCAAATCTCACCCTTGATATTTCTGATGCTGCATTTATGGCCTAGGGAAACCCCTCCTTCCAGACCTTGTCCAAATACTTTAAAAAATAGTGTTTTACTCCCTGTACAGAACATTGCCCTGAGCTAAACACGTGTGTACAAGGGTCAGTGTATACCCAACCCGCGTATATGTCTTAAAACACTTTAAAAAATTAAATCTCCTTAATTTCGGGCAAAGATCACGGGTTTTACCTGTTGATTACCTATTAGTGCTCGTGGCCCAACTGTTCCCAATGAATTCCCAACTAAAAAACTACTTTAGGAGAAGTATAAAATGGCTTCAATGGGAAGGCCTAAAGGAGGCTTCAATTGGGATCAAATGAAAATCATTTTCCTTAAAAAATATCAGGACTATTGCAGATCTAGGGAACTGAAAGATGAAATATTTTAAATGGTAGCAAGACCTAGTGAAACATTCAAAGAGTGTGTGGATCCCTTCCAATATAACCTCCAATGGTCTCCCTACGCAAATCTTCCTTTGCCTGATAATGTGCTAAAACTACACTAATTAAAGGAATGAAAGAACAATGGATAGAGACATTAAATATTATGGGTAAAGGTGATATATATCAAGAAGACTATGCTGTTATTATTAAATTGTGTATCAGGTGCTCAAGAGGCAGTATGAGATTGAAACTAGCAGAACGTGACATGACCACCAAGGACAGCAAAATCTATGGTGGAAGCATAAGTCGTGCATAAATTGGCAAACTACTATAGGATTTCAAAATAAATATCTTGGGAACTTTGATGACACAATTAGACATCATGCAAGCCAAGCAAAAGCAGGCTGAAGCAGAACAAAACTTGGTGATATTTTGTCCTAGATGCAGGAAGAAGCATAGTCATAGAGAGTGTCCACTAGATATGGTACAAACCTGTGCCATATGTACTAAGGATCACACCACAGAAAGCTGCCCGTCACTACCAGGGTTAAAAGCAACCTATAAGGAGGCAGAAGAAGAAACAGAACCAATCTACTTGCTAAATCAGCATCGCCAATGGCAACCATGACAAACAGGTACGCCTATTGACCCATCTTCTTTCTTTCAACCCTCACAATATAATTCACAACAATACCTAGGAGCTATATGGCAAAACCAATCTATGCCACCTTGGTCCAACGAATCAAATCAAAACAACAATTGGCCAAACTCCTCTTACTTCCCACCATTCTGACAGAATAATGCATATCAATCTCAATGGCCACCCTCCACTTCACAAAACCAGAGTTGGCAGTCAAGCTAGCAAAGACCTACAAACCAGCTAGTAGGAACAATCCCCTACCTAAATCTACATTGCCACCACTCTATATATTGCAACAGAAGCCTCAAACCAACCTACGACCACAGCTCCCAGCCCAACCCAACCCGAACCCCAACAATAGACCGGTCCAATCTGTGCAAATTATTGAAGGACTAGAGCCAGAAACTGAGTTGAGGGAGTGTAATGAGCTTAAATTAAGGTCTGGATGGATAATAGAGTCAGAGGGGGATAAAAGTATACAAAGTTAAGATTCATTACCTAAAGAACAAGTACCACAAGTGGAGAATCTGGTTAACAAAAAACTCACAATCAAACTATTACCTCTTCTCCACCATTCCCAAAGAGATTAATTATACTTCGCTCAATCGAATATCCTAATTTGATCTTCTGGGAGAATTGAAAAATTTGTGTGTAAAAATACCTATCCTCCAGGATATTCAGGACATTCCAATTTACGCAAAAACTATTAAGGAATTGTGTACCAAAAATCCGAAAGAGGAAAATGAAAACAACCCCAACTGTCCATGTAGTCGGTACAAACCTACAATGCAATAAAAATTCATTTTCTTTTCTATCATCTTTTAAAAAAAAAAACAACTAGGGTGCCTCAGAGAGGTTTTCACCTTAATTGCCTACCCTGGGCACCTCCAAGGGATCTTTCCACCCAGGGATCTTATTCTTTTCCTTTTTCTCTCCTTTTGTTTTTACATCACTGGACCACTTTAGAAGAGGTTTTCAACCCAATGATGGGACTTAAGTGCCTCATGGAGGTTTTCACTTGAGTCCTTATTTTTTTATTCTTTTTCTTTTTCTTTTTCTTTAGTCAATGGGTGAAGTGGAGGCTAAGACATGCTCCACTACCATCATTGTTTTATTCAAATCTTCAATAAATTCTCACTTGGAGAGGGGTTTCTTGTAGACTTTCAACTGATGTCCATTGACAAGCATGGAGATGGCTTCATCATCAATGGTTCTAATCAGAACTGAACCATTTTCATTTCATTTCTCCACAGTGTAGGGTCCTGTTGAACCCCTGAAAATTGGGTCTACAATAAGGGGGATACCCACCCAGTCCGGACCTTGGTTAGCAGCTCCTTTTTCGTTTTGGATGGTGGGTCTGACTGGGGCTAATGGGACTAGTTTCCCAATTTATGTGTGTGTGTGTGTGCTGAGAATCGATATTTCCTTTCTAATAATTCCTAATTAAAATTCTTTTATTCTAAATCTAATCTAACAACATGCAATTATATTCTAATAAACAGAAATATCTAATTCTAAATCTAATCCGGGATTTAATCTTTTAATTATGTGATCTAAAATAGTTTCTAACAGAAACTGGTAATAAAGACCATTCAATCACTATGAGAAAAGAATTCAATAAAGATGAACCCTTTCATATAAAAAGTTAGCCGAAATAGTTGTGAAAAGCATATCGCATAATAAGTCATTCATATATTAAGCATAAATATAATAGCTATCACTGTACAAAACTGCCAAATGATAACTCAAACATTCAAGCATTCATATATAAATAACTGAACATAAATATCACTTAAACACATAAGCAGAAATCATTAAGAGATAAAAGTACCATTGATAACAAGTTCTACTCATGACCTTCAACAATAATGATTTATCTCTTCTTAGTTCAACATCTACTAAGAGTACAAAAGTGCAATTTCAGTAGCAGATATTAAACACAGATATCAATAAATATTGTTCCATTCATTCATCAAAACCTCCTCCGAGGGTGCAGAAGTGCATGTTCTAAGGAAACGTTTTTGACAAATTTCAGGACCCTTCTCTAAATGCATGAGAAGGGTTGAAATACTACTAGCTAAATTCTAAAAATAGTTTATTACAAAAATATAGGAGGAGGTTTAAATGACCGTCCTCATCTAAGGAAAAACTAAAACTAAAACTAAAACTGAATTTGGAAATTACTATCTATGTATCTCTTCTTTGTGGTCACAAGAATTCAGCATTGGCTTGAGGAGAGTTGGTTTGCCAACCTCCGACTTTAGTTGTCCTACAAAAACAGAATCAGCAAGAGCTGGCACTATCTTCTCGGTAGAGTTAGTGAGGAATTTGAGAGTCATGCATTGACTGTGTGGTTTAAGCAAGTACTGCCAGTAAGAATCTCAATTCAACTTGGTTAACCTCTTGATGGACTCTGCCCTTTCTTCAGCCTTTTGCCTCCAGCTAATCTGTAGATGTTGTGCATTTGAGAGAAATTTACATACCATTTAAGGATATCCTTGATAAATACCACTGTTTTTAGAGCTCAAGTTTTGCTTTTAGCCTTTAGCACTTTTTCCTACAATTTTCCTGGCTTTCAAGCGACTGAGCATTCAGAGGCTTTCATTCTCAAGGGGTTTTTCCTGGCGATGCATGATTAGTGCTAAGTGCATCGAAAATTGCCTCCGTTTCTTGATCCAGGCTTCCCTGGTGCCAGTTTTTTCCTCCTGTGTGTTTTTGTTAGATGACTTCGGAAATCGAAGCTTCTCCTTCTTTTCCCATTATACTCTGAACATTGCTACATATATATTTCTGCTTTCATCTCCTACAATTTACAAAATCAGGAAAGAGTAACAATATGAATAAGGTGACGGGAAAGATTTAAATGTTGAAATCATATAAAATATACCACCCTACGTGAACTGACTTCTTGACCATATCGAAACCTTATCTCATTAATGAAAATCAACTAACTTATTAAATTAACATTAATGCGCATGACTGGACATCAGTTTATGAAAAACGTTTTTGGAACGATGTGCCCTACAGATGTGCGATAAAGTGATTTTTTGATTTGCTTCGCAATATCGCAGATCGCAATATCGCTAATCCATTATGTTTTGACAATCATTCATTACCATGTGCTTCTGTGAAATGTGATTTCTGAGACACGTTATTGCATATCGTCGATTTTGAAGTATTTCACCTTCAGTGATATTTGAAGCATATGAAAACTGTAATGCGATGAGTTCCTTCGGTGTGTGATCTCGCATCACGATTTCGCATTTTTAGGAGTTTGCTTATATGGTGTCATTATTACCTTGATGCTTTTATCATTGAGAGAAATATTTTGCCTCGAACTCATCATAAAACTTAAGTCTTTTTGGATTTTACAAGTATTCTCCTAAGTTTATGATAGTAAGATTTATTCAAAAAGGAAATACAAGTTCTAATTTATTTTTATTTTCTAGATGAAGGGTCCCCACTTATTTTAGTATTGGTAGCAAAACTAAAATAAGAAGGGGGGTTGTTGTTGGCCACAACAATTGGCGATTCACTTGGAAGAACTAGTTATCTCTGATTTTCTTTTGAATTTTCTAAACTTCCAAAATAGATGGGTTTTTTGGAAAATCAAACTTTATTACAGAAAGATAAAATATATTATACTTTCAGCTGTTAATGCTAGTTTGTTTCTTCTATGCTAACTTTCATTATTTACTTCCTAAATCTAATCATTGTATTTACAACAGCCACTAATTGGTTTATAAAGATAAAAACAAAGTCTCCTCTGTAAATTAGTTTTAAATATGCTCATTTGTCATGTGTAGAGCCTCTACTGCCAGCAAGCATTTATAGCCTCGACAAGGTTACCTGTTACCTAGCAATGATCTTGTATCCTACTTGGAGAAATATACGATTTTCAAAGGGAAATCCATATCCACAATTATTGCTTTTATTTTTCTTTTTAATTCTTAAATAACAATGCCTTGGTTTGGTAGCCAAATTATGACAGTGCCACTCACTTGATTTATAACTTTGCTGAACAAGCTGGCTCATCATGAGACCTTTTGTCTTTCGATTGCAACAATATTGAGTCATTGCCCTGTTTTGGTATGCAGTTTTGGCAAAGTCAGCAACGCTATAATATCTATGATCGTGATAAGTCGGATCATGATGAGACCTCTTATTCTTTAAGTTTAAAGTGTTTCACTGTATTATTCCTTGAAACTCGTAATTATCTAGGTGGGGAGGAAGTCATTGATTCGTTAAGAAGAGCTCTGGATGACAATTATAGAGTTTTTTGGAAAGAGCTTTTCTACAAAAAAATCCTTGTTTTTTGTTATTGATGATTTTTATTGACCGATATAAAACAAATTCCCACTAAAGGTTACTTTTTATCAAAATTCACAAAGTTGAAACTAGTATCATTTCCAAGCTTATAGCCTTTGACTGTAGCTTTCAATATTAATGACCAATTTTCCAAATCAATTCTATTTATACAAGCAAAAAAAAACAAAATATAAAAGAAATACTAGTTTTTTTCGTGAATTCCAAGCATAGCCATTTACAACTGGTTTTATTATCAAAATAAAGGAAAAACTAATTTACAAGAATAGAAAAATAATCTTCTATGGAAAGTATTTTTTAAGGATTTTCCCATTAATAGGTAAATATTCTCTTTTTCCTGTTAAATCCTGCAACATAAAAGTGGATGGACCTATGATTTCTGCAATTTGGAGTGGGCCAAGCCACATTTGTTGGAACTTCATATGTTTGCCTTTTTCTTCATGAGTCTTATCCCATTTTAAAACTAAATCTCCAATTTGAAAGTCCTTTTTGGATACCATGTTTGAATCAAAAGAAGATTTTACTAATGCTTGATGGTGAGCATGAGTTATTTTAGCCTTTTCTCGTTGTTCTTCTAACTTAAGAATTTTTAGTTGTCTTAGCTGTAAGGATGAAGTTGGTGTTTCGTCAATAAACTAAATTAAGGCCAAAGATGGAATTTCTAGATGAGTTGGGAGAACCACCTCTTTTCCATAAACTAAATTAAAGGGAGAAGTGCCAATGGAGGCTTTTTACATTATTCAGTCTGCCCATAGAGCATACCTCAAAGATTTGTGCCAATTCTTATGATTTTTGTCAATGGTTCGCTTAATGATTCTGATTAAGTTTTATTTGTTGATTCAGCTAACCCATTCCCCTGTGGGTAATAATTGGCAGAGTATTTAAGTTTAAAACCACTTTTGAGTGCAAATTTAGTCATATCATTGCCAGAAAAGTATGATGCATTATCAGACATTAAAGCAGAGGGTAAACCAAACCTAGTAATTATAATCTGATCAATAAAATCAATGATGTATTCAGCATTAGCTGTCTTGAGAGGAACGACTTCTACCCATTTAGTAAAATAATCTGTAGCTATAAGGATATACCTATGTTGTTTAGAAGAGTGAGGAACGATCTCACCTATTATATCCAATCCCCATTGATCCAAGGGTTGATCGATATTGACTGGTTGCAAATGCAATGACAACTTCTTTTGTCTTCCAGCAGCAATTTGACAAACTTGACATTTCCTTACATAGCTATGCACATCTTTAAATAGTGTAGGCCAATAATACCCTGCGCACAAGATCTTATGTGCCATAGCATCCCCAGCATAATTTCCACCTGTCGATCCATCATGGAGTTCCTGCAACACTTTTTTAGCTTCAGATTTCTCAAGACATCGAAGGAGAACAATATCATAATTCATCCTAAAAAGTACATCGTTTACGAGGTGATATTGCTTGGCCTTCAATCTTAGAGCTCTTTTCTTTGTATAATCCAGGTTTGAAGGATCATATTCACTCTTTAGATAAAATATGATATCAGTATATAATGATTCAATATCGTTTAGGCTTACCTCATACATATGTACTTCTGAAGATGGTATTTCAGAAATAAACGATGCTTCGGCCAACATTTTGCAAAAGCCTTGACCTTTTACAATATTTTCTAGTTTAATTTTAGTGTTGTATTCTTTTAAGGCAATCACCCAATTTTCTCTTTTCTCACCCACATTTTTTTGTACTAAGAGATTTCTTACCGTTGGAAATGGTACTATGATCTTTTTATGGGTTTTAATCAGAAAGGGTATAAAGTGCTTAATTGCTTTGAAAATAGCATACACTTGTTTCTCGACATTAGAATAATTTAATTCAGCCCCTTGTAGATTTGAACTGAAAAAGGAAATTGGTTCTTCCACCTTATCTTGATTTTATTGAGTGAGTATCACAACATATGATCTATTAGAGGTGAATGTATACAAAATGAAAGGATCAAAAAAATTTGGAGTTGCTAAAGATGGGGCGTTTACAATCGCTTGCTCAATCATATTGAACACTTCATATTCCTCTTGGCCCCATTTGAAGATTGAATTCTTTTTTATCATTTCTTGTAAGGGAGATACAATCCTTGAGAAGTCTGGAACAAATCTCTTAACAAAGTTAATTTCGCCAAGGAAGGATTGCAAGGATTTCTTATTGTGAGGCAAGGGTATTTCGGAAATCTCCTTAATTCTATCGGGATCAATATGGATTCTAGATTTTGACACTATAAATCCAAGAATTTTTCCTTCACTTAATGCAAAAAAGGACTTTTTTGGATTAAGTGAAATCCGATACCTTTGGCAACATTGGAAGATTTTCTTTAAGTCTCTGAGATGATTACCACATTTCTTAGAGTATACAGTTCTATCATTCAAGTAGATTACTATTGATTTGTTTACTAATCCCTTAAATGCGATGTCCATGGCTCTTTGAAATGTGGCACTAGCATTGATTAGACCAAAAGGCATCTTTTGATATGCGTAAGTACCCAATTTGGTTATAAACGTCATTTTTAATTGATTGTCGGGATGAACCAAAACTTGGTTGTAGCTAGAGAAACCATCCAAAAAGGACATTAATTCTGATCCTACGACTGCTTGCAAAATTTGCTCCATGGGAGGTAAGGGAAAGTTATCCTTTTGGTAGGCTTTGTTCAGGTTTTGAAATTCAATACAAATTCTAATGTCTTCGTTTTTCTTTCTGACGGGAACTAAGTTAGAAACCCATCTAGAATGTCGAACGGGAAAAATAATTTTCGCTTTCAATAATTTTTTGACCTCAGACTTAATCTGGTTTTCCAAATTAGGATGGATCTTCCTCAGCTTTTGCTGGATGGGTTTTTCATCGGTTATCATTGGGATAGTATGTTGAATGATAGAAGTGTCGTAGGCCTTTAGATCATCGTAGTTCCAAGCAAAGACACTTTTGTATTGTTTTAGGAGACAAACATAAGCTAATCTTTCTTCTTTGGTTAGGCCAAGACCTAGGTTGATATTCTGCGGTTTGGTATCAGTTCCTAGATTTACTAATTCATACTTCAGAGTTGAACTTTGAAATTTTGAATTGGTAAATCTCTTGAATCGGTCTTTCAAATCATATAGGTCTTCCAACTTGACTACTGATTTTGATATTGCATTATTAGTGCTTTCTTGTTTCAACTGTTCATCATGTTGGTCCTCGTCAATTATCAACTCTAAAGTTTTGAATTGGTAGATCTCTTAAATCGGTCTTTCAAATCATATAGGTCTTCCAACTTGACTACTGATTTCGATATAGCATTATTAGTGCTTTCTTGTTGTAACTGTTCATCATGTTGGTCCTCGTCAATTATTTGATTAGTGTAAGATCCTTTTGATGTGAGGAAGCTTACAATATCAGGATCTTCGTTGAAAATTCTACAGTTTGTAACATTATCAGGAATTGAGGTATAAATATTAATTCGATTGAAAATCTGTCTGGACTATAGTCTTCTGAGGGAATGAGCTTGGAAGCTACGTTTGCCAAGAGGTCAGCACTAGCATTTTGGATTTTGGGAATTGATGAAATATTAAATGCTATAAAATGTTTAGTCAGATCTTGCACTAAAGATTGATAATGCTTTAAATGATCTGATAGGCAATGTATAGTATTTCATACCTTTCTAATTACAATTTTAAAAATCTCCAAAGACTTGTAGATACTTGATATCTAATCCGATTGCCTTATATAATCCTTAGAATAAAGCCTCGTACTCTGTAGTGTTGTTGGTGTAATCAAATTCGAGTCTACAAGTTAGCAAAGTTTTGTTTCCGTCTGGACTAACTAATACGCATCCTGCCCCTGCTCCATCGTTAGACTTTGAACCGTTAAAAAATAACTTCCAAAATAAAGATTTATTTACAGGACTATCTATAAAATTAACACAATTAGAACTATCTATTTGGGAAAAAATTTCTACTTGAGAAAAAATAGAATGTTCTAAGGGGAAGTATGAGAATTAAAATTTCCCAAGAAAGAATCAACAAAATAGTTGCCAATTATATTGTTGCTATATGCTGAAGGTCATTTTCTCCTTCCAATTTTGTTACTATGTATTTTTTATGTCTTTCTCGCTCAACCTTTATCTAATTCAGTTTACCATTGTAAGGGAGCCACATATGTGACCAATCAGTAGCAAAGTATCCATGAAGATTTTCAGAGCAATCCCTACTAGGAATTAAGCCATAAAATTTTGGAATATCTACAACTAGAATATCAATAACTTGACATACCTTTGGATTCGATGACAGCATTATGGTAACCTGATTTAGTTCACCAATCACTTCAACCTGCGACCGGTCTAGCTGAACTATGTGTACTACAAACTTTTGCAGTTGAACGTTCAACTTTTCACATATTGATTTAGGCAAGATATTAGATGAAGCTCCTAAATCAGCTAAAAAATTATGCAAGTTTTTGTTGAAAACTTCATAAGTAAGAAGAAATGGGGAGTATGAGATCTGGACCTTCCTCCAATTAAAGCGATATCATTTTGATTGACTTTATTAGTCACATTAGTTGGAGGTCTTCCCATCTCATGTTAATTTTGGGAGATTACAGTGGCGAGCAGAGGTGCAACAGGTATCGCGTGTAATTCTTTCAAAAGGAGCTTTTGTTGATGTTTTAATTTGCTCAATTCATGAAAGGTAATGTTAGCCCTAGCCGTCCTCATGTCTTCTACGATATTATACTCAATCTCGTCAGAAACGATCAATGTTTTGGATGGAGTTGGTGAATCGGATTAGACTGGGCTTGTTGGAGTAGCTTTGGGTGACATTTTCTTACCTGCGACTTTATATTTAGATATCGAGCTTGCACTCTTCTGTTTAGGAGTTGGTTGCGGAGGATCGAGTTCATTTCTACTTCTGGTACTAACCGGTGATGCCTCTTGATCCTCTTCGTCAGGGAGAATGAAGTCCCACATTCCATGCAATTCTAAAAATTCTTCTTCATCAATGGGTTCTTCATTGGAAGCTTCCTCTTCTTCTTCTTCTAATTTTGCATTTGTAATAGAATTGGGAGGCTTTGAATCAATTGAAGGATTTCTTCTATAAGGCCTGTAAAGCTTTTTAGAAGAAGTCTCTGCTACTTGTTTCTTAATATCAACCATCTCATTAGACATGGTTTTCAAAACTTTCTGCAATCCTTCTAAATCAAATGGGTCTTTTGGTTGTTTTTTCTTGGGATCTTCTTTGAAAGTGACCTTCTTTTATTTTCATTCATCAACAACATTTTTCTTCTCTAAGGCTATGACACGTTTTTCTATCGCTATTGGTTCTTTCATATTATCAGCCAAAGTTGTTTTGGAAGCCCTATCGACAAAGATCGTTATGTTTGATGGTAGAGCAGATATATACCATTCACTTCGAACTTCTTTGCTAGGCTTGGAAGCGGCAGGAATTTTATTCAAAAGTTTGTTGAAATGCGAGTTAAAATCTTTGATAGGTTCTCTTGTTTCGGTCTTAAGATTCGACAGGTCATTGATCAATGTCGCAGTAGACCTATCATCACCAAACTTAGTCAAGAATTGTTCTTGGAAAATATCCCAACTAGTGATAGATCCAGATGGTAATGAAAAATACCAGGATCCGGCTGCTCCTTGCAAAGTGTAAGGAAAGAGCCGGACAACAGCATCTTCATTAGTGACTCCATTGAGATCTATAGATAACATGAAGTTGTTGATGTGTTCCTTTGCTAGCATGCCTACTTCAAGATTAAACTTAGGCAACCATTTTTCAGGATGGGCCAGTAATTGACTCAAGGGCACAGGCATTAAGAATGCCCCTGGGTTATTCCATGGATTTTGGGCCATCATTGAACTACTAATAGAAGAAAGCACAGAAGATGTTCCTTGCGATTGGGAAGATGAGGATATTACAGTTCCAGATGATTTTGAAAGAGATGTTGAAGCTCCAGTAGTGTGTTGGACAATAATTTGAAGTGAAGGAGTAGATGTTTGACTTCGCAGTGGAGAGGTTGAGATGGATGACGATGATGAAAGAGTCTCGCTATCGATCTTTTAGGTGATTTCCTTTCTCTTTTCCTTTTAGGTAGAGGTAATTTAGTTGGTTCGATACCAAAATTTTCACTCTGCAATCGGGTAAGAGGATGAGAAGGGTTATAATGCGAAGTCACACTACCTAGAGATATTTCAGATTTTTGGGGGCGATATAGAAAATCCTTGAAGTTTATGGATCAAAGATTCAACTTCAGGAGGTTAAATAGTCAATTTCTCTGAAATGTTCGGGTTTGTGGTAGTGGTTGTTGTTTTATCGACTTCTCGCTCAAGATTTATAGATTCTAAGAGCGATGGAGAAGTTGGGGGAGATGTTGAGGGCGATTTACTCTCAGAATGGTATTTGGATTTAGATTTACTAGCCATTCATAGTTAGGGCCCTCCTTCTAGAGCCAAATATGTTGAAGCCCTGAAAATCGGGTCTACAACAAGGGGGATACCACCTGGTCTAGACCTTGGTTAGCAACTCCTTTTCTGTTTGGGATGGTGGGTCCAACTGGGGATAATGGGACCACTTTCCCAATTTATGTGTGTGTGTTGAGAATTGATATTTCCTTTCTAATAATTCCTAAGTAAAATGCTTTTATTCTAAATCTAATCTAACAACATGCAGTTGTATTCTAATAAATAGAAATATCTAATTCTAAAACTACCTCAGGATTTAATCTTTTAATTATGCGATATAAAATAGTTTCTAACAGTAATTGGTAATAAAGATAATTCAATCACTATGACAAAAGAATTCAATAAAAAGGAACCGTTTCGTATAAAAAGTTAGCTGAAACAGTTCTGAAAAGTATATCGCATAATAATTCATTCATATATTAAGCATAAATAGAATAGCTATCACTGTACAAAAGTGCCAAATGATAACTCAAACATTCAAGCATTCATATATAAATAACTGAACATAAATATCACTTAAAGACATAAGCAGAAATCGTTAAGAGATAAAAGTACCATTGATAACAAGTTCTACTCATGACCTTCAGCAATAATGATATATCTCTTCTTAGTTCAACATCTACTAAGAGTACAAAAGTGCAATTTCAGTAGCAGATATTAAACACATATATCAATAAATCTTGTTTCATTCATTCATCAAAACCTCCTGTGAGGGTGCAGAAGTGCATGTTCTAAGGAAACGTTTTTGACAAATTTCAGGACACTTTTCTAAATGCATGAGAAAGGTTGAAATCCTACTAGCTAAATTTTAAAAATAGTTTATTACAAAAATATAGGAGGAGGTTAAAATGACCGTCCTCGTCTAAGGAAAAACTAAAACTAAAGCTGAATATGGAAATTACTATCTATGTATCTATTCTCTATTGTCACAAGCATTCAGCATCGGGTTGAGGAGAGTTGGTTGGCCGACCTTCGACTTTAATTGTCCTACAAAACAGAATCGGCAAGAGCTGGCGCTATCTTCTCGATAGAGTTAGTGAGGTATTTGAGAGTCATGCATTGACTGTGTGGTTTAACCAAGTATTGCCAGTAAGAATCCCAATTCATCTTGGTTAACCTCTTGATGGACTCTACTCTTTCTTCAACCTTTTTCCTACAGTTGGTCTATAGATGTTGTACATTTGAGAGAAATTTACATACCATTTAAGGATATCCTTGATAAATACCACTGTTTTTAGAGCTCAAGTTTTGCTTTTAGCCTTTAGCACTTTTTCCTACAATTTTTCGGGCTTTCAGGCAACTAAGCATTCAGAGGCTTTCCTTCTCAAGGGGTTTTGCCTAGCAATTCACGATTAGTGCTAAGCGCATCGAAAACTGCCTCCGTTTCTTGATTCAGGCTTCCCTGGTGCCAGTTTTCACCTCTTGTGTGTTTTTGTTAGATGACTTTGGAAATGGAAGCTTCTCCTTCTCTTCCCATTATACTCTGAACATTGCTACGTATGTCTTTCTGCTTTCTGCTCCTACAATTTACAAAATCAAGAAAGAGTAATGATATGAATAAGGTCACGGGAAAGATTTAAATTTTGAAATCATATAAAATATACAACCCTACATGAACTGACTTCTTGATCAGATTGAAACTTTATCTCATTAATGATCATCAACCAACTTATTAAATTAAAATTAATGTGCATGACTGGACATCGGATTACGGGAAACGTTTTTGGAACGATGTGCCCTGCAGATGTGCAATAAAGTGATTTTGCGATTTGCTTCGCAATATCGCAGATCGCAATATCGCTAATCTGTTATGTTTTGACAATCATTCATTACCATGTGTTTCTGCGAAATGCGATTCAAGAGACACGTTATCGCATATCGCCAATTTTGAAGTATTTCACCTTAAGTGATATTTGAAACATATGAAAACTGCGATGTGATGAATTCCTTCGGTGTGTGATCTCGCATTGTGATTTCACATTTTTAGGTGTTTGCTTATATGGTGTCATTATTACCTTGATGCTTTTATCATTGAGAGAAATACTTTGCCTCGAAATCATCATAAAACTTAAGTCTTTTTGGATTTTGCAGGTATTCTCCTAAGTTTATGATAGTAATATTTATTCAAAAAGGAAATGCAAGTTCTAATTTATTTTTATTTTCTAGATGAAGGGTACCCACTTATTTTAGTATTGGTAGCAAACTAAAATAAGAAGGGGGGTTGTTGCTGGCCACAACAGGTCCCAACCATCTTGTCCCCAACTTGCCTTTGACTTCTTTGTATGTTGAATCATAGAGTAGTGCCCAATCTCCCTCTTGGAATTGCTTCTCCTTGATATTTTTGTCATGCCATATCTTTCTTTGAAGCTGAACTACCACTGTATGGAGAAGGGCTTGCAATCTGTATTCATCCAATCCATTGAGCTGAAGTAATCTCTCATTTTGTGCATGGCTGAGATCTAGGTCCAGCTGAGCTACCATCCTTAGGGTATCGAATTCAAACTCTATTAATAGTAAAGCCTTCTTCCCATAGACCAGTTCATAGGGTGTGAACCCGGTGGTGGTCTTCCATGTTGTGTTGTAGGCCTAAGTGGCCTCAACTAATCTGTCCACCTAGTATTTTCTGTTGCTGCTCACTACCTTAGTTAGGATCCTTCCAAAGCTTTGTTAGTGACCTCCACTTGCCCATTGGCTTGTTGATGGTAAGGGGTGGAAGTTTTGTGCTTGATCTTATGATGTGTGAGCAGGTCTTCAATCAGGCTGGAAGTGAACTGATTGCCCTGGTCTGTGACCAACTCTCTCAGATACCCGAATTTATAGAATATGATTTCTCTCAAAAACTCAACTACTTTTTCTTCTGTTGCTGCTTTGATTAGTTTTGTCTCTGCCCACTTTGTCAAGTAGTCGGTGCACACACTGATGTACTAATTCTGCTTGGAACGGGGGTTGATAGGTCCCACAAAGTCCATGCCCCACTTCTCAAATGGCTCAAAGGTCACCTGAGATTGCATGGGCATTTCATCCTTTGGAGTGGGTTTCCGTTGGGTCCCTATAATACTAGTGATTACCCCATTACTATTGTAGTTATACCCCTTATTTATATTGTTGTGCCCCTATTACCCCCATATTGTTATTTATGTGCCCCATAGAATCCCTTTATTGTTATTTTTGTGGCTTTATATTATTATTGTTAGGTCGGCTAGATTATATTGTGACTCCTTAGACTCCTATATATAGAAAGGAGGTTTTGTCATTTGTATCATCCAAGAATTGTTCATTTATGTAATGTAAAGGAGGTTTCCCCCTCGAAGAGGCTAAATTATAAGGCGTTGATCTATCTTTTCTATCTTTTCTTGAGTTGGTTTTATAACATTTGGTATCAGAGCTTTGGATTCTAGGGTTTCGCTGCTCCAAACAGGTCATCATGGCATTTTCGCTATAACTTTTTTTCTGTGACGTTTTAGAAGTCGCAAAAAAAAACCATTTTTGAGAAGAAATCTCGCTGAACCTTGGGTCCGAATTTCAGAGCTTTTCGCGCGATATTTGCGGATATATGATCTGAGGAAGTTGGTCTTTTTGCAGACTCCTAAATTACATTCAAAACAGGTGACCTGGGGAAAATCGTCATAACTTTCTCTCTGGGGATCGGATTGAAATTTCATAAGAAGGTATAGAAACAGGACGGACTGCAGTTTCTTGTGTGTGTGTTTCAGATTCAAAGGTTGAAACAGTGACTCGTGGCACGTCGTACAAGTTCGCTCTACTGAACCAGTCTAAAAGAAAGTCACTGTGGGAGATTTCACATAAGTCTTCCTTGGAGAATCCAATTTGGCTCAGACTTGTGGCATTGGAAAGAAGACACAGAAGGCTACTACAGGTAGCAATTTTAGAACTAGATGATCCTAAATTATAGAGATACATCAGATTCAATATCAGGCTTCTATAAAGTAAAAAAAGGTGTGTAGTTTTTTTTTAAATTTTTGTGTAAGCTTGGTTTAACGAAATTCAAAGGGCATAGTAAAGCATTATTATCGGTAACTGATGCCCCGAGGAAAGAAAATACAAACACCTAGTAAGGAACCTGAAGCTCTAGCATGACTCATGAAGAAGAGGAAGAAATGCTACATGATATATCAAAATTACAAGAACAAGTGCAACAAATGTCACGCTCACAAAAGTTAACAGATGCTAAGATAAATGGCGTGGAAGCTAAGATAAGTGGCATGGAATCTAAGGTAAATGGTGTGGAATCTAAGATAAAGGGTAGGAATTACCACTCCTCAAGCCATCAAGATGGAAGGACAAATCAAGAAGAAAAAGGTAATAGTGTTGATTGATTCAGGAAGCACCCACAATTTTATTCATTGTAGGGTAGCAAAAGAATTGAATTGCTTCTTATATCCAGCACTAGAGTGTCAAGTGATGATTGCAAATGGAGGAACAATAAATTGCTCTGGAAAGCGCCATAATATCAAGCTATCCATGGGAGAATATGTATTGACTAGCCCAGTGCTTTCCATTCCAATGGGAGGTGCGGATGTTGTACTAAGAGTCCAATGGCTACAATCCTTGGGTACAATAGCTTTTAATTTTCAAGAACTTTTCATCAAATTTTCTACAGAAGGAAAGGAAGTTGAATTAAGGGGTATTGCAGGGAAACCAGGAAATATAATCAGCTCTCATGGTATGACAAAGCTTCTAAAAAAGGAGCAAAGAGGTGTAATTGCACAATTATGCTCGCTAGATGTTTCCACATTGGAATCATCTATTTCTCCAGAGCTCCAAAAAGTCCTGGACAATCATTCCAAGGTATTTGAGACTCCCAAGGGTCTCCCACCTATGCGTGATCATGATCATGCTATTCATCTTATTCCAGGAAGTGTTCCTCCAAACATCAGGCCGTACAGATATCCCTATGTCCAAAAAAGTGAAATTGAACGCATGGTTGCAGAAATGCTAAAGGCTGGTATAATTCAACTGAGTCAAAGTTCTTTCTCAGCTCTAGTAGTATTGGTGCACAAGAAGGATGGATCATGGCGCATGTGTCCGGATTATAGGGAGCTCAACAAGCTCACTATTAAAGATAAGTTCCCCATTCCTGTTATTGATGAATTACTGGATGAATTGCATGGATCAATTTACTTCACCAAGTTGGATATTCGTTCGGGATATCATCAAATCAGAGTGAAGATTGAAGACATTCCGAAAATGGCATTTAGAACTCATGAGGGTCATTATGAATTTTTGGTCATGCCTTTTGGCCTTACCAATGCACCTTCAACATTTCAAGGTTTGATGAATTCAATTTTCAAACCATTCCTTAGAAAATTTGTGTTAGTATTTTTTGATGATATACTAATCTACAGCAAGTCTTGGAAGGATCATGTTGAACATGTTGATAGGGTGCTACAACTATTGGAGGAGAAACAATTAAATGCAAAAAGATCCAAATGTTTCTTTGGAGTCCAGGAGGTGGAATATTTGGGTCATATTGTATCTCATGAAGGAGTTAAGGTAGACCCTAGCAAAATTAAAGCCATTAAGGAATGGAAAATCCCCACATCCATAAAGCATTTGCGAGGATTTCTTGGGTTGACAGGGTATTATCGCAAGTTTGTTAAGAATTATGGGAGAATAGCAACACCTCTAACAACATTATTGAAGAAAGATTCATTTTCATGGACTCTGGAAGCAACAAAGGCCTTTGAACATCTTAAAGAGGCAATGTGCCAAGCACCGGTCTTAGCTACACCGGACTTCACAAAAACCTTTATTGTGGAATGTGATGCTTCAGGAAATGGAATTGGTGGTGTTCTAATGCAAGATGAAAGACCCATTGCTTTTGAAAGTCGTCCAATCAAGGGAAAGTTTTTAAGCAAAGCTATTTATGAGAAGGAAATGTTGGAAATACTCCATGCACTTAAGAAATGGCGACCCTACCTAATGGGAAGACACTTCAAGGTAAAAATGGATCATGATAGCCTTAAATACTTTTTAGAACAAAGACTATCCTCTGAAGAGCAACAAAAGTGGGTCACAAAGATGTTGGGTTATGACTTTGAAATCATCTACAAAAAAGGGAAGCAAAATGTGGTGGCAGATGCACTCTCAAGAAAGGATGAGGATGTGGAAGCATTGTTGTGTGCCATTTCTATTATCCAACCAGATTGGATAAATGAAGCAAGGGAGGAATGGAAGAATGACGAAGAAGTGTGGGCACTTATTCGAAAGCTACAACAAGATTCCAGTACTTCTGATACATTTAGCTGGCCAAATGATTCATTATGGTACAAAGATCTCTTATACCTCTGTAAGAATTCCCAGCGAAAACAAAAGATTCTTATGGAACTGCACACTTCTCCCTTAGGAGGGCACTCAGGATTTTTAAAAACTTACCACAGGGTTAAGAAGGAATTTTTTTGGGATGGCCTTAAATCAGATATTCAAAAGTTTGTGGCAGAATGTTTGGTTTGCCAGCAAAATAAAGTTGAAACAATTAAGACACCGGGTCTATTACAACCTTTATCCATTCCAAGCCAACGTTGGGAGGAGGTTTCAATGGATTTTATCACAGGTTTACCCAAGTCTGAGGGAAAGAGTGTCATCATGGTGGTAGTTGACAGACTTACCAAGTATGCACACTTTTGTGCATTATCACATCCATGTAAAGCCAGTACAGTTTCTACTGCATTTATGGAAACAGTTCAAAAGCTACCTGGAAAACCAAAGATTATTGTAAGTGACAGAGATCCCATTTTCACTGGAATTTTTTGGACAGAATTATTTTCTTGTCTTGGTACTCAGTTAGCTCATAGCTCATCTTATCATCCTCAATCTGATGGGCAAACTGAGATAGTAAACAAATGTTTGGAAGGATATCTTCATTGCTTTGTATCTGATAAACAGACACAATGGGTCAAATGGTTGCCTCTGTCTGAATGGTGTATAACACTTCCTTCCATACAGCAACAAAAATGACCCCATTTATGGCACTTTATGGGTATCAACCACCATCCATCACATCATATTTAAGAGAAAATTCTAAGGTTTAGGCAGTGGAACATCACATCGAACATCAACAACAAGTCCTCCAACTCTTAAAGGATAACCTCGTGTTGGCACAAAATAGAATGAAACAACAGGCAGATCAACATCGCAGTGAAAGAAGTTTTGATGTAGGTGATTGGGTATTCCTACGGCTACAACCATATAAGCAAATGTCCCTAAAGCAAGCTAAGAAGGATAATAAATTATCACCAAAGTATTATGGTCCGTACAAGGTGTTGCAAAAGATTGGTACTATGGCATACAAATTGGAGCTTCCTGCAGCTTCTCGATTGCACCTAGTTTTCCATGTTTCATGTTTAAAGAAGGTTATAGGTGACAAGCTCCCAATTCAAACAATATTGCCAGAACTTGACGAGGAAGGAAAAATTATATTGGAACCGGAAGCAGTCACAGAAACAAGAACTCGACAGCTACGAAATCGATCAATTTCAGAGTATCTTATCAAGTGGAAGAACTTATCCGCTGAAGATTCCACATGGGAGGATGAGAATTTTATGTAGAAGTATCCGGAACTACTCAAGCATTGAGGACAACACTTTTTTGAAGGAGAGGGGCATGTTGGGTCCCTATAATACTAGTGATTACCCCATTACTATTGTAGTTATACCCCTTATTTATATTGTTGTGCCCCTATTACCCCCATATTGTTATTTCTGTGCCCCATAGAATCCCTCTATTGTTATTTTTGTGGCTTTATATTATTATTGTTAGGTCGGCTGGATTATATTGTGACTCCTTAGACTCCTATATATAGAAAGGATGTTTTGTCATTTGTATCATCCAAGAATTGTTCATTTATGTAATGTAAAGGAGGTTGCCCCCTCGAAGAGGCTAAATTCTAAGGCGTTGATCTATCTTTTCTATCTTTTCTTGAGCTGGTTTCATAACAGTTTCCCCATCCTCTGACACTAATCACACTGGCTTGTGTATCTCCTCACATCCTGATGAAGAGTGGGTCAGTAGTAGCCTGCTTGTAATATCTTGAAGGCGGTTCTTTTTGCTACAAAATTACCTCCACAAGGCCTGCCATAACAGGTCAAGATGTTTTCTTAGTAGGCTACATAGCTCCTTCTCCTAGGAAGTAGATAGGGATGGATTGATTTTCAATGTTCTTTCTGGGCCGTAATCTATATTTTTTACACAGAAAGAAGTAGGGTCAGCCACACGGAGATCAATTGAGGGGTTGTTTTGGGTTTCTCTTACTATGTCTTCTAATGGTTATACACTTGGAGACGGATTCGGAATTAAATTTTCAATCATATCATCCTCATCTTGTGGTTTTCCTCCCATGGCAATTTCCAATGCACAAAGCAGTGCAGAATAAACTTCATCCTCATCCCCCTCCTCCAACTAGAGAGGTAGATCATGTTCTAGCAACGGTTGGGCAGGAGGATATAAGGTTAACTGTTTGGACATGTGCTCGTTCTTTATGGTCATGTTCCTAGTTCAGTAGCTGACGTAGGCATCGACTGTAGCCAACCAGGGTCCTCCCAGAATGAGAGGATACCCAGTGAGCTTTGCCTTTGGCTGGAGAACTACAAAATCAGCAGGGTACTCCCAAGAATCAATGGAGACCATCACATCTTCCACAATCCCCTCAAGGGTCATGGTGGAGCGGTCTGCTAACTGCAGCATTGTCGTGGTATTCCTCAAGGAGCCCTGGAGATTAAGTTTGAGCATTGTGTCCTTTGTCATCACATTAATGGCAGCTCCTATATCAATCAAGGTATGTGGGACCATTGTGCCATTGATGTGGACATCAACTAATGGGCTTCCAGGGTCCAGATATTTTGGACAAATTATCTGCCCCAACATCAAGTCGAACAGTTGTCCTATGACATTGATGGTTGGGGTATCTCACTTGCGCCTTCCTGGATGCCTAAATCACTTCTCTTTGATCAACCTATTGTAGATAGGCACATCTTTTATGGCTTAGAGAAGTGGTATCTTCACACATAGATGTTTCAATTCTCCTAGGAGTTCAGTCTCTTCTGGGGTAGGCTAGATTTTCATGGATAGTCTCTCAGGAAAGGTTGGATTTGCTTTAAGTTCACTTTCATCTTTATCTTCCTCAACCTCCCTGGGTGGAGGCTGGCTATCTGGGAGAACTTTCCTAGATCGCAAGTTAATTTCTTAAATCTCCACAGCATAAGTTGGGCATGATGGTTCCCACTATACACTTGTTGAGCCTCTCTATTGTTCGAGTTCAGATTTGGCTGTGCAGGCATTTGTGTTTCCTTGGTGGAGAAAAAGGTAATGGTTGTGGTTGGGCAGGTGGTCGAGGCAGAAGAGCGGGAGGAGAGTTGTATTGGGGCCTCCACCCTAGATGAGGTGCATTCCATTGAGGTTGCGGCTGAGCATAGGATTGAAATGAATGGGTGGCTGGTTGGGAATGATATTGAGAGGTGAAGGACCAAGGAAGAAGCGTGGACTAAGAAGGATGAGCATGGGGGCCCCAAGAAGGTATGGAGGGGACTTGGTTGGGGTTGTAGTATGCCTGAGATATCCCTTGCATCCCTTGCTGGTATGGTCTAGGTCCATGCGGCCTCCTTTGGTTTATGTAATATATCTGTTCAGTGACTCCTTCGGCCCCTTGGTACACAGCTTTAAGTTCGGGCAAGGAAAGGCACTTATCTGTAGAATGATTTTCTTCACAGACTGAACAAACCTCTATAGAGTTCAATGGGAATTCATTCCTAGGATGCCTCCTGGTGCATCTAGGGAAAAAAAAATGGCCAAATCCATATCTGCTTCCTCTTGTTTTCTTTTTATATGTAAGGTATCCATTTGCATGGAAAGAGTCTGCAACATCTCACTCTTGAAGTCTTCCAGCATGTTTCCAATTTCACCTTTAATGGATGAATTGGAAGAAGAGGCACTGGCTATAAGTTGACTCCCGCTACTTTTCTTCCTGGCTGCTCTAGAATGGTTTCTAAAAACAGTCTTTATGTCCTCATAAGATAGTTGGTAGATGTCTCCCCTGGCCAGTAGATAGAGTCAGAAGGTAAGATCCCAATCTACTCTTTGGGTCACTCAAAGGTTTCCGCTACCCACACACCTCACATAGATGATGAGAAGGGATATGAGTTCCCTACAGAAGTTTTCCCTTTTATGGGAAGAGTTATGTATCTCTCTTATCCTGAGTTAAGTGAGCCCATATTACCGCATGGTTATACCTCTCTAGCTTAGTTGGTTTCAGGCACTCCTAGTGCCTTGTTATTGTATCAAAACCCCATCTGGTCTTCTGGCACTATGGCTACATCAGTTCTGTTCATTCAGAACACAACCTCTCGACTGATTTTGAAAACTACAGTCACTTCAGTTTCATTCCAACCTACCATTCGATCTCAACCTGTCTCATCATTTCGATTGACTCTTCAGGTTCAACCGATAGTCTCAGGTCAAGTCTCGGTAAGTTCTTCTATCCCTCCACCAAGTGGACAGACTGTGCCACTGCCTGGGGGGCAAGATTCGAAAACCTCTATGATGTCTGGTGGAACCAGTGTGAGTGGATTACAAACTCACATGGTTGGACTAAATCAACCCTTTTACGGTATTATTCCTAACCCTGTTGGTCCATCTGGATTAGCTAATGTCCAATACTAGTAGCCATATATGGCTCAGTTCCCATTCCAACTAGCTTATGTCCCATACAGTTCACAAGCTATGGTAAATCTACCTTACGTTCCTCACGCTGGGCCTTATGTTCAACTTGGTCAATTGACTGTGCCTGGTGGATATGGCCATATCCAATTCGAGAACTATCAATACCCTCAAGGTATCACCCCAAGAACTATCCAGATACCCTTGCAGCAACAAGGAAAACCTTCACAATAGCAAGGGAAACCTTCGTAGCAGCAAGGGAAATCTTTGCAGCAGCAAGGGAAAGCATTTCAACAATAAGGAAAACTGCTACAACCACAAGGGAAACCTTTGCAATAGTCACAAAAAAATTTGCAACCGTAGATGGAGTTTGTTCAATAGTCCTCCCAACTTTTGTCCTCGCAAGGCCAACATTTGTAGCCGCAGGGCCAACTTTTACATCAGCAAATCTAGCCTTTATAGCAGCAAGGTCATCCTTGGCAGCAGCAAGCCTTATATGCATATCAGCAAGGTCAGACTTTGCAAGGTCAAGGTCAACCCCTGCATCAGTAGGTTCAAAATCCTTATGTTCTGGGTCAATAGGTTTAATAACCTTATAACCTGTATGTTGCGTACAATGCTCATTAGCGGCCTATGATAGGGAAGTATCAAACCTACCCATGATCAAATCCTCCTTATGGGCAAGGTAACCCTCAGTGAGGACAACATCAGATTCCATATGGAGAAAATCCGCCCCTATGGGGGAAAAATCCTTACCAACAAGGATGTAATCCACAATTTGGGTCTCCTCAAAGGCCCTATATGCCATTTAATATGCAATTCCCTTTCTTGGCTACATTAGAGCTGCCAGATGTTTCTAGGCTCATGAACGATCCTATTCTTCATTCGTTGTACTAACCTCCAGTTCCATCAAAAATTCCAAGCGATTGCCCCAAGTTTGAGGGAAACGAGAAGGAGGATCCACAAGCCCATGTGATGACATATCACCTCTGGTGCTCCTCCAATTCATACGTCGATGATTCTATCTGTCTTCAACTTTTCCAAAGGACTCCCACAAGTTTTACACTAAGTGGTACATCAAAATGACTCAAGATACCTACGGTGACTTCAAGTCTATCGCTATGGCTTTTCTCACTCATTTCCAGTTGCCAATTCACTATGAAACTGGAACCCATTTCCTTATGTCACTAAAAAAATACACCATGACCCACATCTATGATCATATCCATGAATGGAGACATTGGCATCGTCTCATAAAGTTTGAGATTGTTGATGATTTGTTGACAGAATGGTTCACAAAATCATTCGTTAACAAAATTGCTAAGGACATAGCCATGGGTGGATGTGTTACTGAAGAGCAAGCTATTGTCCATGCTCAGTATTTAAACCTAGTCTATTCGCAATCTGGCACATTATATGAGATGTTACGTGATGCTCCAAGATCATCATCGGATATAACAACATCGAAGTCTCCAAATACACCACCCGTTGACAATGTGATTGGTTCTGTGTCTCAAAATCCTTCGAAAGCTTCTTCAAATAAAAAGTCGGTCTCGAATACTGGTTCCAATAATCCTTCTAATAATTCATCCAGTGTTGGTAAAAACTCTGAGGTTCATGCTGTCTAGTCTACCAAAATAGATAAATCCTCTAAAGTTAAAACAAAGGAACAGGTAAATCCAAAGCTGATGCCCCAAAACAGGACCCTCCTAATTCTTCTGTTGATGATGCTTCTTGACGAAAGCTGAAATATCCCTGCCTCATCTACAAGGAGGATCTTACACTAAATATTGTCCCCAATGATATGAAGTTAGTCACTTCCTAAAAGGGACTCCAACTGCCTTAAAAGAACCCTTTCCATCATAGCAGACCCAATTGGTAGACCAACCTCAGTCTTCTGCTTCCTCAGGTTCCCAAGTGTTCATGATGCAAGGTTCATCACCTATCTCAATCGATACATGAACCAAGGACTATCACGCTACATCTAAAAAAATCATAGAGAAAGAAGCCCATGATGTTCCTTCTACTTCTACTTCATCTTCTTCTAGTCCTCTCCATATCGAGCCCCCTAACAGTGAGTCCATCATCCGACCACCCTCTAAAGGTGTTCTTCAAAAGTCATCTTCCAATCTGAATGCCAGAGCTACGCAACATTATAATATTTTTTAGGATTTAGCTCAAGTGCCTTTGGCGATGTCTACCTTGGAGGTTCTTCAATCCTGTCCAATGAAGTGGAAGTCACTGTTGTCTACTATATGTGCAATCAATCCTTCTGATTCGAGTCTAGTTACTTTCAATCTAGAGAATCATGTACCCCATCTTCCTCATTAGATCATATTTATGATCCATTTCCTTATCAAAGGAAAGACGATTCATCACATAGTTATTGATGAAGGTGCCTCAACCTGCATCATGTCAGTTTTATGTTGGAAAGGCATTGGCTCTCCTCCTCTTAACCAATCTCTGAAAACCTTGAAAGCCTTTAATGGCAGAGGTTCACGACCATACGGTATTCTCATGAAATTAGCGATTACATTTGAAGGAAAAATTGTTGAATTAGATGTATAAGTTGTAGATTCTAATCTCAACTACAACCTACTTCTCAAATGAAGCTGGATTCATGCCATGTTTTGTGGGGTGTCTTCTTTGTTCCACGTACTTCATTTTCCTCATGAAGGAAAAATAGTCACGGTTGATCAACTATATTTCTTTTCTTCTAGTTTGTCCAATGGTAACATTCGTTATGTGGGAAATACTGCGATTCCTTATGAGAGCGTGGGTGAAGGTATCTTCAAAGACTCTGCTTTGATGAGTACTTTTAACCTTCCACCTCCACATGTTCATTCAATAAATATGATCTCAGATTCCATGGATCTTTGGGTTATCCCTTCTGATGATCAAATTGACTCATTTGGAAATGTTATGCCTTTACGTTTAGCATGTTTCAGTGTCCCTCAAGCTATCGTGATTGACCATGGATCACATTTTCATCAGCATATGATGGCAGAGTTAACTGCTTAGTTGGGCCTTCGCCATGATAGCTCGACTCCATATTATCCACAAGCCAAAGGCCAATTTGAAGCAATCAATAAGGTATTGATTACTATGCTTCAACATACCATTGCGAAGCATAGAAAATATTGGCTTTTAATGTTTTTCTCAGCTCTTTGGGCTTACCAAACCTCTACTAAGACTACCACTAGATTCACTATGTTCCAGCTGGTGTACAGTTTAGAGGTAATTCTTCCAATCGAATGTGAAATCCCTTCGCTTAAGCAAGCTATCGAACTTCTTCCGAATACCTCACGTGAATAGGATCCACTACTATATCTTGAGAGACTCGACAAGATTCATCACATTGCTGCAATGATTATTGAAGCTCGAAAGAAATGATTCAAAGCTCATTTTCACCAAACCGTTTCTCCTCGCACATCCGCTTAAGGCAACTTGGTCCTTATTTACAATCAAGCCAATGATAAGTTGGGGAAAGAATGTTCGAACCTATATTGTCAAGCGTGTCTTACAAAAAGGTGCCTATGAGGTATGTTATTATGAGGGGAATGCATTGTGAGAACCCCGTAATGGGTTGTATCTCAAAAATTATTATGCGTGAAATTTGTATGATAACTTTTGTACATTATTGTGTTAATTCATTAGTGTACATTTTTATTTTTGGTGTGTTTTTTTTTCTTTGCAGGCATATTTTTTTCAGCTTACCATGTGTTCCACTCAGTTTGCAGATGTCAACAAGTCATTACATTGGTTTCGCTGATGGTGCTTGTTGTAGCACACAGAACCTCTCTTCCGTAGCATGGGTGTTCTATTACCCTAATGGCGAGCTGATTAACTTACAAGGTATCTACCTTGGTCAAACAACCAATAATATCGTGGGTATAGTGCAGTTATTGAACTCTTGTCAGAATCAGGTTCTCTTGGCATTAGAGATTTAGTTGTTAAGTTGGATTCCCAACTCGTTGTGTTACAATTAAACAATCATTATTCAGTAAGAAATACACAAATATTGCGTATTTATCTACATGTTAGATTGCTGGAAAGAAATTTTGACAACATCACATATCAATATATTCATTAACAAATTTTTTTCTTGATAGATATTTGCATCATTTGTAAAACTGAATCATGTTATGAACACATAAGTAGAAATAAAAAATGCATATATATATCTATATATATCTATATATATATATATATATATATATATATATATATATATATATATATCACATCTGTCAGAGTGTTTACATCAAAATATCAAAAAATAGAGTGTTCTGAGACACTTGGCTTTCAAAGCCTACAAAATGTGTAACAGACTAGAAGGACTGACAAACTACACGGTGCTCATGGTAGCACATGACTGCTCTGATCACTCGGCCTAACAATCGGCGTAGTCTCACAGAGACTCCCACTGTATGTCTCTGCCAACACAGTGGAACATCGTCGATGGTGGCCTAATATGGAACCCCTCAGGTGATTGCCTCCAGGTTGCATTCCGTCTGGGATAAGGGGTCAACCCCTTCTTTGCAGTCTGTAGTCACTATCGAATGGGAAACTCGCCATGCTATTGGAGACATGCCTGGTGGTCTCTTTCGTCCCACATGTGCACATTTATCATAAGTTGAGTCTTATATTACATTCTCATAAAAATCATAAAAACTTGAAAAAAAAGAAAAAAAAACAAATTTTTTCCTGCATCATTCCACTGTTCACTAGGTGGCAAAGGTAGATCTAAATCCCCTCTGAAATCTGTGCTGGCATACACATATTCATATACCATCAGCAACTATCGTTCAAGCCAAGTGAATAACTGTGGTGGATAGTGCATGTGTTGGCACGTGCCTCCTCGAGGCATGATTTGGCTCCACCTCATGAGACTCGAATCTCGGGGGGAAGGATGTGGTACTTCTGCGCACTGATACGAGAAGAGCAATATTCGCTCCAAGAATAATGTCACTAGTATGGAACCAAACCTGAACTGCTTTAGGTGTCCGTGCTTACCTTTGGTCAGTTGGCGCTTCATGTTCACCAAAAAACCTCCACACCAGTTGAAGATGGTGGGAGTCAAACAAGCAATGGTATACTGAAAATAAGACTTGGAAGCCTCATGAAGAGCTTGCATGATGGATACGCACGACATGGTGAATAATATTTTTCTCAGAATGAGGTTATTGGTGATTGTTGCAATCTTCACCTTACCTCTGTTAGTTATCTTGGTTCCAGGACAGTATCTATGGACTAGGCTCCTGGTGCTCTAACCTCCTTGGCGAGATCCAAAGAGTTGAATGGGTTCTCCTCAATAGGATAATATCGTTATGAGGTAAATTTCCATTTCCTACAGTTCCAGTTCCTGCTCTTTGATGATGAAGATCTCCCGTTCTACATCCCAAAGGCTGATCAGATAAGGTAGCAACGTTATATATGCCCTCAACCTTGTGGTCTGGAAGAATTTCAATAGGCCACAATCCCTCAAAGAATTTATGCATGCCAGATCTTGAGATTCATGGTGATCTTCATCCTCATGGCCTCTTTCTTTCCACTCTATGACCATCTTTCTCTTGCAAACAACATTTAAACCCTTTGTAGTGCCTTTTCCATGGATAAAAATCACCATTTTTTTCTTTAATATGAGTTTTTAATCTTTAAAATTCTCTCTCGACGCCATTGCACCTATCTTTCAAAATAGTGCGATGGCATCGCATGAGCCTTTTAAGCTCGAGTGCGACCATCATCGGTCCAATGACCGTACCCACGATGGTCGCTGGTGACCTAACTTTTCAAAATCCTCTTTTATAGCATAAAATTCATCGTTAAAATTGCATAAACTGGAAATGAAGTGGAAGAGCAGGGATGAGGCTCTTACCTATTACAGATGGATTGTGAAATGGTCTTCCTAGTTCTCCCACAATAGCCACTGGAAAATCAAGGAAGTTAGGGCCAAAAAACACTTTCAGAGCTCAGTTTGGTAAAATGTTAAAAAATGAAATTAATTTTGCCTATTTATAAGTTTTGAAAGTCATTTTGTCAAATATTTTTGTAATATTTTAATATTTTCTTGATATCAATGATGGGTACATTTCTTTTGTAGTTACAAGTGCCTTCATTGTGAAAGGTGATCATTATTGACCGATTCTAGGATTTTTATTTTATCTCTTTTTTAGACTCAAATAAATGAAAAAGGAACCCTCATGCAGTCATCTTTCAGCTCTTTTCTGACTCTCGAAAATTAAAAAGATTGTCAAGTAGTTGTCTTTTCAAACTCGTTAAAGTAAATGAACAAATTGGCGACTCCACTAGGAAGATCCCATCTTTTGTTTGTTTTGGATTTCATGATTTCATGAAAACTTTGCTAGTTTCACATTTTCCCTTTGGTTCTGTTTCTTTTTTTCTACTTACTCGCCTAAGTCTAAAATTCATAGTAGCATATCTGGTCCCTGTTTTGAAATTTTTTTATTTTTCCTTAGTTTCCTTGGCTAGCACATTTAATACACTGACATTTGCGCCAGCTAGCATGAATTGTGGAGGAACATTCACGCCAACCATCCTCTGGCGCTTGTTGTCAGTTAGGCAATTGTGTTGATGCCTATAAGTGAATATTAGGGGTTGACCCCAATCTTGGCTAGTGTGTTATTCTCTTGTATTTTTCACCCTATGATCCTCTTTTACGTTTTTCTCCCTGATTAGGAAGCTACTTTTCATTTTGTTTTTGCTTGCTTGTTGGCTTGTCATCTTGCTATTTGATTGTTTGAGTCATTGAGTGGTCAATGACACTAGGACATCTAGTTAGTCACCCGTTCAGCGGCTTGTGGACTCATTAAGTTCGAGTGTGGGTGTGCTTGCTCCTTGCATTTGTTTTCTACGCCTTTTATGACTTTGACCTCTTTTGCACAAGTTTGAAAAAGGTTTCATTTACTAGCTTGAACATCTTTTTCTAGCATTGATTACATTGTTGGTCTTGTGTTTGGTAAAGTCAGTGATTCATTGATCTGAATGAACTTCTCTTTTCATGTTTTCATCTGCATGAAGAGCTCATAGTCTCGAAAACATTTTCATTGAAAGATTGTATGTGAAAAGTTTGTTTCGTTTTTTCATGAGGAAGTATGAAATTCTAGCTTGTTGCATCATTATGATTTTCATCTCTTAAAAACTAGAATTGCCTCAACATTTAAAAAAGGAAGAGAAATTTTTTCATTTTGAAAGGGCTGATAGATAGGTGCTTGTGAGGAAATTAGGAATTGGAATGAATTTTTCATCAGTTTATTTTTTGAAAAGTGAAGTAGTGAAATATCACTTCATTTTCAGTTGCTTGATTGTTTGCATTTGATTGAGTAGTTTCTACCCTCTCTAGTGTAGGCATTTCATTGAATTGAAAGGGCCTTGTCCCATTTAGTTGTATTTTAGGTTTTTCGAGTAGCATCGCTAAGACCTGAAAACTGAAACTTAACTCAATATCAACTCTAAAATGAATTCAAATAACCTAAGGTGTATTTGACATTAACGATCATATCTAGAAGGTCTAGGCTAGAAACATGTTTCGACATATTTAAACCTAGTAGTTGTCATTAGCTTCAGCATTAGACAATGCTAGCACAGATTTGTGCTCCCCATACTGTCAAGTATATAACGGGAGACCCCACTAGGAGACAATCCTTTTATCCTCAGGAAGCCGAGTCAGCCGCCTTGGGAACGTGATACACAAAACACATCATTTGGGGAGATTGCCTGCTCGTACTTCTTGGTTCGTCAGGAGGTATTCTGCAGTTCACAGTTGCCCGTTAATCCTGTTTACCTAGATAATCTGGAGTAGTCATTTGATGTTTTTGAATCATTAAACTTAAAATATCATTTAAGCACTTATCCTTTTGAGCTCTTTTCCAATCGAAAGTAATAGATTCATCTTTGTTTCTTTCTCGACTCTTAAAAAATGAAAGAACATCAGTCTTTTATGCGTCTTAATAATTGATTGCCCATGATCCAAAACATCCTATTAGTCTTTTTGACCAAATCTTGAGTTCCCTTAAAAGGACATTTTAAGGCCTTAAAGCTATTTGTTCCGTCGACTAAGACAAGTTCATCGTGGCTGACCCATTTGGTTCACCCAATTCCTCTTCCTCTCCTTCATCTGAAATATTGTCTAAGGAGTCGTTTCTTGATCTATCAAAGTCACTTGAGGACCAAAATGTTGAACTCGCAATTGTTTTGAGTGTTCAACCTTTGTCATCTCATCCTCCGCCTACTTTCGATTCAGGTTCATCCATTGATCTTGGCCCAGAATCTCTAGATAATCCCATTTGAGCTCCGAAGAACCCGTCGACCACTGACGGTCAGCTTGGACTAGTTATCTATCCTCTAAACCCTTTTTTTTATGGTGTTGAGATATCACCACAGCGTCCTTATAGTCTATACGACTAGTTGGGTGTTCCTTTGGAACTATCCCCCAGTACACATTCGACCATTCATCATCTTTTGTTTTCAAACATGGAACCCGAAGGCGATGCTCCATTCACTTCTCCGGATGAGTCTAAAGTTTCTACTCCATACACTGTTGAGGGAGAAGAATTGCAATTACAATTTCCTCTCGAGGGTTTCTTTATTCAGAAGGTATTCCCTCCAGCTTTCCACCTGGCTATGTGTCTTTGGGGCACTCAGTTTTAGGCACACGTAGTGTCTCATCACTCTACCATAATCATGTTTAGGCATCAGGTGTCAGGCCTATGTCAGGTCCGTTCGTCACGAACACGAATTCCCAACCAGTTGTTACTTCAGTCCCAGTGCAAGCCACCATCCCAAATACTCTTGTATCATTAATCCCATATACATGTCAGTCACAACCAGTAGTTTCAAAGATTGTCTCTATTAGTTCTTTTGTCCCATTAGTCAGTTGCCAGATTGTGCCACCACCTAGGGGGCAAAACCTAAATGTCTCTATGGTGTCAAGTGCCACTAATGTGAGTTGCTCACAAGATCACATGCTTGGCATAAACCAGCCCTCTTCTGGTATGATTTATAACCCTATTATCCCTACTAGATCAAGCAATGTCCAATACTAATAGCTTCAGAATCCTGCTGGTCCATCTGGATCGAGCAATGTTTAGTATCAGTAGCCTTATTAGACTCAGGTCCAATACCAAAATCCTTACATTCCATATGGTTCTTAATGATTTTTTAATCAACCTTACACCCTCCAATCTGAGAAGTACATCGAGCCTAGCTATGGCCAGATTCAGTTTGGTAATTTCCCGAGCATTGTTCAAGTACCCTTACAACAACAAGGATGGCCTTTACAACAATTAGGGCATCCTTTGTTACTGAAAGGGAAACCTTTGTTGCAACAAGGGTTTTCCACGCAACAGCAAGGGCAGATTATCCCGCAGCAAGGTCACCTACAACAATCGCAAGGTCAATCCTTCCAATATTTGCAGTAGGCCACGGAGCAACAAATACAATATGCTCCGCATACCTCTCAACCTATACCCTCACAGGGCCAACCTCTACAAACCTAGAGACAAATTTTTCAATCGCAAGGTCAGCCCTTGCAACAGCAAAACGAACCAGGGCAGCAACAACCCTTGGATGCATATCAACAAGGTCATCCCTTGCAGGGACAAGGTCAAGGTCAAGTCCTACAACAGCAGGCACATAATCCTCTTGTGCTAGGTCAACAAGTTTAGAATCCTACTGGCCAAGGGAACCAGGTAAAAAACCCCTACGTCCAAGGGTAACAAGTGTATCAACCTTATGTCGAATGACTACAGGTCTAGAACCCTCTTTTTCAGAGACAACAGGCTCAGCAGCCCTATGTTCTAGGCCAACAGGTCCCATATCCACATGTCCAAGGTCAACAGGCTCAATAACATTTTAACCCATACGTTTCCTATCAGCTACCTATGCTTAGACAGTTTCAAGGTATACAAGGTCAGAATCCTCCCTTTGGTCATGGTAATCAGCAATGGGGGTAGCCTCAGATGCCGTATGGCCAAAATCCCCCACTATGGCGCCAAAATCGTTACTATTAGGGATGGGTTCCTCCCTATGGGCCCACTTATTGACCTTCCATGCCTTTTAACACTCAATTACCTTTCTTGGCCACACTTGAGTTTCTAGATGTATCACGCCTTTACGAATGATTTAATCCTTCATTTGTCATACTGGCCTCCGGTGTCGTCCAAGATACTAAGTGATTGCCCAAAGTTTGATGGAAAAGCTAAAGAAGATCCTCAGGCCCATGTGATGACATATCACCTTTGGTGCTCGTCAAACTCATATATGGACGATTCCATTCATCTTCCTCTTTTCTAATGGACTCTCATGGGTGCCACAGTGAAATGGTACATCGAGCTACCTCGAAATACTTTCCATGACTTCAATTCGTTATCCATGGCTTTCCTCATGCATTTTTAGCTGTTGGTTTGCTATGAAACTAGCACCTATTTTCCCGCATTGCTTAAGCAAGACACTGCGATGCACATCTCTAATCATATCCATGAATGGAGACGTAGATGTTGCCTGATCAAGTTCGAAATTGCTGATCAGTTGCACACTGAATAGTTTACCAAATCATTTGTAGCCCCAATTGCTTGCGATATAGCTATGGGTGGATGCGTCACTGAAGAGCAAGCCATTTCCCATGCTCAGTACTTGGATCTGGTCTACTCTCAGTCTAGCACCTTATACAAGTTGTTACTCAATGCTCCGCGGCTGTCATCTGATCCCGCAACATCAAAGTCACCAAATGTTTCTCCCATCGATGGAGTTATTGGTTCAGTATCCTAGACCCCTGCTAAAACTTCTTTCAAACAAAAGTCGGTCTCGAATGCTGCTCCTAATAGTTCATCTCAAAATCTGCTAGGCCCTGGTAAAACCTCAGAGGTCCATGTTGTCTAGTCTACTACAACGGACAAATCCTTGAAAGGGAAAAAATAAAGGAAAAGGAAAAGGCAATGCTAAAGCCGATTTCCCAAAACAGGGTCCTCCCAAATCATCTGCTAGCGAATCTTCGCAATGAAAACCTCTGTATCCCTTCCTCATTTGTAAGGAGGATCACTATACTAAGGATTGTCCATGACGATATAAAGTTAGTCGCCTACTCAAAGGTACCCCTACTATTGTTAAAGAGCCATTTTTGTCTTAGCAGACTCAAATGGTAGACCAACCTCAATCTGCTTCCTCTGGATCTCAAGTGTTCACGATGAGCACGCCCATTAATGTGGCTACCTAATCGAAAGATTATCAAACTCCATCTCTAGTAGCTGGGAAAGAAAAAGAAGATGCACCTTCTTCTTCTACCCTGAATTATAGCCCTCTACAAATCGAGTGCCCCAACACTGATTCTGCTACACGACCTCCATCTCAAGTTGTGCTAAAGAAATCCTCGTATAATCCCAATGCCTGAGCCACTCAGCACTACAATATTGTTGAAGATTTGGCTCAGGCGTCGTCATCCATGTTGGCTCTCGAGGTACTCCAAAGCTGCCCATCGCAGAGGAAGTCTTTACTCTCACGCTATCGGGGGCATCGATCCCACCGATTCTAATTTAATATGCTTTGATCTAGAGAACCATGTTCCATGACTCCCTCATTAGATTGCCTTTCTTATTCAGGTAATCATTAACGAGAAGACCATCCACCACACTATCATTGATAAAGGTGCTTCTACCTGCATCATGTCAACTGCATGTTGGAAGGCTATTGGTTCCCCTGCATTGAACTAGTCTACTAACACTCTGGAAGCTTTTGATGGCTGTGATTCGCGACCCTTCGGTGTCTTGCCTAACCTTTCCATCATCGTGGAAGACAAGACAGTGCAAGTAGAAGTAGATATTGTTGACTCTAATCTCAATTATAATCTTCTACTTAGTTGAAGTTGGACTCATTCCATGCATGTCGTGGGCTCCTCTTTGTTTTGCATGATCTGTTTTCCCCATCAAAGGAAGATTGTCACCATTGACCAGCTGTCTTTCTTTGCCTCTTCCTCCTTGGATGGAAATGTTCCATAGGTCAAGCACTCTGGTGCTCCCTATGAGAGTGTGGGGGTAGGTCTCTTCAAATATTCTACCTTAATGTAAATTTTTCCACTCCCACATCCTCATGTTGCCTCTGTCAACATGGTCTCGATCAAATCTAATCCATGGGTCATACCTGCACTAGATCTTGTTGATGCTTGGGGTGAGGTCATGCTGCTTAGTCCCGCCAAAGTCAATTACCTAGAAATTGTTCTAGCTTTGAACTCTGCATCCTCTAATTCTCATATGTCGAAGACCTCTATCGATATGTACTCTTAATCCCCCTGGCTAGGCACTTTGGAATCATCTGATCCCTTAGCCAAGACCTTCCTCACTGATGAAGGTATCATGGAAATCATGTCTCTCGAGGAACCACCATGGATCGATACTCATCATTGATCCTCATTCGTGCCTCGCCTGGCGGTCATGCCTACCACTTTCGAAGAGTCCTTTTCTCCATTTTCGGCACCAACTTTTACTCATGAAGTATGGTTGGAAGGAAATTTGGGTAATATTACGCAAACAATGTCAATTGACATTTCTATCAAACCCTGTGTCATTACACACGTTCATATTGGGGTATCTTGTTCTCCGGATGAGATCAAGACATATACTTGTCTATTCCAAGAATTCCATGATGTGTTTGCATGGTCTTACGAAGAAATGCCTTGCATCAATCCTAGCATTATGGTGCATGAAATACCAGTGTATCCGCATGCAGAGCCTGTTCTCCCCTGCACTGATGTGCATAGATTAGTACTATTTACCGCATCGACCAGTGCGACTGAGTTGTGTTCCAGTCACGCCAGTCTTGTTATCATAGAAAATTTTAGGGGCGAATGTTCGCCCTTTGGCGAAATTAAGGGGTTTTAAATTTTTAGTGGGCGAATATTTTGTATCATAGTACATTTTTACAAATCACCTCAAATAGCCCACCTTATTTTAAGGTAGAGGGTAAAAAAGGTAAATTTAGCCCTTGAAACTAGGAGTTACAACCTTCCATTCGCTCATTTTCAAGAATAGGTTTTATTTAAGTGAATACATTCGCCCATTTTCAAGAATAGGTTTTATTTAAGTGAATCCTGTGGGCCAAAGGCCCAAATACCACATTTATAAAAGAGGTATGGTAAATTAGTAAAAATATAAATAAATGAGAGATATGGTAAATAAATAAAACATTTTTTATATTTACTCCATAAGTCACCTTATATACATGCAAGGGTGTAAACAAATAAAAATATAAGTAAAGTGGAGGTATGGTAAATAAATAAAAATATAAATAAACTAGACGCATGGTAAATAAATAAAACCTCTTTTTTTATATTTAGTCCATAACCCTCGTTCTATTTATGAAGGCTCAAGAAAGAGGTTTTATTTAAGTGAATCCTATGGGCCAAATACCATATTTGTAAAAGAGGTATGGTAAATTAATAAAAATATAAATAAACTTGAGGTATGGTAAACAAATAAAACATTTTTTTAGATTTACTCCATAAGTCACCTTATATTTACAAACACTCAAAAAATGCGTTATATTTAGGTGAAACCTATGGGCAAAATACTATGGGACAAATACCATGGACTAGATTGTTATTAATACCGTGCGAAAAAACATTATTAACCCTAATATTAGTATTAATAAAAATATAAATGGCACATGGTATTGACCCATGGTATTCACCTGGAATGTAGCCTATTTAAATGGGGGAATAAAACCAGCATAGATCCATCTTTACTCTGGATCTACTAACCCCCGAGAGGTATCAAATATCGTGATATGCAAACTAGCATAGAGTGAAACAATATTTGATCCGATCAAGAGTAAAAATGGATGTTGTAATTTAATGTATGTTAAACATTTTAGCTTGGTTAAAATAAAAAATAAAATAAAAATCAACTATTAATTTTATTAATTTTTATAAATTACTAATAGTAATTTTTAAGCTCCAGGTTTATGATAACCCATGGTATTGACCCATGGTTATACCATGGTATTCATGTGAGCATAGACTATTTAAAGGGGAAATTCTATCATCTTAGATACATCTTAATTCTGGGTCTACCAAGTGCTCAGAGGGATAAATAGATTTCATCCCCCTAAGAGTGGTAGATGTGGAGTTAAGATGGATATAAGTTGGTTTTTATGATAATGAAGATATTAAATAGACTTAGGAAATAATATTGTAAAAACATCTTAAGGTGAATGCTTAAAGCATAGACATTGGACAAGTATATTTGTATACTTCTGTTTTAAACTGAAACAAATCCAGGGCTAAAAGGAATGGATTGATTGCACTAGTCATCCTTCTATAACTTTCCAACATATTCTGGAGTAAATAGATTGTAATTTGGGTAATTTTTCTAATTGCAAACAGGAACATACTTGTGTATTGGCAGGGTGGTTACGAGGTCCCTAGAAGTGATGAATTTGAATTTTTCTTGGTTTTATATATAGTATTAGGTTTTTTCTCATGCTTTCTGTGAATGGCACGGGTGAATTTTATCCTACACCCACTAGGTTATCGATATGTAATTTCGGTAATTTTGATTTCAAAATATATTTTAAAGAAATGCAATGATTTCATTTGTGTATTCAATAAACGCAAGATTTTATAATTAAGTAAAATATTCGCCATGACTGGTGAGAAATTCGCCAAAAAAATATATATACATATCATATTATTGATAAAATCGCCTTCCATTTTTCCTATATACCATGGAGATTCGCCCATTTATTATATATGTAAATTTAGGGGGGGTTCTTAAAATTTTCCCTGCTTGTTATGGAAAGTTTTTTAAATTAGTGCCGAAGCTTCCAGCTCTAGAAGCTCCGTAACGGAAGTCTGGTAAATGGTTTCGTCGGATGGGGTCGAGGATGATAGTTTGGGCTCCTTTCCCCTATAATGATGGAACTACCTCAAGGGATAAGTCCTTCTCTCATGAGAAGAGGATCCATCTCCCATCCATATTTCCTATATAAACCTCCGTTCTTCCCAAGCACAAGCTAGTTAAAGTGTTGGCTGAGTGTGAGTATACTATTTTGATTAGACAAGCAATCTATTACTAGTTGTATCCATCTAGTTGTGTGAGGGAGAAGTGTGTTTGGTTCAAAGTGAAGCCTAAAGGTAAGAGCCTTTAAACTATTGTTGTTTGAAGCCATCATGGAGTACTAGCAGAAGTGTGTGGGAACTCGGTCTTGTCAGAGGAAGACTACAACGTCAAGATGAATGGTTGTAATGAAAACAATGTAGGCCTCCTCTATTGTTCTATTTTTCAATAATAATCTAGGAATATATCTAATTGATAGTCCTCTCAAGTTTCTAGACCCAATCATTGGGCTAGAGGGATCATCTCTGTCCGCAGAGAGGATCAACCTTGTCAATAGTGTTGATGCTAATCTTGGATGGGATCAAGTAACCATTACTGTGCTCAATATTGTGGGCTAATACCATGGTAAGGACCCTTGGTATTCTTAAATTAGTGTGCCAACATGTATGTGACTTTACTTCTTTGTACCTACGTGTATATGTGACTTGGACTTGATGAACCTGCGTATAGACTTTCAAATATCTACCTTTATAAAAATTCTTATTCTGATTTGTAAACCCGTGTCCCAACATTATGTTATTTTTTTGCATCACTCTGTCACCTATAAACTGATGTGTAGATTCATCTAGTTACCATATACTTCTTCTATTACAAGTGAGTTGCCATCCAGGACAACACATGCATCATAATGCCAACAATCTCCCCCTTTGGACTTGATGGAAACCATGTTGGTGTTGATCACCTCAACCTATAGAAACTTGTTAGATACATCAAATAACTATTATTCAAACACCAATATACTCTCCCCTTTAACATCAAGGGAAAAGGGTGGACCAAAGCTCCCCCTTTGGATCTAATTTGCACTATATTGTCCATGTTCCCCCTGAGCACATGCTAAATCTTCATAAATATTTTCAAATGAAGAACATTACTCTAGAACTCAACTAAGTATGACCTGCATATCACCAAGGACTCATACTTACATCAATCACCCAACCAAGTGGGATTACATTTTTGACATGACCTCAAAAGTCCATACATCACTGAATATGACAATTATTACGTCATAGGTATCCACATGACCTTTACATCAAATAATAGTTATGACATTAATAACTGAGACCAAAAGATCTTAATAGTAGCATAATTCAACAATCATAATGCCAACAATGCATTATATTTTGCAAGGCTAATTATCCCCCTAAACCTGTGCTACATGTTCGTTGTCAAAAACTCATTCATCAAAGCATCTTCATCAATAAGACAAATATCAATGAGAAAAACATAACTCAATACCATATCAACGGACTATACCCATCAACACCAGACCAAGAAGCTATCAGTAGCATGTTAGAGGTTGATCTTGAGTTTGTCCCACTGTTTTTCTGTCAGAGAAAAACATATGCAACTGTCTGCAAAGAAAATCACATATATACGCAACTATACTTCATGAAACCCACTTACAGAAAGAAACCTTCTGAATTCTCACCTATAGACTGAGTAGAATTGATTAACAGCAAAATGAGGCAGAGACAACTCCCAATTTTTGTCTAAGATATTCAAATGCTTCTCCGGGAAGAGGTTTAGTAAATATATCAACAACTTGTTCTTTGGAGGGAACATACTCTAATTTAGCCTTTTTCTCAAGCACTTATTCTCGTAGAAAGTGATACTTAATTGCAATATGCTTGGTCTTGGAGTGCATAACCAGATTTTTCGAAATACTATAGCACTTGTATGATCACATAGGATGGAGATGGGTGGAGAAGATTTGATTTGTATATCTTGTAATGTTTGCATCATCCAGAGAAGTTGTGTGCAACAAGATGAAACAGTCAAATATTCTTCTTCCATTGTAGATAAGTCAATGGAACTTTGTTTCTTGTTTAACCAAGATACCAATCAGGGCCCCATGTAAAATGAACCTCCACTAGTGCTTTTCCAATCATCAACATTTCTAGCCAAATCTGCATCTATGTATGCATGAAAGGTAAGATATGCATCTTTAGGATACCATAGACCAAAGTGTTGGGTTCCTTGGAGATATTTTAATATTCTCTTTACTGCTTGAAGATGTGATTCCTTTGGATTGGCTTAGAAACGTCCAATAATCCCAACTGAATGCATGATATCTGGTCTGATACCTGTTAGATAAAGAATACTTCAAATCATAGACCTATAATATGGTTGGTTTACAATGGGAGAATCATCATTAGAATTGAGGCTACATCTTGTCATCACGGGAGTACATACAGGTTTCCAATCTTCCATCCCATACTTCTTCAGAATCAGCTTGAGATATTTTGTTTGTGAGAGAAAGATGTCATGTTTTGCTTGTTGCACTTGTAGACCAAGAAATAGGTTAGTTCCCCAAGTAAATACATTTCAAATTCTTGCTAAATAACATAAGAAAAAGTTTACTCATGGGTTCTTCATTACTGCCAAAGATGATATGATCAACATAAAAAACAATAATTAACAGTTTATCATCCTGAATTTTTGTGTACGAGATGTTGTCTGTGGATCCTTTTGTGAAACCTTGTTGTTGAAGATATTTTTCAAGATGATAATACCATGCCCATAGATCTCGTTTTGGCCCATATAAAGCCTTTTTGAGTTTTCACACAAGGTTTTCATCATTCCCCAAAATGAATCTTTCTGGTTGTTCAATATACACTTCTTCTTCTATATCTCCATTAAGGAAAGTAGATTTTAAATCCATTTTATAAACTTTGAAATGTCGAAAACTTGAAAGTGAAGGAAACATTCTTATGGCTTCAAGTCTGGCTAGTGGTGAAAATGTTTCTTCAAATTATGTACCTTCTTATTGAGCATAACCTTTACAAACAAGCTTAGCTTTGTTCCTAATGACCTCTCCATTTTCATTCAACTTATTTTTTAATATCCATTTTTTCCTAATAACATTTTTATCATAAGGCCTTGGAACCAATTCCCAAGTATCATTCTTTTCAATTTGATCAAATTATTCATTCATGGACTTAACCCAACATTCATATTTACTAGCTTGATTTACATTTTTTGGTTCAATGGTGGATAATAAATATAGATAACTAAGAGATCCTAAAAGGTTTCTTCTTGTGTACCCCACATTCATTTTCTCCTAGAATTTGAGTTTATGGATGATTCTTTTGAACATACAAGGATGGAGCCTTTTCTTTCGCTGATGTGTCTTCTTCTACTACTTCATTAGTTTCTTCTTCTATATCATTGTGATTTTATGTGGGAAATAATTCATCATCATCATCCTCTTTTGTTGATGTAACCTTTTTGGGATCTGTTCGTGCTTCATCAATCACAACATCAATGTACTCAACAATTTTCTGAAGTCTCTTATTGTAACATTTGTATCATTTGCTTCTAGATGAGTAACCAAGAGGTATTCCTTCATTTGCTCTAGCTTCGAACATACCAAGTTTTTCATCACTATTTTTTATGAAACATTTGCTTCCAAAAACTCTAAAATGCTTTACAGTGGGAGGCTTACCATACCAAAGTTGATACAGAGTTTTACACTATTCACATGAACATGAGCCTTGTTGAGAATATTTACTGTGGTATGTGCAACTTCACCCCAAAAGGTGTCAGGAGTTCCAAACTCATCAAGCATAGCACAAGCCATTTGTTGAAAATTTCTATTCATTCTTTCTACCATTCCATTTTGTTGAGGAGTCTTAGCTACATAAAATTGCCTTTTTATGCCATGTTGTTCATAGAAATCAAAGAATTCATCTGATACGTATTCTCCTCCTTGTTTATATCTGATACATTTTATTTATAGATATAATTCATTTTCAACTAATGCTTTGAAGACTTTAAATTTATCAAATTCTTCATCTTTGTGTTTCAATAAACCGATCCAGTACATTCTAAAAAAGTTACCAATGAATAAGATATAGTATTGTTCTCCACAAGGTGATTTTTTCCTTACTGGTCCACACAAATCAGTATGTATAAGTTCAAGAGGCTTACTTTCTTATCCTTTTTTGGCATTGAATTGAACTTTGGTTTGCTTACTAAATTGACATGACTTACATATGGTATTTTCTAGTAGGGTGATGTTGGGTAGATCATGAACAACTTTGAACTTGCTTGATTTTCTTATTTAAGAGAAGCTTAGATGTCCCAAAATTTTGTGCCATAACCTATTTTCCTCTACCTTTCCTAGATAACACCTTTCTTGGCTACCTTTCAATATATACATATTTCTCGGGATTCTTGTTCCTTTTATTATGGTCTTTCATGTGTCAAGTTCACGAGCCACATATTCTTTTGATCGAAATACCACCTCATTTCCTTGGTAACACATTTAGCTAACACTCAACAAGTTATACTTTAATCCATCAACATACATAACATTACTAGCTTTAACCTTTTCTTTTAGAAAAAAATAACCTTTACCCTTAATGACAAAAGGTGAGTCATTTCCAAAAGTGACATTGTTTTCTTTCTCTAAATAACTCTATGAAATAAGTTTATCTTTATCACATGTCATGTGTTTTGAGCATCCGCTATCAATGTACCATTGATTTTCTTGTCCTTCTGCAAACAACGCTTTGCCACATCTTTCAAACTATAACTCCTTCCTTTTCCATATCTTAGAATTTGTTGACATTTTATCTTTTTGAGATGTTGGTTGTAATTTTCTCCAGCATTCAGATTCTTCATGTCCAAAGTTATTGCAAAATTAGGATTCAATTTCATCTTTAAGAGGTCAGAATTTATTATAAGTGTTATTGTTTAATCCTGTCTCATTCCTTTGTTTTCTTTCTTCTCTAGTCATGATGGTTTTGTATGCAACACATTAGGCAGCTTTATGACCAAAATTATGGCATCAGAAACATTGTCCATTAAAGAATAAATTTATGTGATCATAGAATATTTTGGTGTTGTTTACCTTTTGACTGGTGTTTATTTTGTTGTTCATCCTTGGATTAGAGTGAACATGATTTACCTGTGGAATGAATTTATTATTTTGTTGAGGACTGAAGCTTTTCTCACTGGTTTTTGTTGCATTTAGATAAGTTATGGTGGTGGATGAAGACTTTTCTATTTGATATGTTTCTCCAATGTAACCAAGACCTATCTTCATAAGAGGAGATCATTTTACCTTGATAATTTCATCTAAGGTTTCATATCCTTTAGCAAATCTAAGATTCAGAGTCTTCATTTTCTCAAGTTCCTTTCTTAGACTTACTACTTTACATTCCAACTTCTCATTTTGCTTTTGCTTTTATATGAGTTGATGTTTCAATATATCTATGACTACATTGTTTTCTTCCAAACAAATTTTGAGTTGAGTAATTTCTTCAAAGAAATATTCTTCCTCTAAAACATCCACAAATTTATCATTAGACTCATTAGTATTTTTCTCAAAACCCATGAGTAATTTAAGAACTTTATCAGATTCTCCTTCTTCACTATTTGACAAGCCATCACTATCTTCATGAGTATAATAACTTCTTATATTGTGAAACCGTCTCCTATTACCTTTAGCAATATCCTTCCCTTTTTCATGGTTGTCTTTATGAGGACATTTAGCAACATAATCTCCAACTCTACCACAAGAAAAACATTTCAAGGTAAGCTTAACTATGAACCTTCTAGTTCCCAGTTGAAGTTTCTTTACAAAGTTCACCTCATCTTCCTCTGATATATATCTTGATTCCTTGTGTTATTCCTTTTTGTTTCCTTTTTAAGATGCTTTAAATGCGACTTCTCTGAATTTTGAGGGACCTCCTTTTCTCATTTCAAAAGCAATCAGGATCTCGTGAAGTTGAACAACAATAAGAGTTTGCAGGTCTTGCTTCTCTTCAATGGCAGACACTTTTGACTCGAATTTAGGAGTTAGAGGTATTAATATTTTCTCTACTAAAGTGATGTCCTTTATTTCTTCACCTATATTTTTCATGCAATTTACAATCTCATCTATACGTAGAAAGAAACTAGCAATACTTTCATCATTATGAATTCTGAGAGTTTCATATTGAATTTTTAGAGTTTGGAGTTCAACACTTTTTACCTTGGTATCACCTTCATAGCTTTGAAAAATTTTGTCCCATATTTTTTTTGTTGTGTTTAACTACATAACTTTGAGAAATTTTGATTCTTCCAGACTTCCCAATAATGCGTTGACAGCTTTGGCATTGGTTTCATACATCTTCTTTTCTACTACATCTGTAGGAACTACGACTGGATATTGATAACCTCCTTCCACAATTTCCCAAATATCTGCTCCAAGGGACTGAAGATATGATTTGGTTCTTGTCTTCCAATATATTAAATTATTTATGTTGAAGAGTGGTGGTCTGATATATTATGTTCCATCTTGATTGCTCATCTTGGGAGATCTTCCTTCAAGCGATCAAGCTTCTTTTGAAGGACCTTCTATGATACCAATTATTCGAAAAATACTGAGAGGGGGTGAATCAATATTTTAAAAACTCACAATAATAATTTTATTTTCTGAAATATATATGTTACTTTACTAAACCCAACTTGCGTATATACATGATTATTGTAAAAAAAAGTAGCATATGGTTATTAAATTTGTAAATAGTTAATTCTTTATATGTTAAACTTAAACCATAATGTAAGAGATTTATCAGGCATTTGATATGAAGTAAGCAAGTGCAGTAAGAACATAATAAAGTATCACACATAAGAAACACACATGAATACCAAGGTTTAAGGTGGATACCCAATGTGGGAGAAAACCACCATTGTTGTCATCTCAGTCTTCAAACTTATTAATATCAAAAACTTCTTACACTTTTGTATTTTTGTAGACTCATACAAGTATGTAGGCACCCACCTATTGAAGGCTACAACCTTCACTCATTCTCCAGTTCCTACTAGAAGGGAGTTCCAACCCCCTAATCCGATTACTAACTATTATTGGTAAGAAGCTTCGACTTCCTCACTAAAGGCTCCGACCCCCTGATCTGATTACCAGCTACTATTGGCAAGAAGCTTCGACTTCCTCACCGAAGGCTCCAACCCTCAACAACATATGTGGACAACGTTTCATAAATTTTCACACTGGTTCCAACTGCTTTAAAATACATCACAACCTGTAGATCAACTGAAGCAAACACCAACTTAACTCAAATAGAACAATGAGATCAATGTAACCAGAACATAGAACCGAGCTCAGAATACTACATCAACACATAGAATCAACTACAACCCTAACCATTCATATGCCAACATGTATATGCTACTTCACTTAAGGTAACCCACTTGTATATGTGCTTTTTTGTAGAGAAACCTACATACAACTCTCAATATACTAAAACTTGTAATTCTAAATCAGGCACAGAGTTGACCAGAGTTATTCTGAAATATTTTGTTAGCTTACAGAACCCTCATACAGTTAACAACATCAATAATATTTTCAACCAATCAACATGTAACCAAATTCAACTTCATCATTCAATCAATTCTACTTCAGACATTATCACTCAACCCAGATCAACATGAAGACATCATTGACAGACAACAGAGATACAACAACACTGATTAGGTTGATCAGTCATTTATGAACATAAACCCTTCCTTTATGTACGCGAATTTGAAGAAACTAACCCACATGTATACGTAACTTAACCGAGACCAACCTGCGTACAGATCTGCAAATTTTGACCTAAAATTGTGCAGCTCTTTAGAACTTCAGAAAGACCCAGATCATAATATTCAAAGATAAAAACATGTGTCAATACTTAGATCTAGTCAATCCATGAGAAGATCATGCAATGGAAAGTCATTTTAGGTCTCATGATCCTAATCCATCATTGTATTCATTGATGCATAATTATTTCAAATCTATGTGTCAATTATGGCCCTTACAATGCAAATATACTTCATATTGAAGTATTCATCAAAAAAAATTTCACATGCACACTCAGCACTTTTATCTTCACCTCCTTATATAGTTAGAGCCTTAGCCAATACCATGATTCAAAACTACACTAGTGCTGGTGGTCATCTTGGACCGGATCAAGTAACTATTATTGCGGTCAATATTGTGGGCTAATACCAGGGTAAGGACCCTTAGTATTCTTAATTAGTCTGCCAGCATGTGCGAGACTTTGCTTATTTGTACCTGCATGTATCCGCAACTTGGCCTTGACGAAACCATGTATATATCTTCAAATATTCACCTTTATCAAACTTCTAATTCTAATCTATAACCTTTGTCCCATAATTTTGTTATTCTATTCCATCACTCTATCACCTCTGAACTAACCTATGGATTCATTTAGTTACCATATACTTGTTCTATTACAAGTGAGTTTCCATCAAGGACAACGCATGCATCATAATGCCATGGGGTGCCTTGTTGGAATGTGCAGAATGACTAAAAGCTCATTCTCAATATAGGGGACACCCAGATAAGCAATCAATGATTCATTGTGACTGTGATGGTTGAGTGAACTAACCCCAACTCTAGAATTGAATATGGTTGCACAATTAAGACAACCTAATGGAAAAACAACAAACCATGCCATGTTGTAGAACACTAATAGGTACAAAGACTATAGAGACAACATTGTTCCCAGTGCAACAGAGGAAAAAAACAGTGGAGTGTCGTTGAGAAAATGGGGGAATGTAGAATTGTTGTGAGTTATAGAGTGTAGCATTGTGAGTGTGTGATTGAGCCAAGAGTTAATTGAGTGACAGCGTATTAGAGGGCCAACACAAAAACTAGTTGAGCAACAGAGAGAATAGTTCAAAGGAGAACTATTGTGTTGAAGAAAAGGAGATGGTATTGCAGTAAATCATATTTATATTTATTTGTATCTATATTAGCCTTTGTTTTCAGTTTGAAAATTGAATTAAAAGTAGAAAAATGGCTAGACTAGGTAGTTTCCTGCATTGATAAGAGGTTGGTGCCTCTTGGAAAGTAGTGTCTTTTTATCTAAAGGGGGTTGGGACCTCCTATGAGTAGGTGCTCATAACAAACTTGATGTAATTAAGTGGGTGCTTAAATTACATCATAATAATAAACAAATTGGTGATTTTTTGGGTTTCCACGTAAAAAAAATACAAGTCTTGTTATGAATGCACTCACAAGTGACTGGAAGTAGCGAAAATAAATAAATATTTGTTCTTAAAACTCTAAGAACCTCACAATTATTGATTCACCCTCCCTTAGTAAATCCTTATTCTAACAATTGGTATCAGAGAAAGGTTCCTTTATGAAAAATTTAACCACTGGAAGGTAGATCCATAAGGAATTATGTCTAGGTAAGAGAGTCGGGATGCTTACTCAAGAAAGATACCAATATTTGATGGGAGAAATTGTAATTTTTGGAAAGTTGGGATGGAAGCCTATCTTATGTCTCTAGGGTTAGATGTTTGGAGCTCTGTGTTGGTGGATTATGATATTCCTCATATTCCTCCCATAGATGTAGAAAGTAAAAAAGTATACGGAAATAGAGCTAAAGCCAAGAATTCCATTCTCTTTGGCCTTAGTCAATCTGAGCTTGTAAAAGTTATGCACTGTAAGTCTGCCAAGGAAGCGTGGGTGAAGTTGAATCAAAGTCATGAAGGAGATGATAAACTCAAACAATTGAAACTTCAAACCATCAGAATGAGGTTTTGAAGCTTAAAATGAGTGAAGAAGAAAGTAGAGAAAAATATTCCCTTAGAGTTTATGAAGTAACCAATATGATTAGAGGACTTGATGAAGCCATCAAGGAAGATATAATTGTTCAGAAATCCTTAACATATTTTCCTATGAGATTTAATGTGAGAATATTTTCCATTGAAGAGGTGTATGATCTAAATAGTCTCTCAATGGATTAACTTCTTAGTACTCTCACAAACTATGAGATGAGAGATGGAAAAGAGAAGTTTTAACCAAAGGAGGAAACTTTCAAGGTGTCCAAGAAGGCTAAGAAGCACAAAAATCATCAGGATTTCTCTAGATGTGAATCTGATTACGAGTTGCCTCACTTTCATAAGAAACTAAGCCATTGCTCAGGAAACTATGAAGGGAAGCTTCAATTCAAATGCTTTCACTGTGGAAGAGTTGGACATTTTTCTTCCAAGTTCCCTTACAAAGAAAGGATAGAAGAGGGAGAGGATCATAAGTTCAAAGGAAAATCTCAAAAAAATCAAAAGAAAGGGATCTACTCCAAAGAGGATAGCTCAGATCCAGAATCAGATAGTGAAAACTCCTCAGAGGATGAATTAAACGATTTTTTATTGATGGCATTTGGATCAAACTCCAAGAAACAATACGTTGCAGACTCTAAAGAAGAAGAATAATACCTAGGAGTAGTGGAATTTGAAGGAGAACTAATCAATGCTCTTGATGAGTTAAACAAGGCCATAATAAAGAACAAGTCGCTAAAATAATAACTACAATGTGATAAAGAAGGTTTGTATAACTCAAAAAATGAGGAATTTTTCTATCAAAAATAAAAAATTGAGGAAGCCATTAAAAGTAAAGACAACTTAGCTCTTCAATTAGAAGAAAAATAAAACAACATGTGAGAAACTATAAGAAAATAACAAACATCTAAAGGAGGAGTTGTTCAAGGTAATGAAGTAGACATTCTTAGACAAATGAAAAGATAAAAATATGTCCTTGAAATTCAAATTATAAGAAGATAAACAAAAAGAATAAGTTCTTAATGATTTACTTCATGAATGGGAAGAAAATTGTCAAAGTCTCGAGGAAGAAGTTGCCTCTTTGAGAATAGGTCATGAGAGATCAGATACTGAGAAAGGTGTAAACGAGAAGTTTGCAAAAGGGACAAGAAATCTAGATTACATTTTGAACAACCAAAGGTCTCCAGAAAACAAAACAAGACTGGGATATTCTAGGCCATAAGAATATTCTATGAGAAATATGAACTTTAGGTCTATAGGATTTGAGGATCTTTAGAGCTATGCAAAGATGCTTGAAGAAAGAACCAGAGAAGATAAAAAGGTGGTAAGAAAGAGAGGATCAACAAGACAACAAAGGTACTATAATGAATGAAGTCATGAAACTTCCAAGTTCAGGTACTCTAATCTATTTTATGGTCATTTCCATAAATTTCGTATCTTTGGACATAAGGCTAATGATTGTAGAAGAGTCAAAGTTGAAAGAGATGAAAATTTCAGATATAATAAGTATCAACATTATAGATCTTGAAACTCTCCTTCTAGAAATAGAAATCACTTTTATCCCCTAATGAATGATGTTGAATTCCTTAAATGTAATAAATTTGGGCACAAGGTGAGTGAATGAAGAAGCACATTTTAGTACTCATCTAAGTCACATAATGTTTGGTAGCCAACTTTTCAAAAGGATAATAAGAATTGGAAATGTAAGTTTGGAAAGAGAATGGACTGTGGAGTTGCTTTGTCAGCATATGATCAAGAAAAAATAAGGTATGTGGATAGTGGTTGTTCCAAACATATGACTTGGGATAAAAGTAAATTCCTATCTCTAAAAGAAAATAACAGAGGAAACAATATCACGTTCAAAAATAATGCTCCATGATATGTAGTGTTCTTCTCAAAGGTGTATGAAAAGAACCCACTTTAGATTGTGGATGAAAAACAACCCTAACAGTAAAAATGGTTATTAAACAATGTGGATCTGCAACAAATAATAGAAACAAAACCTACCAAAGCCCTTACCTATGTAACATAAATAAGTTAACTAGAAAAATGTAATAAGAAAATAAGCGTAAGTAACTCTAATAATTCAATGGAAACCAAATATATAAAGAATACATTTTATTAGATGACACCTGTGAAGGGAACAAATAATGTTACCAGTCCCCCTCTATGGGATGGGTTCTTGGGTATCCTTAATGTCTTCAGCTTTTGTATAGTCTCTCTCCTCTATAATGTGTAAAACCCAGAAAACAAAATGTTTGAGCTCAATGAGAACCCAAACGAAAAAGAAAATGGTGTGCAACAACGATAATAATCAAAGCTGCAATAGTGAGTGCAACAACGAAAATGATCGAAAGTGAAGAATGAATGTAAAACCTCTAATTTATAGCAAAATATTAGGTTATCCTAGAATAATGGGAAATGATAAGATACTATTAACCAAATTCTAGAATTAACCATTTGGAATATTTTACTATATTTGGTTGTAGGGAAAAAGTATTGATCCAAATTAGATCCTAGAACACTCTCTAAGTTTTCATGAACTCTTTCAAAATTATGCCAAAGCTACAAGTCTTATAAAGATCAAGCTATCGGAGGTATCCCTGTAACAGTTGCAATTAGTGATCAACGCGGAGCAACGAGGACCGTCGGTCAAGCGTGTAGACCATCGGCCCATGGTAACACGTGCTATCGCAAATCAGAAAAACCAAAGGCCAGTTCGAGAAATAGGGGTAGTTTCTGATATGCGATTAGAGACAAGTCACTAATCACATATCGTAGGGAAAACCCCTCAAAGAAGGAAGGGCCGCAAGCCCACAGACCCGACAAATCATAAAATATAACAGATATCATTATGATTTCGTCAGAAGTGGGGTCCCACAAAAACCAGTAGAATATCAGAAGGGCTTCGAACATTAAGAGGTTTCAATAGAGTCCCACCTGATGCCACACAATGGGTGCCATGCATCTAGCGGAAGAGAGAGAAAACCGCTCACATCGGATAGGTAAATGTCATGTTACATATCTGCCCGATATGGACAATGGCCATAAGATTTGGAGGTTCTAGATCAACGGCGGAGACGGGATCCGATGGATGACCGGATTTGACAAGGTTAACAGGTAGAGTTGTATAGGATTTGAAGTCCGAAGTGGACAATGCATTGGCAGAAGGTCGTGTTTTGCGGGCATTCTTGGAGTTAACGGAAGAAATGGTCGTTTCAAAAATGTCCAAGAGAACTGACACTCAATTCGTTATGAAATGGGTGGCCACCTCCTTGTGATGCATTATACAGTTATGATTACATAGAACAGAGGGATTCAAATGGACAAAGGCAGGGGAACCGAAAAGCTGGGAAGTGGAAATGAACAGTCGAGAAGCAGATTGGCTTTAAAGCCACAAGTTGATAGAGAGAGTAGAAAGCAGTAAGTTAGAAGTGAGTTAATAAGCCAAGAGTAGAGAGAAGAAGCCGAGTTGACCTACAGAAACAAAGGCAGCATTGAGCCAGAGTCAAGATAGAGACAAAGAGAGTTAGAGAGTCTGTGTGCTCTAGAGAAGACGTGAGGTTCAAGTGAACTCCTCTGTATATGCCTGTCATGTATGAGTCTCAGAATGGGCTCATTCTATTGTGATCAATAAAGGTCGAGTTTCAGTAAGGCGAGCCTGTGTACTCCAGAGACTTGGGGGATCCAAGTACAATCCTACTGATTTGTATCTGTAGTGTGAGACTCAAATTGAGCTCACTGTTGTAAAAAATCTTCTTTGAAAACATAATAGAGGCGCCACCACTGAAGGCTAGACCAGAAGATGTAGCCCAGGAGTGTTGGGTGAACTCCTTATTAAGCATGTTGTTTCTATATGTTTGCTTGTTGTGTTTTCTTTAACTTCTTCAGTGTCTGTGTATTTCACAATCTTATCGATCCACTACATAAAATAACATGGACACATCCATGCACATGAGTTTATAATACCTTATTAATTGTCTTGGATCAATTTCTGATCAGGTGGTATCAGAGCTTTAGGTTGCTAAGGTTAGACAAACTTCTGTTGGATTCTTTTTGTTGAATGATAACTAGATCAAAGCTTAAATTAGGAGAAGGAGAATTGATTGAAGCTAACCTAGAAATTGGAAGAGTCTATCCTAAGAGGAAAATGTTAGAAGAAAGTCCCTTGGAATCAGACTCCCAGTTCATGGACAGTTTCATGACCATGAGAGCCATGGTAGAAGAAATGTATAGAGAATTTAAGAAAGGTAGAGGTGAAGAGTCATTAACCTCCAAACCAGATAAAGGAGTAGAAGAACCTATTCTAGTTGCCCACCCAGAAGGCAAAGGAAAAGAAGAGAAGCCCTCTCCACCATCTCCCCCATCATCACCTTCATCATCATCTTCTTCACACAAATAAAGCCCTGAAAACAAAAAGAAGAAATCTTCTTTGATTAAATTAGATGTGAAGTTTGATTTGCCAGTTTATGACGAAGAATTGAATGCAGAAAAGCTAGATAAATGGATTAGACAAATTGATGTATATTGGAGAGTACAAAACATCGATTTAGAAAGGAGAAAGATTTAGCTGGCTAGCCTACACCTTGGAGGCACCACCCTGGTATGGTGGGAAAGCAGGACAGAAGATGATTTGAAGAAGCATGGTAAAAGTCTTTCTACCTAGAATGAATTTGTTTCTACAATTAAAAGACAACTCTATCCACTAGCTTATATATAGCAAGCTATGATGAGTTGGCAAAATCTTCACCAATTGAAAGGGCAAAGTGTACAAAGTTACACCCAAGAATTTAGGAAAAGAGCTTTGGTTCTAGGCATTTCTTTAGACTCAGCTGAAACTTTGTTGAAGTATATAGGTGGTCTACATAGTTATTTGAGACATACCATTCTCATGTTTAATCCCACTAGCATAGATGAGATATTTGTTCAGGCTACACATCTAGAGGCTAGAGGCAAGAATGTGAACCCAAAAGTTGGGGGATCATCAAAACCCACTACAAACAAGAATAAGGAAAAGAGAAAACAGAAATGGAAAGAGAGGAAGGAAAATTTTGTACAAAAGACCAAACCTTCATGCACTCACTGCAAGAAGGATGGGCATGATGGTGAACACTGTTGGATTCTGCATCCGAAGCTGAAACCCAAGAAGTACGATGGCCAAAAGAACAAGACTGTTGCATCTATTCAAAAATATTTGGGGTCAAACTCAGGGGATGAAACAACAATCGCAGCAATAGGTATAAAAGGTAAAAATTCTGAAGCATCTACTAGTAATTCTGCACAATCCACTGATAATGAAGAAAATGAGAGGAAAAGACATGAGTTTTTTGATATTAGAGTTATTTCCAAGCATCAAAAGATTGATACTTTGTTTGATAGTGGCTCACAAGTAAACTTAATTTCTAAAGCAATTGTAAAGAAACTACGATTACTAACCACACCTCACAAAAAGCCATATCCATTAGGTTAGTTATGTGATAAAGCAAACCTACAAGTGACTAGACAATGTAAACTTAGGTTTTCTTTTGGGTCAGCATTTGTAGATGAGGTTGAGTTAGATATTGTTCCCTTGGATATATGTGGAATTGTTTTAGGAAGTCCTTACTTGTATGATAGAAAAGCCATTTTCTACAGAGCTGAAAACAAGTATCAAATCGTTAAAGATGGAATTGAATATATTATAAGAGCTCATAAACTCAAGAATAATTACACTCTAATAAACTCAGGGTAGATGAAAAGAATTGTAAATTCATGCAAAGAATTTTTACTGATGGTTGTAAAGGAAAAGAAACTTGATAAAACCAATGTATTTGAAGGTTGTAATGCTAAACAGCAAGCTGATTTAGGAAAATTTGTTTCAGAATATGATATACTATTTCAAGAACCTAAAGGTCTGGCACCCAAAAAGGAAATAGTACATGATATTAATTTGCAGCAAGATGCTCCATTACCTAACATCAGAATGTAAAGGTTGTCCACTTTAGAGAATGCAGAAATCAAGAAGCAGGTATAGGAGCTACTCGAAAAAGGGTTCATAAGACCTAGTACATCACCATGTGGGTCTCCAATTGTCTTGGTGAGAAAGAAAGATGGCTCATGGAGAATGTGCGTTGATTACCGAGCACTGAATAAGATAACGATAAAAAATTGTTATCCCCTTCCTCGCATAGATGATCTATTAGATCAGTTGAAAGAAGTTATTTAATTTTCCAAGTTGGACTTGCATAGTGGCTACCATCAGGTCAGAGTTGCAGAGCAAGATGCATGGAAGACTGCTTTCAAAACAAAGCAGGGATTGTATGAGTGGTTAGTTATGCCTTTTGGCTTAACTAATGCTCCTTCTACTTTCATGAGAGTAATGAATGACGTACTCAGGCCTTTTATTGATGATTTTGTCATTGTATATTTAGATGAAATTCTTATATTTATTAAAACATGGGAAGAATATTTGAAGCATGTAAAGCAAACTCTAGACGTTTTGAAAAGAGAAAATCTTTATGTTAAGCTATCAAAATGTGAATTTGGCAAAACATCCTTGAATTATTTGGGTCATATTGTAGGGGGTGGTGAATTGAAGACAGATCCCTTTAAGGTTGCAGTCATTGTAAACTGGCCTAAACCCAAATCTGCTATAGAACTTAGAAGCTTCCTAGGAGTAGCACAATATTGGAGAAAGTTTATTTCTAACTTTTCCTTGGTTGCAGCTCCCTTACATGCTTTAACATGATTGAACAAGGTGTTTCAGTGGGGAAGAAAATAGCAGAAAGCCTTTGACACCTTAAAAGAGAAGATTAGTACAGCACCAGTACTAGCACTACCCAATCTTCAAAGACCCTTTGAGATTGAGATGGATGCCAGTGACTATGCCATGGGAGCAGTGTCGATGCAGCATGGTAAACCCATATGTTATCATTCTGAGACACATTAATTAATTATCCCACATATGATAAATAATTGTATGCATTAATACAGAGTGTGAAAAAGTGGAAACATTATCTAATGGGCAAAGAGACAGTTAAACATACTGATCATCAACCACTTCAATATTCACACTCATAAACTAAGCTGCAGAAATCAAGACACTAGAGGTGGATGGGTTTTCTACAACAGTTTCATCTTGTCATCAGATATAAAAATGGCATACACAATAAAGTTGTAGATATGTTGTCCAGACCAATCAAAATGCATCTACTATACTTAAGCATAATTCAGTATTGCATGAAAGCTACATTGAACAGTATGCTCAAGATATAGATTTTAAAGATGTATATGCAACTTTAAGTCATGGCAAACAAGTAGAAGAATTGGATTATCATGTTAAGGACCAACTCTTATATCATTTGGGAAAGTTATGCATTCCACAAACTGAAAGAGTAAAGATAATTCAAGAAGCACACACTTCTCTAATATCAAGTCACTTTGGTGTAAGTAAAATAGTTGCACAGCTGCAAATATTTTGTTATTGGCCAAAAATGAATGAGACTGTTTCTAGATATATAATAGGGTGTACCATGTGTGCTAAAAGCAAGCCTAGCAATAGAAAACTAGGCTTGTAAACTCCACTACCAGTTCCTTCTCATCCTTGGGAAAGTGTTTCCATGGAATTTGTTGGGGGATTGCCTAAATCTAGAAAAGGTCATGACTATTTATATGTTATTGTGGATAGGTTCAATAAAATGTGTATTTTAATACCTTGTAACAAACAAATTACATCTGAACAAACAACGAAGTTGTTCTTTCAGCATGTATGGGTTCATTTTGGATTACCCACTTCCATTGTATCTTATCAAGATTCCCAATTTGTTGGGAAATTTTGGTCTAGCCCGTGGCAATTGATGGACACCAAACTGAAGAAGAGCATAGCCTTTCATCCACAAACAGATGGCCAAACAGAGGTGGTCAACAAGATAGTGATCCAGTTGCTCAGAGGCTATTGTAGCAAGCATCCCAAGCTTTGGGATGAACATTTTGTGTTATGTGCAGCATGATTACAATCGGGCTAAACATTCTTCTACACAAAGATCTCCTTTTGAGACCTATTTTGGTTTCATACCAAGGTCTCCCTTGGATTGTTTCTTTGGTAAAGACATAGCGGTTGATGGACATAGTGATGTGGACAAGGCAACCAAGTTCATTGAACAAATCTAAGAGATTCACTAGGCAGTACAGGAACAGCTGGAAAAGAGCTAAGCCAAGTACAAGGCAAGGCATGATAAGCATCAGACTGAGCACCATTTCCAAGTTGGTGATCAAGTCTGGCTGTATATCAACAAAGACAGAATGCAAGGTGAGGGTAAGAAGCTGAAGCTGATAAGGTATGGACCTTTCAAGATACTTGAAAAAATCGGTGAGAATGCTTTTAGCCTTGATTTGCCAGCTTACATGCACATCTATTCATTAACCTTGAGACTGTTTGAACCTTCATTAATTGAAGATCCCAAAGAGCAGAGTCAATTGCCTTCTATTGATGATTTTTTGCCTAAATATCTCAATGAATTGTAGGAATATACAGTTCTAGACAGAAAGCTGAGAACTACGCATAGAGGGGATGTTGAGTACCTTAGGATTGGGCTCAAAGGTTCAAAACCAAGAAGTGCAAGATGGATAGAAATTGGGCAAGCGAGGAATCTATATCCTCACTTGATTGATGCTTAAAAACCAACTTTTGGTGGTCCAAAAGCTTTTTCACTCGGAAGGTCGTGATCCAAATTGGATCCTAAAACACTCTCTAGGTTTTCATGAACTCTTTCAACATTATTCCAAAGTCTACAAGTCTTATAAAGATCAAGCTATCGGAGGTATCCTCGTAACAGTTGCGATTGGTGATCAGTGCAGAGCAACGAGGGATATCGGTCAAGCGCGCAGATTGTCGACCCATGGTAACGCACTGTGTCGCAAATTAGAAAACTAGAGGCCAGTTCGAGAAACAGGGGCAGTTTCTGATATGCGATTAGTGACAAGTCCCTCAAAGAAGAAAGGCCCACAATCCCCTGGACCCGAAAAATCATAAAATGTAACGGATATCATTCTGATTCCATCAGAAGAGGGGTCCCACAAAAACCGGCAAAATATCAGAAGGGCTTTGACCGATAAGCAGTTTCAACCGAGTCTCGCCAAATGCCATACAATGGGTGCCACATGTCTAGCAGAAGAGAGAGAAAATCGCTCACATCGGATGGGTAAACATCATGTTACTTATTGGCCCAATATGGATGATGGCCATAGGATTTGGAGGCTCCAGATCAATGACGGAGACACAATTTGATGGATGACTGGATTTAATGAGGTTAATAGGCAGAGTTGTATAGGATTTGAATTCTGACGTGGCCGATGCGTTGGCAGAAGGTCGTGTTTCGCGGGCATTCTTGGAATTAATAGAAGAAATAGTTGTTTAAAAAACGTCCAAGAGAACTAACACTCAGTTTGTTATGAAATAGGTGGCCACTTCCCTGTGAGGTGTTATACTGTGATGATTAAGTAGAACAGAGGGATTCAAATGGGCAGAGGTAGGGGAATCAGAAAGCCGAGAAGCGAAAACAAACAGCCAGGAAGCATATTGGATTTAAAGCCACAAGCTGACAAAGAGAGTAGTAAGCAGTAATTTAGAAGCGCGTTAATAAGCTGAGAGTAGAGAGAAGAAGCTGAGCTGACCTACAGAAACAAAGGCAACATTGAGCCTGAGTCAAGACAAAGACAGAGAGAGTCAAAGAGTCTATGTGCTGTAGAGAAGGCTTGGGAGGTTCAAGCGAACTCCTTTTTGTATGCTTGTCATTTATGAGTTTCAGATTGGGCTCATACTACTGTGACCAATAGAGGTCGAGTTTTAGTAAGGAGAGTTTGTGTACTCTAGAGACTTGGAGGATCCAAGTATAGTCCTACTAATTTGTATCTACTATGTGAGACTCAAATTGATCTCACTGTTGTAAAAAATCTACTTTGAAAATGTAATAGAGAGGTCACCACTGAAGGCTAGACCAGGAGACGTAGCCCAGGAGTGTTGGGTGGACTCCTTATTAAACTTGTTGTGCCTATATGTTTGCCTATTTTGTTTTCTTTAACTACTTCAGTGTCTGTGTATTTCGCAATCTTATCGATCTATTGCAAAAAATAACATGGACACATCCATGCACATAAGTCTGTAATACCTTATTAATTGTCTTGGATCAATTCCAGATCAAGTATTTAAATTGGTTAAATACTTTTATTTAGAAATAATAAATGAATAAATTACTTATTTATCATCTGAAGAAATATGGTTAGGGAATAATAAACAAATAATGATTTATTTAAGTATTCCTGGGGGATTTAGTCAAACTTGAGAAAGAATAATAACTAATTAGTGATTAATTAATTATTCCTAGAGAAAAATATGATAATTAATTATTTATCTATTTATTTCTCATAACTGGGTCAAATATGATAAGGAATATTAGTTAAACAATGGTTTAATTAATTATTCCTAAAAAGATAATTAAATAAATAGTGATTTATTTAATTATTCTTCATGGGTTTAATCGGAAATGACTTTACAAATGTGGTTTATGAAGTATTTTCTTACAATGAAATCAATTTTACTATGGTAAAATTGGCCATACATGGTGTACTTTGATCCATCTAGTAAATTATGGCTAGATGATCAATTTTTGGTGATAAAACTCCAACAAAAATTAAAGGCAAGGGCATAGTCAGTCTTAATGAAAGGACTAAAGCTCAAAATCTACTATATGTAGAGTGACACAAGCACAACTTACTTAGTGTGAGCTATATGTGTGATAATGGCTATAATGTGAACTTTCAATCGAAATATTATGAGATCTGACATGAAAATAATGGAAAGTTGGTGGGAAAGGCAGTGAAAACTCACAACAATGTATATGTGTTTGATGACTTCAGAGTAAGTTGTTACTTGAGAAAGACAAATGAAACCTTGTTATGGCATAGGAGACTTGGTCATATGAATTTTGACAGTTGGAATTTCTAAGTCTAACTGTTAGAAACCCTTCCTGTACTTTCTAATTTATTTCTTCCTACTTATTCTGTTAATTAACAAGTTATTTACCATGTAAATACTAAAAATAAATACAAGTACAGTCTCAACACATACAAATCATCAATAGAAGGAAAAACAAGCACACAAGTGACACTGTTATTTTTGGACTAATGTCCTTGGAAAAACCCAATGCGGGAAAACCGGTGCAACTATTTGAGGGTTTTATTATTAAGTAATTTTAGAATACAATATGGGTGCCAAAAATGGCTCACCCAACAGAAAATTCCCTCGGTAATAGTACCTCTCAGTGAAAGATAGATATCAGCCCCAATCTACCCCACGAAATCTCCCGCGTTAGCCTCTACGGTCTACATCAGCCTCCATAGCCTAGCGTCAGCCCAACTAGCCTTGTGTCAGCCTCTGCAGGCTCTACGTCAGCCTCTGGAGCCTCTGTGTCTCCCACGCTGGCTCTTTCTAGCATTGTGTAGCTCCTAGTTGCCTCTACATGGCCTCTAGCTGCCTCTGTGTGGCCTCTAGTTGGCTCTGCGTCAACCCTCCCCTAGCTTCTGTGTTGATGCTCCTGGTACCCTCTCTGCCTCTTTACTTGTGTATTCAATACCCCTCAGTTGCAACTCAGATCACTACTTCAATTTCCTTAGCAAGCCCTACCCCAAAAAATGTAATTCTTGATTAACTCGATGTGTTCTCCAAGTGACCCTCAAGCCTCCTCTTATCCTTTTCTCATTGACAATTCAACAGCCGAGATTAAGTCCCTAATTAATGTCTAAGATTAACTTTGGCTTGATCCATGACTTTTGGACCCTTCTAACAAAGTTTTATATTAATTCACATTAATATTTTATTTTCCCTAAGTTTAGGCTTAGGGACTCCATTAAAAATATTAATTATTTTAATATCTCCCAAACTGTTTAGAATTGGCCCAAACTATTTCTGGGTATTGGATATCTCATGTTCTTTAGCCTCTCGACCAATTTTCGTGGCTAGAGCACATCTGATGCTACCCAAAATCAACATTTTACTATGGTAAAATTGGCCCTATATGGTGTACTTTGATCCATCAAGTAAATTATGGCTAGATGATTAGTTTTTGGTGATAACACTTCAACAAAAATTAAAGGCAAGGGCATAATCAATCTTAATGAAAAGACTACAGCGCAAAATGTACTATATGTAGAGGGACACAAGCACAACTTACTTAGTGTGAGCTAGATGTGTGATAATGGCTATAATGTGACCTTTTGATCTAGATATTATGAGAGCGGACATGAAAATAATGGAAAGTTGGTGGGAAAGGAAGTGCAAACTCACAATAATGTATATGTGTTTGATGACTTCAAAGTAAGTTGTTCTTGAGAAAGACAAACGAATCCTAGTTATGGCATAGGAGACTTGGTCATATGAATTTTGACAGTTTGATAAAAGTCAGCAAGATAGGAGTTGTGAGAGGATTGCCAAGACTATCAAGGCTTGAGAATCGAATCTACAAGTCTTGTCAATTTGGTAATCAAACCAAGATTCATTCCAAGACAAAGGAATTTTCTTCATATAAAATATTGGAGCTATTTCACACTAATATTTGTGGCCCAACTAGAATAAGAAGCCTAAGAGGAGAGAGGTATTTAATATCGCTTATTGATGATTTTACCAAAGCCACATGGATCATGCTCTTAAAAGAGAAATTAGAAGCGATATTCGAATTCGAGCTTCTGTGATCCATATCATAATGTATAAAAGGAAATTAAAAAGAAGTCACATTCAATATTTTGGTCAACGCGTTTCGAACCAACAAGTGTGGTTCATCTTGAGTACACGATGAAGAAACATATCTAGGAAGAAGGTTAAATAGGGAGACAGGTTAACCTAACAGCTAGAAGAAAACGACTAAATTTGACTGGGGAGGGAAAGGGGAAATGTTTAATATTATTTAAATAAACTTTATTAATTTATTAATTGTTTATTATATCTTTATTTTATTAATACATATATATTAAATATCAACTTATTAATTTAAATCAACAGTTATATTTGATCAAGGTTTTAATAATATATAAGTATTTTTAAGTAAAACTCTCGCCAAATACAACCGTTGAGATAAATTATTAAGTATCTATCTATCTATCTATCTATCTATCTATCTATATATATATATAGATAGATAGATAGATGATAAAAATAAATAATTTCAAGTATAGCCCTTTTATAAAGAAGTAAATATTATTAAAACCCTAATCAAATATAGTCGTTGATTTAAATTAATAAGTTGATATTTAAAATATATATATATATAGATATATATATATATATATATATATATATATATATATATATATATATATATATATATATATATATATATATATATATATATATATATATATATAGATATATATATATATATATATATATATATATATATATATATATATATAAAATAAACAATTGATAAATTAATAAAATTTATTTCAATAATATTAAACATTTCCCCTTTCCCTCCGCCAATCAAATTTAGTTGTTTTCTTCTAGCTGTTAGGTTGACCTATCTCCCTATTTAACCTTCTTCCTAGATTTGTTTCTTCATCGTGTCCTGAAGATGAACCATGCTTGTTGGTTCAAAACATGTCGACCAAAATCTTCAATGTGACTTCTTCTTAAAAAAAATATATACATTAAATTAGAAGCGATTAAACATTTCAAGAAGTTTAAAACTCAAGTAGAAAATGAGAAATATCTAAAAATAAAATTCTTAAGATCATATAGAGGAGGAGAATGCACTTTAAAAGAGTTTGAATAATTCTGTGAAGAACATGGCATAAAGAGGCAATATTCTATGGCCAAAACTCCACAACAAAATGGAGTAGTTGAGAGAAAGAACAAAACAATCCAAGAGATGGCGAGAGCTATGATAGATCAAGTAGATGTACCTCACACCTTTTGTGGAGAAGAAGCACAAGCAATAGTATCCCTATCAAATAGAATACAACTCAGGCCTAATAATGATAAAACTCCCTACAAGTTAAGGAAGGGAAGACTTGTATTAGTAGAACACTACAAGGTATTTGGGAGAAAATGTTTCATAAAAAAGAATGATAAAAATAATCGAAATGTTGATTCTCATGTTGAAAATGGTATATTTATCAAGTACTCGAATCAAAGTAAAGGATACAGATGCTACAACAAAAGAAAAAAGAGAGTTGATGATTGCATTGATATAGTTTTGGATCAAATAATGCCAAAATCCAAGTCCTCTAGAGGCGACATGAACTCAGATGGAGAAGAAAGTTAAGCCACAAGACTCTTAGATCAAGCAAAAATAGAGGAAGATGATGAAGATGAAGAAACAAGTAAAACATCAAGGCCTAAAACTCCTTCAAGGTATGTACAAGAAAAAACATACAGATAATCAAATTATTGGTGATCAAAGACTTGGGGTTAAAACTAGGAGAAGGTTCCTTGGTAGCCCAAGATGTGCAAACCTAGCTCTGTTATCTCAGATTCAGCCCAATAATATTAGTCTGAAAAGTGAGGATAATTCCTAGATAAAGGCAAGTAATAAAGATTAGGATCAAATTGAGAAGAATGACACTTGGGAGCTTGTTCCAAGACCCAAAGAGAAAAATGTCATAAGCACCAAATGGGTCTTCAAAAATAAGCTAAATGAGAAAGGTCAAGTGGTTAGCAACAAGGATTGCTTAGTCTGCAAAGGATATGCCAAAATAAAGGTAGTAGATTTTGAAGAAACCTTTGCACCTATAGAAAAACTAGAAGCTATCATAATGTTTCTTTCTTTTTCCAATCATAAAAACATCAAAGTGTGTCAAATGGATGTGAAGTCAGCCTTTCTAAATGGATATCTGGAAGAATAATTTTATATTGAGCATCTAGAGGGTTTCGTGCTCACCAAAGATGAAGGATTTGTGTGAAAACTAAGAAAGACCTTATATGGACTTAAATAGGCCCCCAGGGCCTAGTATGCAAGACTAGATAGATATCTTCAGCAAAAAGGCTTTAAGAGGGGCACTATAGATAACAATCCTATATAAAATATGAATATGGCCACATACAAATTGTGGTAATATATGTGGATAACATTATCTTTAACAGTGATCTAGAGTGGTTAGGACATCAATTTGCAAACTGTATGCAAACAGAGTTTGAGATTCCCATGATAGGAGAACTGTCCTTTTTCTTAGGACTAAAAATTCTCAATCAAAGGATGGGATATTTGTCTCCCAATCGAAATACCTACAAGAACCTCAAGAAAATTGGACTAGGAGATTTTAATCCAGTTAGCACCCCCTTGGTTACAAGCTGTGAGTTATGCAAATAAGATGAGGCATCATTGGTTAATTAGACCATCTATAAATATATGATAGGAATCTTGTTGTATCTCACATCGTTTAGACCAGATATCATGCAAGCAGTAGGCTTGGTGTCTAGCTTTCAAGCCTGCCCCCGTGAGAGTCATGTCATTATTGTCAAAAGGATCTTTAAATATCTACAAGGCATAGTAGACTCTCGGTTGTGGTATGCTAGGAGAAAAGAGTTTAAATTAAAGGCCTATACTGATACTGATTAGGTAGGAAATATTGATGATAGGAAGTGTTAGCCTCCTATTGCAATAGGTTTCATATTTCATGATTGACAGTGGAAGTGCCAAAAATGTTCATCTTTTCCATGCTGCAAAGTTCCATTTTTGAAGGATTTCTCAGTTAAGGGAAGGCAAAACAGTTTAATCTTGGCTTTCCTAGGTTTAAATTTCTTGTTTTAGAATATAGAGAATAAACATTTGTCCAAACTGTTTAATCTTGGCAGATTTGTAGATAGGTAGAGAAGCAAGGGCACTCAACAGCTTAATCTGAGCCCCAGGAAGCTATAAGGGCAGATTTAGATAGGAGGATAGCCAAAAAGAAAAGTTGAGAAGTTGGGTTTGCTCGTTCAAGTGCACCCAAACCAAAAAGAAGACAAAATGCTAGGTGAGTAGGCCGGGTAGGTAGTTTTGTGGTGGCTGAATGATCATTTGTGATCCATTTCATATTTTCGAGTGTCAAATCTATTCAGATCACATGTATGAGGCAGTTTTCATTTGGAGTAGCTCAAGCAAGGCATGTCTAACTTCCCCTTCTTCCTTTTTCCCAAATCATTCACTAATTTCCCCAAAGGATATTGAGATCTTCTCAATAGTCTTAGATTTCTCCATTAAACTCCTTTTTCCCCTTTAAAGCCTAAGATTCTTCATACTTAGCGCTTTCTCCACAAATTCATACTAATTTCTAACTTTATTATATAAATCCCCATGTTATTTCCCCTTCCCCTATTAAAATATGCTAAATAGCTCCCTTATATACATATCTCGTCCCCTGGTTGAAATATAACCATAAATATTCCCTTGGGAATTACTAAGTTTGCCTGAAACTTAGTAAGAACACTCATCTTGCCTCTCAAACCACCTTCCAATGCATTTGGACTCCTTCCAATGCATAAAAGCCCCTATTTCTTCATAAAATCCCTCCTCCGATGAGCAAAACCCTCCATTAACCTTGTTTTTTCCTTTCTAAGGCATAAAAGACCCTTATAATTCTTTCGGACTCCTTCCGATGGTGAAAAACATGCCTATGATCATATAAACCCACCTCCGATGCATTATAGGCCTTCTTCTTTTTTATCGGAAGTCATCCACACCATATACCCCACATTTTCCATATATTTCTACTCTATCGCATATCCCCACTTTATCGTTTAACTTAAGTTTTTATAAAAACTTAAGTTATAACGTAAAAACCCGCATTTTTTGCTTTATCGCATCGCATCGCCCCATTATACATATCGCTGCCGTCCGATCAAGCCTCAGATCCGACGGCCCATATTAAGTCGCAACCCCCCCCCATTTTCGACGATCGCAGCAATAATAAAGCCACGCCCCATGCTCCCCGCCGACTGCCGATTGTCAACTTAATGTCAGCATCTGATTCCCCCGCTCATCCAATGGCCTAGATCATTTCGGCGATCACCCATTTCAGCGATCGCGTATGTATAAACCCTCCACCCCACCGATTTCCGAAGTGCCGAGTTAATCTCAGCCGCCCATTCGGCCCGCGCCAGATCCAATGGCCAGGATTTAATCTAATGAACAATGCCGCGCCCGCCCATTTTTTTCGCGATTTTTGCGTGTAAATGGGAATTTTGCCAGTTATAAAGGAAAAAGGGCTATTTTTCATATTATTCATATCTATACCACGCGTGCCTCTTCTTCAAGGGAACGGGGTCACTCTTCAATCAATTTTGATCGCTCTAGGTCCAGATTAGCTCCAAAATGTAGGATTTCAGCCTCAGTATACCTTCAGCAGCCGTTCTTCCACCAGTTTTGCAATTTTTCATCATGTTTAGAGATATTTTGATCGGCCAAGCGCCGAAACTCCTCCAAAGCCTCCAGAAGCCCGCAGACAGCACAACAACAGTCAAATCTTGCCATAAGTGGCCATAAAGGGGCGATTTTGAAGTGGCAAAGTGTATCAACAGTGGGAAAAGCTCCGATCAGCAATTAAAGAGTATCAGTTAAAGTATTTTGCAGGAAATGACTTAAAGCCTGCGCAGATGAATAATAAAGGACCCCATCAAAGTCAATAAGGGAATTTTGAGCCATAAAGGCTCACCAGATTGCAGTTATGAGCTTTAAAGCCGATTAGGGCAGCGGAACCACCTAAAAGAGGCAATTAAAGTGTTTTTAGGCCCAGATATTGCAGAAGCAGTGTATGAAGACACATATGGGTAGCGCTTCAGTATTCAAGGCGCAATTATGGTAAATTGCCAGCACATTGCAGCAAAGGACCAATATTTATCCATTCTTGAGGCTGCTGCCCTAGCGCAGCTGTTAGATAGACATTTTTTCATTTATTTTCAACAGATGTTAGGTTAGAAGCATTTATTTCTTCAGATCTATCTCAGATCTACTATTGTAGATATTTTTAGATATTTTCTCTATAAAGACCTCCCTCTGTATTATGAAAAGGGTTGGTTGGTTGATTTCCTCTTTTCAGATTTGCCCTGTAAGTTTAAGAAACTCTCTAATCAAAGATTGTTGGAATGTTTGCATCTGAAATGGCTGGTTGTGCTTTTAATGGCTGAAGAGATTGATATGGAATTATCGTGCTTGCTCATGGTCCAATAAGTCTTTCCTCCCTTTGTTTATCAATTTATATGTATCTGTATCATCTATATATCATAACTAAGTTGCAGGAAGAAGGAATAGTTCAGAACTGCTTTTCATGCCCTCTATCCTCAATTCTTGTAACTTTTCTATGCTTTCCTCCGAATTAGTGATGAATATGCATACTTAATTGATCATGTTTAAGCTATTTCCTTCACATATGAATGTTGTCTAGGAAACTCTTCATTGCTCCTATTTAGCCTTCATCCACTTTTCCTCTTTGGCTGGATGAGAGATCCTTAATTGCCTCTCAACCCCTGACCTCCATTTCATCCTTGTTCCAGCATTAATCATTGTGCCATGTGTAGCTATCCTGCTCCATATTCCTCTCTTCTACCAAAGAAAACACATCCATCAGTTCACATTCATGGACTCCATGCCCAATGATTTAAACTTCTTACACTTTGCATGCCAACTCTACTTGAATAGATCAACCATCCCACCAAACTCAAACAAAACCCATGTGCATCATAACTAGCCTAAAATCAACCCAAAACAAAGCTAAATTATAAAGAGAGAGCCCTCTCTGATTGCAGGTAGGCTAGGACCTGCAGTCCAAAGATTGGCTTGTGGTTACCTCGGTCGTATTCCCTTAGGAGTGAAAGGGAACAACCTGAGTGTTAACATAATGGCGACCCCGCTGGGGAGGAATCATTTTTTTATGACTGTAAATCCCCAATTTTGATCAGTTTGCCTTTCGAATAAGTCTCAAAGTTGTTTGGAAAAATCCCAAAAAAATCAAAAAATCTCAAAAAATCTTAAAATATTTTGTTTCCTAAAGAAAACTCCCCTTTTCTTCAAGTTTATTTCATATTTAGCTCTGGTCTGTGTTGGTGGACAGAGATCAGACCCTTCAAAGTTGATTTATCCACTTGGCGACTCCACATAATCCTCATAATAAAGACTCCGCTGGAGAAATGAACCCAAAAGAAATATATGAGCAGATCAGGTTGTTGACCCGGATTATTATCCAAGGGGTCATGTTCTTTCCTTCCATAAAATTTCGCTGTGTATATTGTATTTTAAAGACAAGTTTAAATTTGATTTTTGTGATTTTCCTTTTGAAAATGTTATGGAAAAGCCTCCTTGCACATTAGAACAACAGCCTTTAAACGCTGTTGAAAATCATCATACAGCCAAGGAGGAAACAAATGTCAAAGTTAATCATCCTATCCCTGTTCATATCGAGCCCAGTCATTCAATCCCTGTATATAATCCCATGCCTAGTAAGGTTCCTGGTAGATATAAGCCTCTCATCTTGCTTCCCGTGCTCAATCCTTTGCCTAAATATCATCTTGAGTATCTCCCAAGATTTGATGGAGAGAATGGAGTTACTGCGCAAAAGCATATCCGGGCTTTTGAGGACTATCTTAATATATTTGAAGTAGAAGATGAGGATGTTAGCATTAGGTTGTTCGCCCTTTCTTTGCAAGGCGAAGTTAGGACTTGGTTTAAAGCATTGCCTGAGGCTAGTATCTCTAATACTGAGCAGTTATTCAAACTCTTCCTTGATAGATGGATGATCAAAGTCAAATTCCTCATGCTCATAGAAGAATATGATCAATTAAAAAGGCTTCCTAATGAATCTGTTCAACAATTTTCTGACCGGTTCAATCAAGTTTATCATTCTATGCCATTGAATATAAGACCTCCCCCTGATTTAGCTCTATTGCATTATACAAGAGCTTTTGATGCAGAAAATGAATATCGTTTGAGAGAAAGAAGACTGTCCACTATGAAACAGATGCAAGACATGGCTGTGGACGTGGAGGAAAATATGAAGATGAGGGAAAAACAGCGCAAGGCAGAGCAAGAAGAAAAACTTCTTTATTTGTTAGAAGAAGCAGAGGAAAGGATGCAACAAATCGCAATGAAAGTTGAATTTCTAGAGCACCAGAACACATCTGTTTTGCAACAGGAAAGTAGTGATATTCACGAACAAACCTACCACAAATCAGATGACATATTCATAGAGCCATATGTGAAGGAGAAATCTCCTGATATACTATGTGAATATGGTAGCTTTTCTTTTTTCCGTTGTTTGCCCAAATATGATCAATATGATGAAGATTATGCGCCTCAAAGCCAAATCAGCCTTATAAAGGAATTAGAATCTATTTTGGCAGAGGACAGAGTTCAGGTTCAGCAGCCTGAATCCAGTGACCAGCCCGTTCATTTCAGCTATGAAGAAAAGGAGGAAAGTGCTGTAAATTTTGATTTCATCGAAGGAACTTTACCTTTCTGTTTTGAGTCTTTTCAATTTATTAAGGAGAATTATCATGCTGTGTATAACGAAGTGTCAGTAAATGTTGATATTGACCATATGGAGGATAATCAAATCATTTTTCAAAATGTATTGCCTCTAGTTTTGCAGCCCCAAAGAGCCGTCGAATATCATATTGAGGAAGACTTCGAAGCAGCAGCATATGATCAAGAGGTCCCAGTTCTTTCCCTGCCTCTTTGATTTCAGCCATCTGAGCTATATAAAAAGGAGGAGTAGCCTGTGCAAGCCTGTCATGTGCCATCTGAGCCTGTTTATAATGAGTTGCAAGTATCGCTCCAAGTTTTGTGCAATCCATTAGATGACAGGCTGAGTGATGAAATAAATCAGTGCTCTTCTCCATTAGCGGGCTGTGTGACTCAATATCAAGATTTTGGTGATTTCCCAATTCAAAGGCATGATAGTCATCCAAAGCATTTGTACAGTTGTTTAATTCCACCCAAGAATAATGTATATATGTTGCAGAACCATTTTGTACAGCGTTTAGATTCAGCAAAGAAGGTCAGCAGTTTTCTGATCTTCTCAATGGTTAACAGAGCTATATCAGATTCCAAGATCTCCATTTCAAGCATCAGAAAACACAAGCAGCAAAGGTCATTGATGTTTATAATGCTTAAGTGGCTGCACTGGCTGTTTCATTTCACCTAACCAGCAAAGTAAGTGCTGATTAGAGTAGGTAGGTAGGATTTCAGTTTTCTCTTTGGATAGCAGCTTGCTGCAGTTGAAACCCGTAGTGAAGGCCCTAAGCTCTTCAAGTCTGCTGTCATGTTCATAAATAAAGCAGCCAGCAAAGGGAAGTTTTTCAGAGTACAACAACAATTGAAGATCAAGGCAATCTCACCTGTTGTTCTTGACTTTTCACAAGGAAAAGCCATCCCCATGTGGAGCCACTGTTAGCCTCCTATTGCAATAGCTTTCATATTTCATGATTGACAGTGGAAGTGCCAAAAATGTTCATCTTTTCCATGCTGCAAAGTTCCATTTTTGAAGGATTTCTCAGTTAAGGGAAGGCCAAACAGTTTAATCTTCGCTTCCCTAGGTTTAAATTTCTTGTTTTAGAATATAGATAATAAACATCTGTCCAAACTATTTAATCTTGGCAGATTTGTAGATAGGTAGAGAAGCAAGGGCGCTCAACAGCTTAATCTGAGCCCCTGGAAGCTATAAGGGCAGATTTAGATAGGAGGACAGCCAAAAAGAAAAGCTGAAAAGTTGGGTTTGCTCGTTCAAGTGCACCCAAACAAAAAAGAAGACAAAATGTTAGGTGAGTAGGCCGGGTAGGTAGTTTTGTGGTGGCTGAATGATCATTTTTTATCCATTTCATATTTTCAAGTGTAAAATCTATTTAGATCACATGTATGAGGCGGTTTTTCATTCAGAGCAGCTCAAGCGAGGCATGTCTAACTTCCCCTTCTTCCTTTTTCCCAAATCATTCACTAATTTTCCCAAAGGATATTGAGATCTGCTCAATAGTCCTAGATTTCTCCACTAAACTCCTTTTTCCCCTTTAAAGCCTAAGATTCCTCATACTTAGCGCTTTTTCCGCAAATTCATACTAATTTCTAACTTTATTATATAAATCCCCATGTCATTTCCCTTCCCCTATTAAAATATGCTAAATAGCTCCCTTATATACATATCCCCTCCCCTGGTTGAAATATAACCATAAATATTCCCTTGGGAATTACTAAGTTTGCTTGAAACTTAGTAAGAACCCTCATCTTTCCTCTCAAACCACCTTCTGATGCATTTGGACTCCTACCAATGCATAAAAGCACCTATTTCTTCATAAAATCCCTCCTCCGATGAGCAAAACCCTCCATTAACCTTGTTTTTTCCTTTCTAAGGCATAAAAGCCCCTTATAATGCTTTCGGACTCCTTCCAATGGCGAAAAAAATGCCTCTAATCATATAAACCCACCTCCAATGCATTACAGGCCTTCTTTTTTGTTATCGGAAGTCATCCACACCATATATCCCACATTTTCCATATATTTCTGCTCTATCGCATATCCCCGCTTTATCGTTTAACTTAAGTTTTTTATAAAAACTTAAGTTATAACGTAAAAGCCGCATTTTCGCTTTATCGCATCGCATCGCCCCATTATACATATCGCTGCCGTCCGATCAAGACTCAGATCCGACAGCCCATATTAAGTCGCAACCCCCCCCCCCCATTTTCGGTGATCGCAACAGTAATAAAGCCGCACCCCATGCTCCCCGTCGACTGCCGATCACTGACTTAATGTCAGTCATCCGATTCCCCCACTCAACCAATGGCCCAGATCATTTCGGTGATTGCCCATTTCGGTGATTGCGTATGTATAACCCCTCTGCCCCGCCGATTGCCGAAGTGTCGAGTTAATCTCAGCCGCCCATTCGGCCCGCGCCGAATCCAACAGTCAGGATTTAATCTAATGAACAGTGCCGCGCCCGCCCATGTTTTTCGCGATTTTTGTGTGTAAATGGGCATTTTGCCTGTTATAAAGGAAAAAGGGCTATTTTTCATATTATTCATATCTATGCCGCGCACACCTCTTCTTCAAGGGAACAGGGTCACTCTTCAATCAATTTTGATCGCTCCAGGTCTAGATTAGCTCCAAAATGCAGGATTTCAGCCTCAGTATACCTTCAGCATCCGTTCTTCCGCCAGTTTTGCAGTTTTTCATAATCTTTAGAGATATTTTGATCGGCCAAAACTCCTCCAAAGCCTCCAGAAGCCCGCAGACAGCACAACAACAGTCAAATCTTGCCATAAGTGGCCATAAAGGGGCGATTTTGAAGTGGCAAAGTGTATCAGCAGTGGGAAAAGCTCTGATCAGCAATTAAAGAGTATCAGTTAAAGTATTTTGCAGGAAATGACTTAAAGCCTGCGCAGATGAATAATAAAGGACCCCGTCAAAGTCAGTAAAGCAGTTTCGAGCCATAAAGGCTCACCAGATCGCAATTATGAGCTTTAAAGCCGCTTAGGGCAGCGGAACCACCTAAAAGAGGCAGTTCAAGTGTTAGGCCCAGATATTGCAGAAGCAGTGTATGAAGACACATATGGGCAGCGCTTCAATATTCAAGGTGCAGTTATGGCAAATTGCCAGCGCATTGCAGCAAAGGACCAGTATTTATCCATTCTTGAGGCTGCTGCCCCAACGTAGCTGTTAGATAGACATTTTTTCATTTATTTTCAACAGATGTTAGGTTAGAAGCATTTATTTCTTTAGATCTGTCTCAGATCTGCTGTTGTAGATATTTTTAGATATTTTCTCTATAAAGACCTCCCTCTGTATTATGAAAAGGGTTGGTTGGTTGATTTCCTCTTTCCGGATTTGCCCTGTAAGTTTAAGAACCTCTGTAATCAAAGATTGTTGGAATGTTTGCATCTGAAATGGCTGGTTGTGCTTTTAATGGCTGAAGAGCTTGATATGGAATTCTCGTGCTTGCTCATGGTCCAATAAGTCTTTCCTCCCTCTGTTTATCAGTTTATATGTATCTGTATCATCTATATATCATAATCTAAGTTGCAGGAAGAAGGAATAGTTCAGAACTGGTTTTCATGCCCTCTGTCCTCAATTCTTGTAACTTTTCTATGTTTTCCTCCGAATTAGTGATGAATATGCATACTTAATTGATCATGTTTAAGCTATTTCCTTCACATATGAATGTTGTCTAGGAAACTCTTCATTGCTCCTATTTAGCCTTCATCCACTTTCCCTCTTTGGCTGGATGAGAGATCCTTAATTTCCTCTCAACCCCTGACCTCCATTTCATCCTTGTTCCAGCATTAATCATTGTGCCATGTGTAGCTATCTTGCTCCATATTCCTCTCTTCTACCAAAGAAAACACATCCATCAGTTCACATTCATGGACTCCATGCCCAATGGTTTGAACTTCTTACACTTTGCATGCTAACTCTGGTTGAATAGATCAACCATCCCACAAAACTCAAACAAAACCCATGTGCATCATAACTAGCCTAAAACCAACCCAAAACAAAGCTAAATTATAAAGAGAGAGCCCTCTCTGACTGTAGGTAGGCTAGGACCTGCAGTCCAAATATTGGTTTGTGGTTACCTCGGCCGTATTCCCTTAGGAGTCAAAGGGAACAACCTGAGTGTTAACATAATGGCGACTCCGCTGGGGAGGAATCATTTGTTTATGACTGATAATCCCCAATTTTGATCAGTTTGCCTTTCAAATAAGTCTCAAAGTTGTTTGGAAAAATCCCAAAAAAATAAAAAAATCTCAAAAAATCTTAAAATAGTTTGTTTCCTGAAGAAAATTCCCCTTTTCTTCAAGTTTATTTCATATTTAGCTCTGGTCTGTGTTGGTGGACAGAGATCAGACCCTTCAAAGTTGATTTATCCACCTGGTGACTCCACATAATCCTCATAATAAAGACTTCGCTGGAGAAATGAACCCAAAAGAAATATATGAGCAGATTAGGCTGTTGACCCGGATTATTATCCAAGGGGTCATGTTCTTTCTCTTCCATAATTTTTTTTTGTGTATATTGTATTTTAAAGACGAGTTTAAATTTGATTTTTATGATTTGCCTTTTGAAAATGTTATGGAAAAGCCTCCTTGCACATTATAACAGCAACCTTTAAACGCTGCTGAAAATCATCATACAGCCATGGAGGAAACAAATGTCAAAGTTAATCATCCTATCCCTGTTCATATCGAGCCCAGTCATTCAATCCCTGTATATAATCTCATGCCTACTAAGGTTCCTAATAGATATAAGCCTCTCATCTTGCCTCCCATGCTCAATCATTTGCCTAAAGATCATCCTGAGTATCTCCCAAGATTTGATGGAGAGAATGGAGTTACTGCGCAAAAGTATATCTAGGCTTTTGAGGACTATCTTAATATATTTGAAGTAGAAGATGAGGATGTTAGTATTAGGCTGTTTTCCCTTTCTTTGCAAGGCGAAGTTAGGACTTGGTTTAAAGCATTTCCTAAGGCTAGCATCTCTAATCTTGAGCAGTTATTCAAACTCTTCCTTGATAGATGGATGATCAAAGTCAATTTCCTCATGCTCATAGAAGAATATGATCAATTAAAAAGGCTTCCTAATGAATCTGTTCAGCAATTTTCTGACCGTTCAATCAAGTTTATCATTCTATGCCATTGAATATAAGACCTCCCCCTGATTTAGCTCTATTGCATTATCCAAGCGCTTTTGATGCAGAAATTGAATATCGTTTGAGAGAAAGAAGCCTGTCCACTATGAAAGAGATGCAAGACATGGCTGTGGGCGTGGAGGCAAATTTGAAGATGAGAGAAAAATAGCGCAAGGCAGAGCAAGAAAAAAAACTTCTTTATTTGTTAGAAGAAGCAGAGGAAAGGATGCAATAGATCGCAATGAAAGTTGAATGTCTAGAGCACTAGAACAAATCTGTTTTGCAACAGGAAAGTAGTGATATTCATGAACAAACCTACCACAAATCAGATGACATATTCATAGAGCCATATGTGAAGGAGCAATCTCCTGATATACTATGTGAATATGGTAGTTTTTCTTCTTTTAGTTGTTTGCCCAAATATGATCAATATGATGAAGATTATGCGCCTCAAAGACAAATCAGCCTTATAAAGGAATCAAAAGCTATTTTGGCAGAGGACAGAGTTTAGGTTCAGCAGCCTGAATCTAGTGACCAACCCGTTCATTTCAGCTATGAAGAAAATGAGGAAAGTGCTGTAAATTTTGATTTCAGCAAGGGAACTTTACCTTTCTGTTTTGAGTCTTTTCAATTTATTAAGGAGAATTATCATGCTGTGTATAACCAAGTGTCAGTAAATGTTGATATTGACCATCTGGAGGATAATCAAATCATTGTTCAAAATGTATTGCCTCTAGTTTTGCAGCCCCAAAGAGCCGTCAAATATCATATTGAGGAAGACTCTGAAGCAGCAGCATATGATCAAGAGGTCCCAGTTCTTTCCCTGTCTCTTTGTTTTCAGCCATCTGAGCTATATAAAGAGGAGGAGCAGCCTGTGCAAGCCTGTCATGTGCCATCTGAGCCTGTTTATAATGAGTTGCAAGTATCGCTCCAAGTTTTGTGCAATCCATTAGATGGCAGGCTGAGTGATGAAATAAATCAGTGCTCTTCTCCATTAGCGGGTTGTGTGCCTCAATATCAAGATGATGGTGATTTCCCAATTCAAAGGCATGATAGTCATCCAAAGCATTTGTAGAGTTGTTTAATTCCACTGAAGAATAATTTATATATGTTGCAGAACCCTTTTGTACAGTGTTTAGATTCAGCAAAGAAGGTCAGCAGTTTTCTGATCTTCTCGATGGTTAACAAAGCTATATCAGATTCCTAGATCTCCATTTCAAGCACCAGCAAACACAAGAAGCAAAGGTCATTGATGTTTATAATGCTTAAGTGGCTTCATTGGTTGTTTCATTTCACCTAACCAACAAAGTAAGTGTTGATTAGAGTAGGTAGGTAGGATTTCAGTTTTCTATTTGTATAGCAGCTTGCTACAGCTGAAGCCCGAAGTGAAGGCCCTAAGTTTTTCAGAATACAGCAACAATTGAAGATCAAGGCAATCTGACCTGCTGTTCTTGACTTTTCACAAGGAAAAGCCATCCCCATGTGGAGCCACTATTAGCCTCCTATTGCAATAGGTTTCATATTTCATGATTGACAGTGGAAGTGCCAAAAATGTTCATCTTTTCCATGCTGCAAAGTTCCATTTTTGAAGGATTTCTCAGTTAAGGGAAGGAAAAACAGTTTAATATTGGCTTCCCTAGGTTTAAATTTCTTGTTTTAGAATATAGAGAATAAACATCTGTCCAACCTGTTTAATCTTGGCAAATTTGTAGATAGGTAGAGAAGCAAGGGCGCTCAACAGCTTAATCTAAGCCCCAGGAAGCTATAAGGGCAGATTTAGATAGGAGGATAGCCAAAAAGAAAAGTTGAAAAGTTGGGTTTGCTCGTTCAAGTGCACCCAAACCAAAAATAAGACAAAATGCTAGGTGAGTAGGCCGGGTAGGTAGTTTTGTGGTGGATGAATGATCATTTGTGATCCATTTCATATTTTCAAGTGTCAAATCTATTCAAATCACATGTATGAGGGGGTTTTCATTCATAGCAGCTCAAGCGAGGCATATCTAACTTCCCCTTCTTCCTTTTTCCCAAATCATTCACTAATTTCCCCAAAGGATATTGAGATCTGCTCAATAGTCCTAGATTTCTCCATTAAACTCCTTTTTCCCCTTTAAAGCCTAAGATTCCTCATACTTAGCGCTTTCTCCACAAATTCATACTAATTTCTAGCTTTATTATATAAATCCCCATGTTATTTCCCCTTTCCCTATTAAAATATGCTAAATAACTCCCTTATATACATATCCCCTCCCTTGGTTGAAATATAACCATAAATATTCCCTTGGGAATTACTATGTTTGCCTGGAACTTAGTAGGAACCCTCATCTTGCCTCTCAAACCACCTTCCAATGCATTTGGACTCCTTCCAATGCATAAAAGCCCCTATTTCTTCATAAAATCCCTCCTCTGATGAGCAAAACCCTCCATTAACCTTGCTTTTTCCTTTCTAAGGCATAAAAGCCCCTTATAATGCTTTCAGACTCCTTCCGATGGTGAAAAACATGCCTCCGATCATATAAACCCACCTCCGATGCATTACAGGCCTTCTTTTTTGTTATCGGAAGTCATCCACACCATATATCCCACATTTTCCATATATTTCCACTCTATCGCATATCCCTGCTTTATCGTTTAAAAGTTTTTTATAAAAACTTAAGTTATAACGTAAAAACCCGCGTTTTCTCTTTATCGCATCGCATCGCCCCATTATACATATCGTTGCTGTCCGATCAAGCCTCAAATCCGACGGCCCATATTAAGTCACAACCCCCTCATTTTTGGTGATCGCAACAATAATAACGTCGCGCCCCATGCTCCCCACCGACTACCAACCACCGACTTAATGTCAGCCGTCCAATTCCCCCGCTCATCCAATGGCCCAGATCATTTCGACGATCGCCCATTTCGGCGATCGTGTATGTATAAACCCTCCACCATGCCGATTGCCGAAGTGTCGAGTTAATCTCAGCTGCCAATTCGGCCCGCGTCGGATCCAACGGCCAGGATTTAATCTAATGAACAGTGTCGTGCCCGCCCATGTTTTTGACGATTTTTGCGTGTAAATGGGCATTTTGCCTGTTATAAAAGAAAAAGGGCTATTTTTCATATTATTCATATCTATGCCGTAGGCGCCTCTTCTTCAAGGGAACAGGGTCACTCTTCAGTCAATTTTGATCGCTCCAGGTCCAGATTAGCTCCAAAATGCAGTATTTCAGCCTCAGTATACCTTCAGCATCCTTTCTTCTGCCAGTTTTACAGTTTTTCATCATGTTTAGAGATATTTTGATCAGCCAAGTGCTGAAACTCCTCCAAAGCCTCCAGAAGCCCGCAGACAGCACAACAACAGTCAAATCTTGCCATAAGTGGCCATAAAGGGGCGATTTTGAAGCGGCAAAGTGTATCAGCAGCAGGAAAAGCTCCGATCAGCAATTAAAGAGTATCAGTTAAAGTATTTTGCAGGAAATGAATTAAAGCCTGCGCAGATGAATAATAAAAGACCCCATCAATGTCAATAAGGTAGTTTTGAGCCATAAAGGCTCACCAGATCGCAGTTATGAGCTTTAAAGCCGCTTAGGGCAGCAGAACCACCTAAAAGAGGCAGTTTAAGTGTTTTTAGGCCTAGATATTGTAGAAGCAGTGTATGAAGACACATATGGGTAGCGATTCAATATTCAAGGCACAGTTATGGCAAATTGCCAGCGCATTGCAGCAAAGGACCAGTATTTATCCATTCTTGAGGCTGCTGCCCCAGCGCAGTTGTTAGATAGACATTTTTTCATTTATTTTCAACAAATGTTAGGTTAGAAGCATTTATTTCTTCATATCTGTCTCAGATCTTCTATTGTAGATATTTTTAGATATTTTCTCTATAAAGACCTCCCTCTGCATTATGAAAAGGGTTGGTTGGTTGATTTCCTCTTTTCGGATTTTCCCTGTAAGTTTAAGAAACTCTGTAATGAAATATTGCTGGAATGTTTGCATCTGAAATGGCTGGTTATGCTTTTAATGGTTGAAGAGCTTGATATGGAATTCTCATGCTTTCTCATGGTCCAATAAGTCTTTCCTCGCTCTGTTTATCAGTTTATATGTATCTGTATCATCTATATATCATAATCTAAGTTGCAGGAAGAAGGAATAGTTCAGAATTGGTTTTCATGCCCTCTGTCCTCAATTCTTGTAACTTTTCTATGTTTTCGTCCGAATTAGTGATGAATATGCATACTTAATTGATCATGTTTAAGCTATTTCCTTCACATATGAATGTTGTCTAGGAAACTCTTCATTGCTCCTATTTAGCCTTCATCCACTTTCCCTCTTTGGCTGGATGAGAGATCCTTAATTGCCTCTCATCCCCTGACCTCCTTTTCATCCTTGTTCCAGCATTAATCATTGTGCCATGTGTAGCTATCCTGCTCCATATTCCTCTCTTCTACCAAATAAAAAACATCCATCAGTTCACATTCATGGACTCCATACCCAATGGTTTGAACTTCTTACACTTTGCATGCCAACTCTGCTTGAATAGATCAACCATCCCACCAAACTCAAACAAAACCCATGTGTGTCATAACTAGCCTAAAATCAACCCAAAACAAAGCTAAATTATAAAGAGAGAGCCCTCTCTGACTGCAGGTAGGCTAGGACCTGCAGTCCAAAGATTGGTTTATGGTTACCTCGGCCGTATTCCCTTAGGAGTCAAAGGGAACAACCTGAGTGTTAACAGGAAGACCACCTGTGGTGAAACATTCTTTTTGGGAGACTGCTTAGTTTCCTAGGTCATCAAGAAACAAGACTCCATTTCTCTATCAAATCTTGAAGTTGAGTATATTGTATTTTCCACTTGTTGCTCACAAATTCTCTGGATGAAGAAGACGTTGAAGGAAATTAAGGTAGAGTTGATTGATCCAATTCCAATAATGTGTGACAACACTAGTGCTACTACCATCTCAAGGAATCATGTCATGCACTCAAAGACCAAGCACATTCCTATCAAGTTTCACTTCTTAAGAGAATGAGTTTTTTCTAGTCTTGTTCGTCTTGAGTATGTGACGACTAAATACCATCTTCCATACATATTTAATAAGCCACTTGCAAGAGAGCCCATTGTGTATCTTTGGCATCAGATAGTTGTTATGACTCCTCCTCCAAAATGACTCAATTACAATGAGTATTGGAAGTTACTCAAGTTGAAGGATCAGAGTAGATTGATGTGTTTTAGGGGGAGACTTTAGAAGGATCCTTTTCCATTGATGACAAAGGGGGAGAAGATAAGAAATGCCAAGGAGAAGAATAATGATTCTTGGTTTCAGGGGAATCTTACTTTGTTGCCATAAATGCCAAAGGGGAGATTATTCAACATCTGGCATTGTCTGAATGGTTGGTGGCACTTGGTATGTTGGAATTAATGTCAACCAAAATAGCATTGAGGTAAGAGGAAACAAATTTTTGAAGTGAAGAGCATGTTTTTTAAGGGGGATCCCATGGTTGCTGCAATACTATGTAGAGAATCATCATAGTAGTAGGCTCAGTGGAGAATCCATAAAAGGATGGCTATGATGGTTGGAGGACCCCAAACTTTGGAGGAGATTATGTCTCAAGAGATGAGCTTAATTTCTATTTAAATTGGGATAGTTGGAAAGCGTTGTAGAAGAACTTTCTAATGGTATGTCAAAGTCTAAAAAAGGCCTTTTAGATTAGGAGTTACAAATAGTTGAAGTTTGCATACAAAAAAGCTCCTTCGCTTTGGACTTAGGAAGATTTTGAACTAAGGTCAGGACTTACATGATTTGGGCCTAATTGGAGGTCAAGTCATGCATGAGAATTTGGTAGGAGAACGAAGTCCCGAACCCAGCCCCCCGACCTATGAACAACCAGCTACCTAGTCAGGTATAGTGGAAGGTCGGGCTCCACAACAGAGTTTGGAAGGAGAAAAAAGTCTCGACCCCCGATCTATGTGGGATATAGTATAGTAAAAATACTAGCAAAATGTGATTAAGTTGTAGTGATGTGTTGGCAGAAACGTGGAAAATGACTTCAACATGATTTGTCAATATGGAGGACATGCGGCAAGAAGTTTCGACATTTTTGGTTGGCCTAATGGGCCAAATCCATGTGACCTATGTCACAATGCAAAGGCTGCCACATGGCATAAATGATGTTAGCATGACATAAGCTGATGATGTGGAAAAACCTCAAAGTTTGTGCCAAGGGGTTATTTTGTGATGTTTTTCCCATGTATCTGGTTTTCGGCATTGAATGAATAGAATGAGACAAAACAATGAAAAAGTACCCAAGTTGGGCCTATAAGAAAATTGAACCTCTGAGCTAGTCGGGCCTATAGGAAATTTGGGGTTGAGTAAGCCATATATGCATAATAGTTGGACTAGGCTGACCCACGGCCTTCCGACCTCCTGACCAATGTTGAAAGGCATGCCCAAGAGTTGGTTTTGCATGGTCTTCCTGTGTTATTGGTGAGTTTAGTAACTATGGCAGAGGACCATAGTTGTTGCCAATATTAATGGAGACTGCAAACAATGAAGGCACAAGGCAACGAGGACTATAGGTTGTAGAGATAACTCACTAGGCCTAACTCAAATAAAACAAGTCATCCCTGATTTTTCCTACACGTTATGAAGAATTCAATTGAAAATACACTTGGGTGTAGAAGAGTTGATTACAAAACAAGAAAGTCATGCCTGATGTATAAGTGGATCACTATGATCAATTTCTAAGCATGGAATGCCTTATGGGAGTGCATGATTTGACTAAGAATAAACTCTCAACATAGGGAAACACTTAGAGGTCCATTCTCTGCATTAAATAAGTTGTTGTGACTAAGAAAAAAAGTTAAAATGGAATGGGGTGCCTTGTTGGAGTGTGCAAGATGACTAAAAACTCATTCCCAGTATAGGGGACACCCATATAACTATTCAATGATTGACTGCGATGGTTGAGTGAACTAAGCCCATCTCCAGAATGGAATATGGTTGTAGAGTGAAAGAAACCTAATGGAACAACAACAAACAATGCCATTTTGTAGAACACTATCACGTATAGAGACATCATCATTCCCAGTGCAACAGAGGAACAAAACAGTGGAGTGAATTTAAGAAAATGGGGGAATGTAGAACTGTTGTGAGTTATAAAGTGTATCATTATGAGTGTGCGATTGAGGCAAGAGTTAACTTTAGAGATAATGTATTAGAGGTCTGAGACCAAAATGGTTGAGTAGCAGAGAGAACAGTTCAAAGGAGAACTATTGAGTTGAAGAAAATGAGTTGGTACTGCAGTAGATAGGATATATATTTCTGTGTATCTGTCTTAGCCTCTCTTTTCAGTTTGAAAATTGTATGAAAAGTAGAATAGTGGCTAGAGCAGCTAGTTGCATGCATTCATAAGAGGTTGGTTCCTCTTAGCAAGTAGTGGATTGCTATCTAAAGGGGGTTGGGGCCTCCAATGAGTTGTGCTAAAAGAACCTTGGTGTAATTAAGTGGCTAGTTAAATTACATCATAATAATAAACAGATTGCTGGGCTTTTTTTCTTTTGGTTTCCACATTAGAAAAAAATACTTGTGTGAATATGCGTGTGTGCTGCTAATTTGATGGATTATCTATACATATTAATGGTTTATCTTTCTATTTATTTACATAGTATTGTGAATTCACTCACAAGTTACTCGCAATAGGGAAAAGCAATAAATATTTGTTCTTAAAACTCTAAGAACCTCCCAATTAATGATTCACAATTAATGGAGACTGCAAACAATGAAGGCACAAGGCAATGAGGACTACAGGTTGTAGAGATAACTCACTAGGCCTAACTCAAATAAAACAAGTCATCCCTGATTTGTCCTACAAGTTATGAAGAATTAAATTGAAAATACGGTTGGGTGTAGAAGAGTTGATTACAAAACATGAAATTTATGCCTGATGTATAAGTGGATCACTATGATCAATTTCTAAGCATGGAATGCCTTATGGGAGTGCATGATTTGACTAAGAATTAACTATCAACATAGGGAAACACTCAGAGGTCCATTCTCTGCATTAAATAAGTTGTTGTGACTAAGAAAAAAAGTTAAAATGGAATGGGGTGCCTTGCTGGAGTGTGCAGGATGACTAAAAACGCATTCCCAGTATAGGGGACACCCATATAACTATTCAATGATTGATTGCGATGGTTGAGTGAACTAAGCCCATATCCAAAATTGAATATGGTTGTAGAGTGCAATAAACCTAATGGAACAACAACAAACAATGCCATTTTGTAGAACACTATCACGTACAGAGACATCATCATTCCCAGTGCAACAGAGGAACAAAACAGTGGAGTGAATTTAAGAAAATGGGGGAATGTAGAATTGTTGTGAGTTATAAAGTGTATCATTGTGTGTGTGTGATTGAGCAAAGAGTTAACTTTAGAGATACTGTATTAGAGGTCTGAGACCAAAACTAGTTGAGCAGCAGAGAGAACAATTCAAAGGAGAACTATTGAGTTGAAGAAAATGAGTTGGTACTGCAGTAGATAGGATATATATTTTTGTGTATCTGTATTAGCCTCTCTTTTTAGTTTGAAAATTGTATGAAAAGTAGAATAGTGGCTAGAGCAGCTAGTTGCACGCATTCATAAGAGGTTGGTTCCCCTTAGCAAGTAGCGGATTGCTATCTGAAGGGGGTTGGGGCTTCCAATGAGTGGTGCTAAAAAAACCTTGATGTAATTAAGTGGCTGGTTAAATTACATCATAATAATAAACAGATTGCTGGGTTTTTTTCTTTTGGTTTCCACATTAGAAAAAAATACTTGTGTCAATATGTGTGTGTGCTTCTAATTTGGCGGATTATCTATACATATGAATGGTTTATCTTTCTGTTTATTTACATAGTATTGTGAATTCACTCACAAGTTACTCGCAGTAGGGAAAAAAAATAAATATTTGTTCTTAAAAATCTAAGAACCTCACAATTAATGATTCACCAGCCCCCTCCGTCTTAATAATTCCTTATTCTAACATCAACCACATGTCAATCACCTCAAACAAAAGTGGATACCAATTTTCTAGTTATCTCTTGCTAAATGCCTTTAATGTTGAGGACTTAAAACTTGCTTCCTAGTGATTTGGGGAGGGAACCATAGGATTAAATACCTTTTCCACATATTTGGGGATCCAGGCCTAAGACTTGTGACTTGACATTGTTCATCCCCTGATGGCAAGATGTTTCTTTGAACATGAAACGTCAATGTTAGATGGAACCTAGAATCCTTCTCCTAAGATCGAATCCCAATTTGGCCATAATTTAAGTGTGTTTTCTTTCTTCAACCTTGGAGGGGAAGATGCTCGGGCAACTCCTTCTCATGTGGAGACTTGGAAAACTCTCTCAATTCATTGGTTTGGGTTTAATACGACACAAATTCTTACTATTATCCTAATTAGAGTAATTTTAGCCTAAAAGTGCCCATGAAATTTTCACGTAATTTCCCTGTCATACTATATAAACCAATAAAAACCCTTTAAATTTAAAAAGAGGTACATGTCCTAAATAATTTCAAATGTTTAATTTGAGTATCAATGAAATATTTTATTTTCAATTTGATTATTGGTGAAATATTTTATTATTAATTTGGGTATTTGTGAAATATTAGATTAATGTTATTTACCTACCTTCTCGTATGAATTAGAATATCAAAAAATTATTAATGCAATGTAAATCTTGATATTAGTGAAAAAAATATAAATTAAAAATACTGGCCCATTTGACATTAATAACCATGCCCCAAAAAAACACAAAAAAAATATGTAAATATAAAATATATATAGATAGTTAAATATAAAATATAAGGTAGTTAAAAATATATAGTTATAGTTAAATATAAAATAGTTACCAGATTCTGACCAAAATATAGAACAATATAGTTAAATATAATTAATTATTAAATAGTTAAATAGTTATAAAATAGTTAAATAGTTAAAAAAATGTGTTCCATAAAGGACATTTTACCAGATTTGGGGGAAAAAAATATATTCCTAACAAAATTGTGGCTTCAACAGGCAATGTCTTCAAAAAAACACCAAAAAAATAGTTAACTAAAAATATATATAGCTAATTAAATATAAAATATAAATATAGAAAAGTAAATTTAAATATTATATATATACATATATATATATATATATATATATATATATATATATATATATATATATATATATATATATATATATATATATATATATATATATATATATATATATAGAGAGAGAGAGAGAGAGAGAGAGAGAATTATTTTAATAAAAGTGTCATATTGAGGGATTTTGATAAACATAAAAGAATAGAGAAATATAAAGAAAAAATTCTTAAATCTCGTGCTAATAAACATTGTGGCATATACGAGTAAGTTCACCGGTCTCGCGGGGGGCGCTAGTAGAAAACACGTAGAGCTAGGGTTTGCAGCAGGAGATCAGTGTTGGGTACCATGGAAAGGCAAGAGGGGGGGGGAGTTCCACTCCCTCCTACAGTTAGGAAGTCTCTAATCGATTCAAGAAACCACTATGGGCTGAAACCAGGGATTTAGGAAAAGGGAAAGAGGAAAACAGAATCTCACAGGGGCAGGAAGATACGCAAGAAGAAGTCAGATGAGAGAAGCGAATAGGAGGAGATAATCAGAATGTCGATACCAATATTGGACCATGTAAGCCTAGGGCAACCATCACACCTCGAGTGGTGTTAAGTGATCCAGCGCTACAAGTGCATAGGGAAAACATGGCGACTTATGCAATTATTTGTAAATTCATGGGGTTATGGCCAATGGAGAAGGCCTTAAATGCATGGATAAAGAATCATTGGAAACCTAAGGGGGATATAGATCTGCACCTTGGATCCAAGGGTTTCTTTACTGTAGTTTTTACAAACATAGAGGATAAAGACAGGGTGTTTGAAGGAGGGCCTTACTTCTATGCTGCTATAGGCCTCTATATGCGGCCTTGGGTGATGAATTTCATACCAGAGCATGACACATTCCCTTCAGTCCTGGTATAGGTAAGGCTCTATTCCCTAACTCTAGATTATTGGCAGCCATAATCATTAAAAGCCATAGGAAATAAATTAGGGCATTTTTTAAAAATATCAGAGGCCACAATGCGAGGAAAGTACACCTACTTTGCCCGTATATGCGTAGAGATGGACCTTTCTAGAGCTCTACCGGTTGAGATAATTCTAGAGGTTTTGATGAAGAATGGGTGCAAGTGGTGGACTATGAGCATGTTCCTCTCAGATGCCACAAATGCCATGAACACGGGCATCTATTCAGAGAATGCCCCTTAAACAAAATGGAAAGCATAACTAAAGCAACATCAAGGAAAGAAACTGAAAGCTTTAACAAAGTGGGGAACAGAGGCAAAAGAGGGAGAAGGAACCAGAAGAAATTCATTGAGGAAAAGTAGTTTAGTCAAAATAGGTTCAAGATATTAGAAGAAGAAGAGAAGCATGATAAATCAAACCAGATACTAGAGGAAAACACTGCAAAGAAGGAAAATGAAGATAGAATGGAGGATTTACCTCAAAAAAACCAACAAATGGAGGATTTTCCATATACTATGGAACTTGACAAGGACCAAGAAATGACCACGAGCGAGGTGGGAATAGAGGATCATGAACTACAAGATAGGGAGCATCTAGATCTGGAAAAGTTCCTGGAGCAGGGAACTACCAAAGGAATGGATTCACTACCTCAAGAGGAGTTTAATAGGGTGCAACAACTATTCCTATGAAGAACTCGGGAAAAAGGTACGGGGGTCAAAAGAAACCATGATAGTCGGGACAGCAAAGGGGTTAAAACAATGAAGGCAACATCGAGACTAGCTCCTAGGAACCCAGGCAGGAAAAGGGGTAGGAAAAAACAGAATGAGCTGCTGATAGAGTGTGGAAAACTCATGATCAATTCAGGTAAGATGAAAGACCTGACTAGTTACTTATTTACAAATCTTTCTTAATGAAGCTCACAACATGGAATATTAAGGGTCTATGAAGTAAAAGGAAACAAAGAAATCTTAGCAATAGAATGAAAGAAGAAAAACCAGATATGATTTTCATCCAAGAAACAAAATGTTCAGTAGACAAAATAAGAGAGATACATAGCAAATGGCTTATCAAATATGAATATCTAGAAGTTAAAGCAGACAAAGCAGTAGGATGAATTCTCACACTCTGGAACCCTCAGAAACTTGGTATCATAGATGTTGAAGCATCCAGGAACTATTTATCTATGGTCATGCAACCTTTGGGGGACAAGGAAGTTTATTTTTTCACAAATGTTTATGGTCCACAAAAGCCGGAAAAAAACTCAGACTTCTAACCTCATTGGAGGAGTTAAGAGGAAGACATTTGGTTATCCCATGATTCTAGGAGGAGACTTCAATATGGTCATGTTATGAAACTAGCTCACAAAAATATAGAAAAGATAGATCAATTCCTTAGAATTCAGCCTCCTCGAGGGGGAAACCTCCTTTACATTACACAAAGGAACAATTCTTAGATGATATAAGTGGAAAGACCTCCTTTCTATATATAGGAGTCTAAGGGGTCATAATATAATCACAACCGACATAACAATAATAATGTAAGGCACAATAATAAAAATAGTGGGCATTTATGGGGCACAATAGTAACAATATGGGGACTACATGGGTACAACAATATAATAAGGGGGTTGTACTAATAAAAATAAGGGGTTACTCTAGTAGTATAGGGGCCTAACATGCCCCTCTTTTTCAAAAAGTGTTGTCCTCAACGCTTGAGTAGTTATTGATTCTTCTATATAAAATTCTTGTCCTCCCATCTGGGATATTCAGCAGGTAAGTTCTTCCACTTGATGAGATACTCTAAAATTGATCGACTTTGTAGTTGCCAAGTTCTTGCTTCTGTGACTGCTCCAGGTTCTAATATGATTTTTCCTTCCTCTTCAAGTTCTCGCAATATTGTTTGAATTGGGATCTTTTGCAAATTTTGAATGAGTGGCCTCACTTCTTCATCCTTCTTCCATTCATCCCTTACTTCATTTATCCAATCTAGTTGGATAATAGAAATAGCACAAACAATGCTTCCACATCCTCATCCTTTATTGAGAGTGCATCTGCAACAAAATTTTGCTTCCATTTTCTATCAATGATGTCAAAGTCATAAGCCAACATATTTGTGACCCATTTTTTTTGTTCTTCTAAAGATAATATTTGTTCTAAAAAGTAATTAAGACTATCATGATCCATTTTTACCTTGAAATGTCTTCCCATTGGGTAAGGTCGCCATCTCTTAAGTGCATGTAGTATTGCCAACATTTCCTTCTCATAAATAGTTTGCTTGAGATGTAGCCGTAAAAATACCCAATCACCTACATCAAAACATTTTTCACTACGATGTTGATCTACCTATTTTTTCATTTGATTCTGCACTTGTTGTCGATGCTCGATGTGATCTTTCACTACTTGACCTTTTTTCTTCTTGATATGTCCTTCTATCTTTAGAGTTTGAAGAGTGGTAATTTCTTCCAATGCTTTACAAGATATGGTCGGATTCATTTCTTGATGCTGGATTTGATCTTTCATTTCTTGAGCGTTTTTCTTCTTGATATGTCCTTCTATCTTGATAGTTTGAGGAGTGGTAATTCCCACCAATGCATTACAAGATATGGTTGGATTCATTTCTTCTTTCTCTATGTGATCTTTCACTTCTTGAACCATTTTCTTCTTGATATGTCCTTCTATCTTAAGAGTTTGAGGAGTAGTAATTCTTGCCAATGCTTTACAAGATATGGTCGGATTCATTTCTTTTTTTTCTGGGATTGGTTCTTGGTGTATATCCTCTTCTTTTGATTTTTCTTGATCCTTTTCTTCCTCCTCTTCATAATCTATGTAAAATAATTTCTTCTCAGCACACTTATGACCTTTAGTGCATTTTCTATCACAATTGTAAAAAAGCCCCTTTTCTCTTTTTTCTTGCAATTGTCGTGGTGTCACCCTTGTAGGTTGTGGAATGCTAGGAGAAACAAAAATTCCATGTTTATAGTTGTGAGGGGTAGAATCCATTGTTTCCATAATTTTGCTTTCCACTTTTCTTGCCAACCTGAATGCCTTCTCCAATGATTCAGGTTCCCAAAGACGAACCTCATGTTGGATGTTATCCTTTAAAGTCCCTATGGACACATCAATCTTCTGCTTCTCTGGAATATCATTTTCCCTTATATTCAATTCTTGAAATTCCTCAATGTGCTCTTCCATTGAACACTTTTGTTTGAGATTTATCAATTGGCTAAATAAGGTGTTTCTCTTTGTATCCTCATAATGTATTATCATTTCCTCTATGAAAATTGACCGCGTGACAAGTGGTTTACGAGAACAAAGCCCTTTATACCATAAAAATTGATTTGGTTCTAAATAATTAGATGCAATACATACGTTTTGTAGTAGTGGTACACCATGTAGATCAAAATATTTCTCCATCTCTAGTATCCAATTTATCATATCCTTGCCATCAAACTTCCTCAGCTCACTTTTTCTTGATTTTAGGAGCTCGATCTTGAAACGACTGTAACTCTGTAATTTCAGATCTTCTAGTTCGGAAATCGTGACCTACAGTAGCCCTCTGCGTCCTCTTTCTAATGCCACCAGTATGATCCAAATTGAATTCTCCAAGAAAGAGTTATGCCAAATCACCCAAGATGACCTGATTATAGACCTTTCTAGAAGAGTGAACTTGTATGAAGTGCCACATGTCATTGTTTTGACCTTGTGAAAGTAGCTCACAAAAAGATAGAAAAGATAGTTCAACACCTTAGAATTCAGCCTCTTCGTGGGGGAAACCTCCTTTACATTACATAAATGAACAATTCTTCGATGTTTCAAAAGACAAAACCTCCTTTCTATATATAGGAGTCTAAGGAGTCACAATATAACCCAGCTGACCTAACAATAATAACATAAAGCCACAAAAATAACAATAGAGGGATTCTATGGGGCACAGTAATAACAATATGGGGACAATAGGGGCATAACAGTATTAATAAGGGATACAACTACAATAGTAATGGGGTAATCACTAGTATTATAGGAACCTAACATGCCCCTCCCCTTCAAAAAAGTGTTGTCCTCAACGCTTGAGTAGTTTTGGGTGCTTCTGTATAAAATTATCATCCCCCCATGTGTAATCTTCAGCAGATAAGTTCCTCCACTTGATGAGATACTCTGAAATTGATCGATTTTGTATCTATCAAGTTCTTGTTTCTTTGACTGCTTCTGGTTCCAATATAATTTTTCCTTCCTCGTCAAGTTCTAGAAATATTGTTTGAACTGGGAGCTTGTCACTTATAACCTTCTTTAAACTTGAAACATGGAAAACTGGGTGCACTCGAGAAGCTGCAGGAAGCTCCAATTTGTATGCCATAGTACCAATCTTTTATAACACCTTGTACAGACCATAATACTTTGGTGATAATTTATTATCCTTCTTAACTTGCTTGAGGGACATTTGTTTATATGGTTGTAGCTGTAGGAATACCCAATCACTTACATCAAAACTTCTTTCACTACAATGTTGATCTGCCTGTTGTTTCTTTCTATTCTGTGCCAACACGAGGTTATCCTTTAAGAGTTCGAGGACTTGTTGTTGATGTTCGATGTGATGTTCCGCTGCTTGAACCTTAGAATTTTCTCTTAAATATGATGTGATGGATGGTGGTTGATATCCATAAAGTTCCATAAATGGGGTCATTTTTGTTGATGTATGGAAGGAAGTGTTATACCACCATTCAGCCAGAGGCAACCATTTGACCCATTGTGTCTGTTTATCAGATACAAAGCAACGAAGATCTCCTTCCAAAAATTTGTTTGCTATCTCAGTTTGCCCATTATATTGAGGATGATAAGATGAGCTACGAGCTAACGGAGTACCAAGACAAGAAAATAATTCTGTCCAAAAATTTCCAATGAAAATGGGATCTCTGTCACTTACAATAATCTTTGGGTTTCCATGTAGCTTTTGAATTGTTTCCATAAATGTAGTAGAAATTGTACTGGCTTTAAATGGATGTGATAATGCATAAAAGTGTGCATACTTGGTAAGTCTGTCAACTACCACCATGATGACACTCTTTCCCTCAGACTTGGGTAAACCTATGATAAAATCCTTTGAAACCTCCTCCCAACATTCGCTTGGAATGGATAAAGGTTGTAATAGACCCGGGGTCTTAATTGTTTCAACTTCATTTTGTTGGCAAACCAAACATTCTACCACAAGCTTTTGAATATTCGATTTAAGGCCATCCCAAAAAAATTCCTCCTTAACCCTGTGGTAAGTTTTAAAAATCCCGAGTGCCCTCCTAAGGGAGAAGTGTGCAATTCCAACCATCTTTGTGACCCACTTTTGATGCTCTGCAGAGGATAATCTTTGTTCTAAAAAGTATTTAAGGCTATCATGATCCGTTTTTACCTTGAAGTTTCTTCCCATTAGGTAGGGTCACCATTTCTTAAGTGCATGTAGTATTGTGAACATTTCCTTCTCATAAATAGTTTTGTGTAAAAACATTCCCTTGATTGGATGACTTTCAAAAGCAATGGGTCTTTCATCTTGCATTAAAACAACACCAATTCCATTTCCTGAAGCATCACATTCCACAAAAAAGGTTTTTGTGAAGTCCATTGTAGCTAAGACCGGTGCTTGGCACATTGCCTCTTTAAGATGTTTGAAGGCCTTTGTTGCTTTTGGAATCCACGAAAATGCATCTTTCTTCAATAATGTTGTTATACGTGTTGCTATTCTCCCATAATTATTAACAAAATTGCGATAATACCCTGTCAACCCGAGAAATCCTCGCAGATGCTTTATGGACGTGGGCATTTTCCATTCCTTAATGGATTTAATTTTGCTAGGGTCCACCTTAACTCCTTCATGAGATACAATATGACACAGATATTCCACCTCTTGTACTCCAAAGAAACATTTGGATCTTTTTGCATATAATTTTTTCTCCTCCAATAGTTGTAGCACCCTGTCAACATGTTCAACATGATCCTTCCAAGACTTGTTGTAGATTAATATATCATCAGAAAATACTAACACAAATTTTATAAGGAAGGGTTTGAAAATGGAATTCATCAAACCTTGAAATGTAGAAGGTGCATTGGTAAGGCCAAAAGGCATGACCAAAAATTCATAATGACCCTCATGAGTTCTAAATGTTGTTTTCAGAATGTCTTCAGTATTCATTCTGATTTGATGATATCCTAAACGAAGATCCAACTTGGTGAAGTAAATTGATCCATGCAATTCATCCAGTAATTCATCAATGACAGGAATGGGAAACTTATCTTTAATAGTGAACTTGTTTAGCTCCCTATAATCCGGACACATGCACCATGATCCATCCTTCTTGTGCATCAATACTACTGAAGCAGAGAAAGAAATTTGACTAGGTTGAATTATACCAACCTCTAGCAATTCTACAACCATACGTTCAATTTCACTCTTTTGGGAATAGGGATATCTGTATGGCCTGGTATTTGGAGGAACACTTCTTGGAATCAGATGAATAGCATTATCATGATCATGAATAGGTGGGAGACCTTTGGGAGTCTCAAATACCTTGGAATGATTGTAAAAGACTTTTTGGAGATCTAGAGAAATAGATGATTCTAATGTGGAAACATCTAGTGAACATAATTGTGCAATTACACCTCTTTGTTCCTTTTTTAGAAGCTTTGTCATACCATTAGAGTTGATTATCTTTCCTGGTTTCCCTGCAATACCCCTTAATTCAACTTACTTTCCTTCCACAGAAAATTTCATGAAAAGTTCTTGAAAATTAAAAGCTATTGTACCCAAGGATTGTAGCCATTGGACTCTTAGTACAACATCAGCACCTCCCATTGGAATGGAAAGCATTGGGCTAGTCAATACATATTCTCCCATGGATAGCTTGATATTATGGCACTTTCCAGAGTAATTTACCATTCCTCCATTTGCAACCATCACTTGACATTTTGGTGCTGGATATAGGAATCAATTCAATTCTTTGCTATCTTACAATGAATAAAATTGTGGGTACTTCCTGAATCAATCAACACTATTACATTTTTCTTCTTGATTTGTCCTTCTCTCTTGATGGTTTAGGGAGCGGTAATTCCAACCAATGCATTACAATATATGGTCGGATTCATTTCTTCTTTATCTAGGCTTTGTTCCTGGAGTATATCCTCTTCTTCTGACCTTTCTTGCTCCTTTTCTTCTTCCTCTTCACAATCTATGTAGAATAATTTCTTCTCAAAACACTTATGACCTTTAACGTATTTGCTATCACAACTGTAACAAAGCCCTTTTGCTCTTTTTTCTTCCAATTGTCATGGTGTCAACCTTATAGGTTGTGGAATACTAGGGGCAATAACACTTCCATCTTTATAGTTGTGAGTGGTATGCTTCCTAGTTGCCATAATTTTGCTTTCCATTTTTCTTGCTAACCTGAATGCCTTCTCTAACGAATCAAGTTCCCAAAGGCGAACATCATGTTGGATATTATCCTTTAAAGTCCCTATGAACACATCAATCCTATGCTCCTCTGGAATATTTTTTACCCTTGTGTTCAATTTTTGGAACTCCTCAATGTGCTCCATTATTGAACCCTTTTGTTTGAGACTTATCAATTGGCTAAAAAAAGTGTTGCTTTTTGTATCCTCATAATGTGTTGTCAATTCTTCCGTAAAAATTTCCCAAGTGATAATTTGTTTACGAGAGCAAAGACATTGATACCATACAAACTGATTTGGTTCGAAATATAAAGTTGCAATATATACCTTTTGTGTGTTTTGCACATTCAAAAAATTGCTCCATCTGTAATATCCATGTTGTGGGATCCTTGCCATCAAACTTCCTCATATCGATTTTTGGAATATGATGGGTCTTCGATCCAACATCAGAGTCTATGAAATCATGATTAACATTTCTTTTGTTCTCATCATGAGTTTATTTTACTACTCTTTCACCATTAGTGAGCATTTCTTGTAGAAACTTTGTCAAATTTGTCTTCAAATTTGTCTTCAAATCTGTCTTCAAATCTTCCATGTCTGTCCTCAAATCTTCCATGCCTGTCTTCAAATCTATCTTCAAATCATCCATCTTAGCTTCCATGTCATTCATCTTAGCTTCTATGAATTTCTTTAAACAATCCATCTTAGCTTCTACGCCTTTCTTTAAACCATCCATCTTAGATTCTGTTACTTTTTGTGCAAGTGACACTTATTGCACTTGGTCTCGTAATTTTGATATATCATGTTGCATTTCTTCCTCTTCTTGATGAGTAATGCTAGAGCTTTCAGGTTTCTTACTAGGTGTTTGCATTTTCTTTTCTCAGAGCATCAATTACATATAATAATGCTTTATTATGCCCTTTGAATTCCTTCAAAATAATTTTTCAAACCAAGCTTATGCAAAAAAATTAAAAAAACCACACACCCTTTTTCACTTTGTAGGAGCTTGATATTGAATTTGATGTATCTCTGTAATTTCAGATCATCTAGTTCTGAAATTGTGAACTATCGTCGCCATCTGTGTCCTCTTTCCAATGCCACTAGTCTGATCCAAATTGGATTCTCCAAGGAAGAGTTATGCCAAATCTCCCACAGTGACCTGATTATAGACTAGTTCAACAGAGCAAACTTGTAAGACGTCCCACGAGTCACTATTTCAACCTTTGGCTTTGAAAAAGATATACAAGAAACTACAATCCGTCCTCTTTCTATACCTTCTTATGAAATTTCAATCCGATGCTCAAAGAGAATGTTATGACGATTTTCCCTAGGTCACTTGTTTGGAATGTAATTTAGGAGTCTGCAAAAAGACCAACTTCCTCAGATCATATCTCCACAAATATAGTGCGAAAAGCTCTGAAATTCGGACCCGAGGTTCAGTACAATTTCATATCAAATTGGTTTTTCTTTTAGCTTCTGAAACAAAGCAGAAAAAAGGTTATAGCGAAAATTCCACAATGACCTATTTGGAGTAGTGAAACCCTAGAATCAAAAGCTCTAATACCAAATGTTATGAAACCAACTCACAAATATATAGAAAATATAGATCAACACCTTAGAATTCAGCCTCTTCAAGGGGGAAACCTCCTTTAAATTACATAAATGAACAATTCTTAGATGTTTCAAATGACAAAACCTCATTTCTATATATAGGAGTCTAAGGAGTCACAATATAACCCAGCCGAGCTAACAATAATAATATAAAGGAACAAAAATAACAATAGAGGGATTCTATGGGGCACAGTAATAACAATATGGGGACAATAGGGGCACAACAATATCAATAAGGGATACAACTACAATAGTAATGGGGTAATCACTAGTATTATAGGGACCTAACAGAGGAGTAGTAATTCTTGCCAATGCTTTACAAGATATGGTCGGATTCATTTCTTCTTTCTCTGAGGTTGGTTCCTGGTGTATATCCTCTTCTTTTGATGTTTCTTGATCATTTTCTTCCTCCTCTTCATAATCTATGTAAAACAATTTCTTCTCAGAACACTTATGACCTTTAGTGCATTTGCTATCACAATTGTAACAAAGCCCTTTCTCTCTTTTTTCTTCCAACTGTCGTGGTGTCATTCTTGTAGGTTGTGGAAGGTTAGGAGAAACAACACTTCCATGTTTATAGTTGTGAGGGGTATAATTCATTGTTTCCATAATTTCGCTTTCCACTTTTCTTGCCAACCTGAATTCCTTCTCCAATGAATCAGGTTCCCAAAGACGAACCTCATGTTGAATGTTATCCTTTAAATTCCCTATGGAGACATCAATCCTCTGCTTCTCTGAAATATCATTTTCCCTTATATTCAATTTTTGAAAGTCCTCAATGTGCTCTTCTATTGAACACTTTTGTTTGAGATTTATCAATTGGCTAAAGAAGGTGTTTCTCTTTGTATCCTCATAATGTGCTATCATTTCCTCTGTGAAAATTGACCACATGACAAGTGGTTTATGAGAAAAAAGCCCTTTATACCATAAAAAATGATTCGGTTCTAAATAATTAGATGCAATACATACCTTTTGTAACAGTGGTACACCATGTAGATTAAAATATTTCTCCATCTGTAGTGTCCAATTTACCAGATCCTTGCCATCAAACTTCCTCATCTCTCTTTTTCTTGATTTTAGGAGCTCGATCTTGAAACGACTGTAACTCTGTAATTTCAGATCTTCTAGTTTGGAAATCGTTATCTACAGTAGCCCTCTGCACACTCTTTCTAATTACACCAATCTGATCCAAATTGGATTCTCCAAGGAAGATTTATGCCAAATCACCCAAGAAGACCTGATTATAGACCTTTCCAGAAGAGCAAACTTGTATGAAGTGCCATGTGTCACTGTTTTGACCTTTGGGTCTAAAAAATATACACAGGAAACTATAGTCCATTCTCTTTCTGTAATTTCTTACGAAATTGTAATCCGATGCTCAAAACAAAAGTTAAGACGATTTTCCCAAGGTCACTTGTTTGGAATGTAATTCAGGAATATACAAAAATACCAACTTCCTTAGATCATATCTCCACAAATATTGCACAAAAAATTCTAACATTTGGACTCGAGGTTCAACGTGATTTCGTCTCAAATGGGTTTTTTTTCGCTTTTGAAACGTTGCAGAAAAAAAGTTATAGCGAAAATGCCATGATGACCTATTTGGAGCAACGAAACCCTAGAATCCAAAGCTCTGATACCAAATGTTATGAAACCAGCTCACAAAAGGATAGAAAAGATAGTTCAATGCCTTAGAATTCATCCTCTTTGAGGGGGAAACCTCCTCTACATTACACAAATGAACAATTCTTAGATGATAAAAATGACAAGACCTCCTTTCTATATATAGGAGTCTAAGGGCTGATAATATAATCATAGCCAACATAACAATAATAATGTAAGGGAACAATGATAACAATAGTGGGCTTCTATGGGGCACAATAGTAACAATATGGGGACTACATGGATACAACAATATAATAAGGGGGTTGTACTAATAACAATAAGGGGTTACGCTAGTAATATAGGGGCCTAATAGATCAGGTCTCTATCAGAAAAAAAGGGGGGACCAGATCACTAGGTAGATATTCTATAGCATTTCAGAATTTCATAAAAAACATGAATCTTGTAGATATAGAGACAAGTAATGGAATTTTTGCCTGGAATAATAAGAGGGGATGAGAGTCTCAAGTGGCCTCTAAACTTGCTAGATTCATTATCTTGGAGGACCTCATCCTCACAGGCCATAACTTGGTAGCAATGATACTTCCTTTTCGAGGCTCGAACCACTGGCCTGTTCAACTTGGAGCGTCCTTTATAGGAACTCCAAGAAATAGACCTTTCAGGTTTGAAAACATTTGGCTTAACCATCCTGACTTCATCAGCAACATTGAAATATGGTGGATAGAAGATACGCAAGTTCAAGGTACTAAAATTTTCCTTTTGCATCAGAGATTGAAACATGTCAAAAAAAGGCTTCAAGTTTGGAACAAGAATGAATTTGGCAATATATTCGAAGCCAAAAAAGTAGTAGAATAGAAACTACAGGAAATTAACCAAACCCTCATTTTAGAGGGCTTCACTGAGGAGAGTAAGGAACAAGCGGATTATGTTCAACAAGAATGGGAAGACTTATGCAAGCAAGAGGATATTTTCTGGAAATAGAAATCGAGGGTTCAATGGTTAAAATAAGGAGAAAGGAATACAAGGTTTTTTCACAAATCTACCATGGTTCATAGGTCGCATAACAGAATTTCAAAAATCAAATATACTCAAGGAAAACAATTCACTACACATAAAGAAATAGAAATTGTTCTGGTTCAGCATTTCCAAGGCATAGCCGAGGAGCCTCTCATAGACAACTCTCAATTCATCAAGGACTTCACAAAGCACATTCCTAAGCTAGTGACAAGAGAAGACAACTATAATCTTAACAAGCCAGTGAATGAAGAGGAAATCAGCGAAGTCATCAAATAAATGAAAAATGGGAAAGCTCTATGTCCAGATGGTTTCAACGTTGACTTCTTCAAACCATGCTGGGAAATAGTCAAGCAAGATATCCTCGATGTGGTGGAGGACTGAAGGAAAAACAAAACTGTTCTAAAGGTGCTCAACACCTCTTTCATAGCCCTAATTCCAAAGCAGGAGAATGCTATCACACCAAATAGATTTAGACCCATAGCATTATGCAACGTGGTGTATAAAATTATTTCAAAAGTAATTGCGAACAGACTTAAGCCCCTGCTCCCAACTCTCATGTCTGAGGAGCAAACTGGATATGTGGAAGGCAAGCAAATTCTTAATAACATCATTCAAGCTCACGAGGTGGTTCACTCACTTAAGAGAAATAAGCAAGCATGTATGATCATTCAACTTGACCTAGAAAAGGCTTATGATAAGCTGAGTTAGGCTTACATCAAGGAAGTACTGATACCATATGGCTTTGACCATAACTGGATTAGATGGGTAATGGCCCTTGTAACCACCCCAAGTTTTTCAATCCTACTAAATGGCTCACCATCCAAGACCTTTAAGCCCTCAAGAGGACTCAGGCAAGGAGATCTGCTCTCACCCTTCCTCTTTATTCTCATGATGGAAGGACTAGGAAATGCGATTAAATATGCCAAAGGAGAAGGCAAAATCCAGGGTCTCAAACTCACTTTAAATGGGGATGCCTTATCCCACAAACAATTTGTGGATGACACCATGCTGCAGGGTACACCCACAGTCAAGGAAGCTCAAGCCTTAAAAAAAATCCTGAACGACTTTGCTCTGGCTGCGGGGACAGAGGTAAGCCTAAGCAAATCAAAAATTTTGTTTTTTAATACTGATATTGCTATTCAGAGAAACCTCACTAGAATTCTAGGCTTCCAAAGGGATATGCTACCCTTCAAATATTTGGGAGTACCTCTGATAGACAAACCTCTAAGCAAGGCATTTTGGGAGCTGGTTATTAATAAACTTCAAGACAAAATCTAGAAATGAACAAGCAGGTCTTTGAATTTAGCAGGAAGGCAAGTGCTTACAAAATCTATCCTTCAAACTATCCCCATGTTCATGCTTTCAGCCCTTCTAGCTCCTAAAGAAGTAATGCAAGACATTAGAAATATCCAAAGGGATTTTCTTTGGGGAAAAGGGGAAGAGAAAAAGAAATGGGCTTTGGTAGCCTAGGATAAGAAATGTAAACCAAAGATACACGGAGGTTTGGGACTTGATGACCCCGAAACACTAAACAAACTCTTGGGGGAAAACTATGATGGAGATGGCTAAAATAATCAGTTTCCCCTTGGGCCAAAGTATGGAAACAGAAATATGCAAACAATTGGCAAGAAAGGGATTACATTAGGATGTCTAGACTCATCAAAGGCTCCCACATTTGGAACAAAGCTTGGGAGAATAAAGCCTTAGTTCAGGAACACAATTTCTAGGAGATCACAGATGGAGACCTTGATTGGTTCTGGGAGGATAATTGACAATAGGAACCTAAACTGTTAAAATGAAAATTCACCAATCTCAAGTATGATACTGATGACAAAGGGTTACTCAAAGTAAAGGACTTTTGGGATCAGGATAGAAGTGATGGAAAATGGAGAATATGGAAGAACCTTGTATACAGTGATGATTCCCCGTTGAAAGCCCAGGAAGAAGCTCTTACAGCCATCTTGGAACAGAGAAAGATTCTAAAATCAACATCTTTAGACCAACTAAGATGGGATAAAAATAATGAAAGCAACTTTAACCCCAAAGAGGCCAAACAAGTAGCAGTGGGGCTCAACTTGCCAAACCCGGATAAGGTATGGAATGACCTATGGCAGAACAAAAACTAGATGAAAATTAAACTGTTTATGTGGTTAGTACAACATAAAAAGATTCTGACTTAGGAAAACCTTAGGAAAAGAGGGGTAGCCGGTCCATCTAGATGCTAGCTATGTGAATTACAAGAAGAAACTACGGAACACCTTCTCAACCTCTGCACACTCACCTCCACCTTGTGGAATTGCATGGCATCAATCTTTAGACAAACAGAGAGGGACATTGGCAGCATCACTAGTACTTTGAAGAATTGGAGGAGAAATTTCTCTGCAAATGAAATAATCAACAAAGTGTGGGCTTTAGTTCCAGGCTTTATAATCTGGGATGTCTGGAAATAATGAAACAATAAAATCTTCAAGAACAAGTTTGGATCACCCCAGAGCATCATGACTCAGATTATAAGTCAGCTCAAAGAGATTGTAGGAACCCTCATAAACCCCCCCCTGAAAACCAGCCTCAAGTTCAGGATGAGCGGGTTCTTCTTAAGTTGGGACTGTAGGGGATTTTTCCCCAGGGCACAAACAAGACTGTTAGTCATATCACAGCTGATAAGGAATTCTAGCAACCTCCACATCAGGGTTTTGTGAAATGTAATATATATGGAGCCTCAAAAGGAAACCCTGGTATGGCTGGTTATGGAGGAGTCATAAGAGATGAAAAGGGTTTCGTACAAACCATCTTTCATGGTCACTTGGGGAAGGCCACCAATAATATGGCAGAGCTCATGGTCATGGAGCATTGCCTAGATATCTTGAGGGACTCAAATTTACACAACACTATAATTGAAGCTGATTTTGAATTGATAATTAATTCGTTCAAGAGAATTGGAAATGGCTCAGTACCACAAAAAGTGTCGAGACACTGGAGATTACTGCAAGTGTATCAACGTACTCAATCCCACCTCCAGACCATGAGAACCCTTAGTCTTATCCATGTGTGCAAAACATCCAACAGATTAGTGGATATTTTGGCAAACGAAGGTGTGCTTGTTCCAAAAGCAATATTAGATATGACTGGATAAGGACTCCCCAAGGACATCTACGGGAAGAATGCTCCAAATAGGCGGCCTTAGATAAAGAGTTCTATCAAAGCAAGGAAAATAGGCAGGATGAAGACTAATGGAGACAAAAGATTTTTGGTCCACAGGGGGGAATAGTATATGGCAAAGTGCGAGCAAGAGGTCAAATACCCCTCTAAAGTCTGCATATGGTTTTCGGGCGCGAAAATGCTCCCAAAACTATACACACTCATGGTTCTTGGGCGGGAAAATATAAATAGGCCTAGTCTTCGCATGGACCCTAATAACATTAAGAAGGGCCTTTTAATTTTTTGGGCTGTGGACTCATTTAAAATGGTGGAAAGTTGGTGCAATTGCAGCAATCCCATGGATTTCGCGAGGACAACAGCAAGAACTTTAACAATTAAATCAGACCCAAAATTACTTAGGCCGGATTTTTATCAAGCTTCGGGTCCAATAGGAAGGTTAAGTTTCGTGCTTGTTGCACTGTCATCCTGGAATCCTGCGCTTATGGTGGATTTCGGGCAGGTAATGTGCTCGGGGGTTAACTCCCCAAGCAGACCCGAAATGACTTTTAAAGGTGGTTCAATGGTCTTATCGGGTCCGAGTTATTGGTTAAAGGGTGTGCATGTTTGCCACCCAAAATGCCTCACAACCATTTGATCTGTGGAGGAAGATCGCTCGGTCTTCGGAGAAGATTTCGTATTGTTTTGTGGGCCCTCGGCCCAGGGTATGTAATTTTGGCTCGGTAACAAAGGTTGGGTTGGCTTGTCATTTTGGTGGGCCACACCGCCTTTGTTCTTTATGTACAAATATGTAACTTTTTAATTAATTGAATAGAAGGAACCACTCTCGCTTAAGGGAATATATATATATATATATATATATATATATATATATATATATAGGCATATACATCCGTTTGGAATAGCTAAATTGGAAATGGTTGTGGAAATGATGTCTCGTCAAATAGGAAGTCTTCAGTTCAAATTTTGTGTTATCCCCTGGGGTGAGAAATTGGACATGATGAAGATGTAGTCCTACCAAACCTACAATATATATATATATATATATATGCCATGTCATTGTAACCTATATGCCATGCCATTTCCACCTATATGCCACGTCACTACTACCTGTTAGGGGATCCACTACTTGTCTAAGAAATCTAGTATCCAGCTTGTTTCATGGGTGTTTGTCTTGGGAAACCCCACGATTCTTGGATTCCCTCATAATGAATGGATTAATCTAGCATCCACCCATCTAGCTTACCATTTGAGTATGGACACATTTCTTGGATTCCCTCATAATGAATGGATTAATCTAGCATCCACCCATCCAACTTACCATTTGAGTATGGGCACATTACATGTCTTGAACCTGAAATGATCATATACTTACCAAACACAGAACCTAGTCTTACGTGGAACTGTTCATGCACCACACCACTTCATACACATGTTCCTCTTCATTCATGGAGAGTTAGACAAAGTGCCAGATACTTTTCATGCTCTTTTGATCAAGATAAATGTAGGAAAAATGTCTACAAAGATAGGCTACCCAATTAGTCTACATCCATGATTTCAAGTTAGATAATATGCAATCTACACTCAACAATCAATGATATTAAACACCTTTAACAACAATGACATCACTAGCATTGTGAATACTCAACAAACTCCCCTTTAACTTGATATCACTTAACATCAATGACAACAATAAACTACAAACACACTCAATACTAGCTCCACTCATTTATAATCCCTTTCAAAAACTATAACCATTGCTCTACACTCTATTTTTCAAGCCTAACTTCCTTCTATCCATTATATAGTTTTAAAATTTTGTAATTTTAATCGTTTAAAATTGTAAACTTAAACTTATGATTATTTCATTTCTATGAAGAGGAAACTTAATTCATTTTAAACTTTTGTGATTTAAGAAGAAAAATTATTAAATTATTGTCGAGATTCTTTCATTATTTTTCTAAGACCTTGTTTAATGGGTTAAGCCTCAAATGCCTTCCCATAAAACTATGGAATGGAAGCTTGCTGATTATTAATTCAACCATTTTTGTTAAAACAATATGGTTTTCGAGAGGGATGAATATCACATACCTCTCAAATTACCAATATATAGAAATATCAATATGATTATGGTTTAAAGAGGATGTTTAACTAAATTGAATTAAATTTAGATAAAGCATTTTTTTTTGAACGAATACTTAAGTAAAATAAATCATCACTCAACAAATCAAACCATGAACATAATATCTAGATTTTTTCTTTAAAACTTCAAGTTATTGATATTTTTATGAAAGATTGTAAAAATAATTTGATTGGTTTAACAAACAGCCCATCAAGAATGCGTGTGCGTGTGAAATACCTTTTATTTATTTACATATAAATAGAGATTATAAGAAAAAGACAATGAATATCTTTTATTGAGATTTTAAAAAAATCAAATTATGTTAATTCCTATATATAATAATATGGATTTTAAAAATAATTGATGGTTTATAAAAATTATATATGGTTATTTATTTATATAAATTTTATAATTTTAAAATTAAATGTTTAAGTTTGTGAAGTTTTGGATAGATGGTTATCGGGTGTTTTGTTAAGGGATTTCTTAATGTAAAGTCACTAGTTCAATTCTTTATCTAAATCTGATAATATATTGGATACCATAAAGGTGTAGTCTACCCAAACTTATAAAAAGAAAATTTAATATTTATCTTTTTTAATAAAAATTATTTTAAAAATCTAAAACATTAAAAACTTATCTTTCATTTTTAAAATATCTTTAAATTATAATCAAATGTCATAATGCAAAAAGCAAAAAATAAAAACCATTATGTGATAAAAGTTTGATTGTTAATGGAATTAATAAAATTATATTAAGGACCACATAAAATAATTTATTTGTTATGGGTTTTCATGAGATACAACATAATTAAAATAAGTTTAAGTAAATTTCCAAATCCTTATTATTATTTTGAATGGGTGGTGTGGCCCATTTACCATTGTGGAGGTTTGTCCCATGTTACTATAGTGGAGGTTTGTTCACGTAATTGATTATTAATGAGGTGAATATGACAATTACTTCAAAACCCCCCTTCAAACTCAATTTGTGTTGAAGTTTGTTATTACAACAAATCAAGTTTTAGTAAATTTTCAAACCCATATCATTATTAACGAAGTGAATACAACAATTAGTTCAAAATGTCCTTTAAACACAATTACCCATATTGAAATTTTCAGTTCCACCAAAACTCACATAAACTTAGTAAATGTCCAAACTGTTACTATTACTTTGAATGAAGAATAAAACTCATTAATTCCCACTAAAATAACTATAACAATAACTTCACCAATTTAAACACGAAATTTACATAATTATATGTTCTAACTTATGACATCTAACACATCATTAAATGAATAAACATTGAAATACTAAAAGAGAATATAAAAACAAGTTACAATAAAGAAAAAAGGACACAACAGCGAAATTGTTTAAATAAATGTTAGAGGCTGCGATATCTAGTACCATCTGATGAAATACGAGTTTGAGTTGTAAATTTTGTACCAAAGGGATTTAAAGGTTTTTTGAATGCCAAATTTATTTCTATATCAAAATTATATTTTAAATAAAAAATTCAAAATATAATAAATTGTTATGCCACATTCTTAGAAAAGACTTCTTAATGTGCAAAAGTAAAATACTCTTTAGATGGAAGCTTCCTAGTAATTCCAATCCCAAGGAGAGGGAAAGCATATAGGATGATATATATAACACAACATGACAGAATGTTAGGCAGGCTAGATGAGGAATCTGAATATCATGTTACCTCTTTGTAGCCTCTGGGACAGTCAAATTGAATCAGCTTGAAATCGAGTTTTACATTACAGGAGGAAAAGGAGGGATCTGAGTGTCTACTACTACTCCCTGGACATTTTCATCGCACTCACGCGTTTCAAGAAGTATCTTTTCCACTACGCGCACACATCTCCTTTATGTCTTCATTTTCCCTAGCAACCACATCCCCATCAGCCGCTACTGAAGATGAATGACTCGATAATTTTATTGTGTTGTCAAATAATTATATAGGTCATGAATTGCTTGCCCAAACAATGAACTTAGGTCACTGAATGAAGTTATGAAGATTAGTTAAGTATCCAATTTCGAAAATGATAATTATGTACATAACAAATCTAACTGCAAAGAAATTGCAGAAGTAACTAACACAATATTATTGGATTAGGAACACATCAAGCTCTAAACTCCAAAAGAGGAAATGCACTAAGCATGGATATATGAAATACTTTTCTCCAGGGTGTAAAACAAGTCCAATACGTTGGATTGAAACAAATTTACGCAACGGACAGCAAAATGAAAACCTTAAAAACTATGAGCGTCCATGATGGGATTTTGAAATAGAACAATCACAACTACTTCATATACAATAAAATTGCAGGAGTTGATAATTTTGTAGAACCCTTACGCAATTTTCACACAAATAAATAAACGGTTGAATTGAAAAAATCACCAACAGCAAGCTCGCCAAATAGAATGAGCTGAAGTGGTTCGACTTTGCTGCTAATCCTTCGTTCAAGCGGAAATTTAAATACCGAATCCAAGAGAGAGAGTGAAAAAACGGAAATTTAAATACCGAATCCAAAAGAGAGTGAGAGGGGCGGTTCTCATCTTTATCATCTCCCTGTGCTGTCGCGGAATATTCAAGTCGAATATCGGTGGCATCTCCCTATCCATGTCAGGAGGAGGATGTTAGCTCCCTTTACGGAACTCCCTTTAAGGCTGCCGATGGTTTGGAAACGGTTTGTGACGGTTTTTTTAATTGCGGAAACTATTTGTAATTAACTAATTTCTTGTTAGGATCCCCTTAAGTGGTCTATTACTCTTTTTGTAATTCTCTACCATGTTCTGTGGAACAGTTGACACATAGCCAACAAAATCTTGATGGAAGCTTGGCTATAAATATTTTATGTTTGGTCCCCAAGCTCACTAACTCAATGGCCTTCACCCTTACACCATCAAATCAGAGTGAGCAAATCTTGGAAGTGCCACATGGATGAGAAATTTTGGGTGAATTTTGTAAATTTAAGGGTGGCATTGGGAGAGCTATAACATCTCCACACGACGCAGTGTGTTAGTTTCAGTGAGGTCTGCTACTCTACAAATCTTTCATCCAGCGAACACTCTCTGTAAGAAGCCGTTTATTGTACATTGTTGAGTTGCAGCGCTAGGGAAGAGAAAGTGTAGTAAGATTTGCCACAAGGAGAGTGCCAGATAGATTGAGAGGTGAAATCTATGCAAAGAACAATGCTCCAAGTACTCCAACGAAGTGTTTACTGCATATTCTTTAGGGAAACGAAACAGAGCTTACAACGTCTCTTCTTTTCATCTGCAAGAAAGTAATTTGTGGCTTTTACTTGGTGGCTTTTACTTGCTTTAGCTGGATGCTCTCTGAAACTGCGGGCAGATTTCAGACTCCAGTAGCACCATAAGGTTTCTTGCTGGCGAGCATGATAAGGTCCACAGACAGATTAAAAAATAGAAAGGGAAGTGGACTGCCCCAAGCGCAGTGGAAAGTCTGGTATCGGAGTGTGAGTAGCATCAATGGCCGGAGGTATGATTTCATAGGTATTAAAATTTTTCGATTCTTTTAAGTGTTTTTTCCGCATTATAGAATCATTATTATGCTAACATTTGGTATCAGATCAATTTTTATCTCTGCCTTGGTGTTTATAGACATGCTCCGTTTGGCTAAATGTCATATTTTGATAATTTTCTGAATTAAGGCATTTATTTGAAAATATGTCTAGTTTTTGCTCGATTTTTATGTTTATAATACTTATTTGGTTTAATTATATGCAATTTGGATAATTGTTGTGCAAATTTATTAACTATGCTCATATTTAATTTGCATAAATTGATTATTTATGCTCTAATTAAAATATGTTATTTTGGATGAGTATACGAGACCCATCGTTGAATGTTATGCATGAATATTATAGTTTTATTTATGCAAATTATCATTATTCTCATATCAAGCTAATTTTTATGTATAAAATAAATAATGTCTAGTGATTCATATAATTTTTAATTGATTATAGAATAGCCGCAACATCTCTTATTAAATAATATTATATATTGTGATTGATTAGGATCACATAAAAAATATTTAGACATTAATTGTAATTAATTATACTAAATATAATAAATTTTATCCCACAAGAAATTTTATTATATTTATATAATTAATTAGAATAAAATATCAAATTATTTATAACTTACCCACATGGATTATGAATTAATAGTTTTATCATAAAGTTCAAATCTAAAATAGAATTTTTATCAAATTATAATTTGATATACTCTTTAGAATTATGAATAATTTGATAAATTCTATCATAAAGAATAATTGAATCTGCTTGAATTGAAAATTTAGTCCACAAACAATTTTTATGTCATTAGATTCAATTTTAAACATTATTTACATTGGTAAAGCATGAAATTTTATTTAGGCCTCATTTTTTAACATAAGCATGTGATTTTATTTTTATGCAGTTGTACAACCTGCAAATTTCTCTCATATTCGTTGTGATATCCCTGAACTTAAGGGAGATAAGTATAAGATCTGGAAGGAGAGAGTTCTCCTTCATTTCAGGTGGATGGACATAGACTATGCTATTAGGAAAGATAAACCACCGGCACTCACTAATACCAACACTGCAGCGGACATCACGCTTTATGAATGATGGGAGAAATCTAATCGCTTAAACATGATGTTCATTAAGACTAAAATTTCAGCTGGTATTTGTGGTTCCATTGATCAGCATGAAAAGGTCCGAGACTTGCTGAAGGCCATTGATGATCAATTCGTCACTTCAGACAAGGCACTAGCAAGCACCCTAATCATGAAGTTCTCATCCCTTAGGCTCACCAGTGTGAAAGGTGTATGTGAGAACATCATGCAAATGAGGGACATTGTGGCTCAATTGAAGAAACTTGAGGTTGAAACATCGGAGTCCTTCCTGGTGCACTACATCCTGAACACCCTTCTGCACCAATATGGAACCTTCAAAATCTCATACAACACACATAAGGATAAATGGTCAATTAATGAACTTATGACCATGTGTGTTCAAGAGGAAGGGAGAATAGTGATGGAACTGAGAGAAAGTGCAATGTTGGCAATGCGTGGAAAGGGAAAATCTCAAGCCACTCAAAAAAGGAAAGGTAAAGTACCTCCCCAAGCCAATATCAAGAAGGATTCCAAGTGTTTCTTCTGTAAAAAGAAGAGACACATGAAGAAGGAATGCGCCAAATTTCAGAAATGGCTTGCATAGAAAGGTAATCCAATCTCGTTTGTTTGTTATGAATCTAATATGGTTAATGTCAATACTAACACCTGGTGGATTGATTCTAGATCAACAATTCACATTTCAAATTCCTTGCAGGGCTTGCAAAACCTAAGGAAGCCAGTGGGAAGTGAGCAAAGCATCTTATCAGGAAACAAAATGGGCTCACATGTGGAAGTTATAGAAACATGCTATTTAACTTTAAGTAGTGGCTTTGTTTTAGAATTAGATAAGAACTTTTATGTTCCAAGTTTTTCTAGAAACTTGATTTCAATTTCAAGACTTGTACATTTTGGATATTCCTTCAACTTTTTAGAAATATCTTTCAGTTTATTTTACAAATCTGATTGTGTTGGGAATGATATTTTGTCTAATGGTCTTTACTGCATTAATTTACAAAACAATGTCACTTATGATTCAATGCATGTTCACACTGGCACTAAAAGATGTGTTATTAATGAAGATTCCTATAAATTTTGGCACCGGAGATTAGGTCATATCTCCATAGAAAGAATTAAAACATTAGTAAATGATGGGGTACTTAATACTCTGGATTTTACTGATTTTGAGACTTGTGTGGACTACATAAAGGGAAAGCAGACCAACAAGTCAAAGAAAGGTGCCAATAGGAGTTCAAACATATTAGAGATCATACATACTGATATATGTAGTCCAGACATGGACTCACATGGTTAGAGATACTTCATCTCTTTTATAAATGATTACTCACGATATATGTATCTCTACATGCTTAATAAAATGAACAAAGCATTAGATGCCTTTAAGATCTCTAAGGCTAAAGTAGAGAAACAATGCGGCAAGCAAATTAAGATCATGAGATCAGATATAGGTGGAGAATATTATGGTAGATACACAGAAGATGGACAAGCACGTGGGCCATTTACAAAATTTCTTCAAGAGCATGGGATTGTTGCCCAGTACACCATGCCTGGTTCACCTGACTAGAATGGTGTAGTAGAAAGAAGAAACCAAACATTATTGGACATAGTGTGGAGTATGCTTAGCATCTCGAATCTTCTTAAATCCTTGTGGACTGAAGCACTTAAGATGGCAGTGTATGTATTAAACCAAGTTCCAACCAAGGCTGTTCCTAAAACACCATTTGAATTATGGAAAGGTTGGAAATCGAGTTTGCAACATATGCACGTTTGGGGATGCTCGTCTAAAGTGAGAATATATAATCCATAATAGAAGAAGTTGGACCCAAGGACCATTAGTGGGTATTTCATTGGATATGTTGAAAGGTCTAAAGGTTACAGATTTTATTGTCCATCTCACAACACTGGGATTGTGGAATCAAAAAATGCAAAGTTTCTTGAAAATGACTTGATCAGTGGGAGCGATCAAACCAGGATCATAGTTTCTGAGAATGATCATTCAGAATCTCAACCTTCCACCTCAAGTGATAGATTGGTTATTGTTCACAACACCCCTCAAGTACAAACTAGTGTTCAACAACCAATTGTTGAAGTTCCATAAGCTACTGACGACATTCCAGTAGATCATGTAGTTCAAGAGTTGCCAAGAAATATTGAACAACGAGTTGAACAACATACTTCTTAGGAAGATGATGGTACAACATTAAGAAGATCTATTAGACCAAAGAGATCAGCAATTCCTGATGATTATGTTGTGTATCTGCAAGAATCTAACTACAACAGTGGAGTCGAAAATGATCTCGGGTCCTTTTCACAAGCCATAAGTTGCAAAGAATCAGAATTATGGTACGATTCCATGAAGGAAGAGATGAATTCTATAAAGAGTAACGAAATCTCGGATCTTTTTGAATTGCCTAATGGTGCAAAAGCCATTGGATGCAATGGTCTTTAAGACAATGAAAGACTCATTGGGCAACATTGAGAGATACAAGGCAAGACTTGTTGCTAAGGGATTCACTCAGCAAGAAGGAATTTATTACACAAAGACTTTCTCTCCTGTATCTAAGAAAGATTCCTTATGCATTATTATGGCATTAGTAGCCCATTTTGACTTGAAGTTGAAACAAATGGATGTGAAAACAACATTTCTCAATGGAGATCTAGAGGAGGAGGTTTACATGAAACAACCCGAAGGATTCCCCTCTAGTGATGGTGAGAAATTAGTTTGCAAGCTCAAGAAATCATTATACGGTTTAAAACAAGCATCCCGCCAATGGTATTTGAAATTCCATAATGTAATTTCTTCTTTTGGTTTTGTAGAAAACATTATGGATCAATGTATATGCTTGAAAGTCAGTGGGAGTAAGATCGATTTTCTTGTCTTATATGTGGATAACATTTTGCTAGCAACCAATGATAAGGGTTTGCTGCATGAGGTGAAACAATTCCTCTCTAAAAATTTCGATATGAAGGATATGGGTGAGACATCTTATGTCATTGGCATGAAGATCCATAGAGACAGATTCCGAGGCATCTTGGGTCTATCTTAGGAAACCTATATTAATAAAATTTTAGAGAGATCTCGGCTGAAGGATTGTTCACCAAGTGTAGCTCCCATTGTGAAGGGTGATAGGTTCAATTTGAACCAATGCCCGAAGAACGACTTTGAAAGGGAACAAATGAAGAACATTCCATATGCTTCTACTGTCGGAAGCATAATGTATGCTCAGGTTTGCACAAGACCTGACATTGCATTTGTTGTGGGAATGTTGGGACGATATCAGAGTGATCTAGGTTGAGACCATTGGAGAGCTGCAAAGAAAGTAATGAGGTACCTTCAAGGAACCAAAAACTACATGCTTATGTATAGACGAACAGACAATTTGGAATTAATTGGCTACTCAGATTCTGACTTTGTTGGATGTGTTGATTCATGCAAATCAACATCAAGATACATTTTTATGATGGCTGGTGGAGCTGTATCATGGAGGAGTGCCAAGCAGACCTTGATTGCCACTTCCACTATGGAAGATGAGTTCGTCTCCTATTTTGAGGCTACCTTATATGGTGTATGGCTTAAGAGTTATATTTCTGGGCTTAAAATTATTGATTCTATCTCTAAGCCATTGAGAATGTGTTGCGATGATTCAACTGTTGTTTTTATGGCTAAAAACAACAAAAGTGGGAGTTGAAATAAACACATCGACATTAAGTATTTAGCTATAAAGGAACGTGTTAAAGAAAAGAAAGTGATCATTGAGCACGTCAGCACTGAGTTGATGATAGCTGATCATTTGACTGAGGGCATGCCATCGTTTAAATTCAAGGATCATGTAATGAATATGGGACTTGGTTCCATTATGTAATTTCTCATTGTATGGACAATGTTATTTTAATGAAATTCTTAATTATTGTGATGTTTTCCTCATATTTATGTGCACCTTAATTTGTTTTGAGAGAATTCATCTATGTAGGACCAAGAATAAGCATAAGGTTTATTCATTAAGAAATTTTTGCCACATAAATTATAATAGAAATAAATACATAGTAATACATGGAAGATAATACTCATCATTAGAGGACTTATCACCATGATTCATGTATCTATTACTTAATACAGATTATCAATGGGTTTTAAGATGGGACATTAGATTGGAAGTATGGACGAAGTGGGAGAATGTTAGCTCCCTTAACAACTCCCTTTATGGAGCTCCCTTAATGGCTCCCTTTACGATCGTCGATGGTTTGGAAACAGTCTGCCACCGATTCCTTCAATTGCGGAAACCATATGCAGTTAATTAACTTCTTATTGGGAGCTCCTAGAGTGGTCCATTACTCTCTCTGTAGTTCTCTACCATGTTCTGTGGAACACTTGACACATAGCCAACAAAATCTTGATGGAATCTTAGCTATAAATATTTTTTGTTTGGTCCCCAAGCTCACTAACTCAATCCCCTTTAGCCTTACACCATCGAATCAGAGTGAGAAGAGCTTGGAAGTGCAACACAAATGAGAGATTTTGGGTGAATTTTGTAAATCTAAGGGCGGCATTTGTAGGGCTATAACATCTGCACACGACACAACATGTTAGTCTCGGCGGGGTCTGCTACTGTACAAGTCTTTCATCTGGGCAACACTCTGCGTAAGAAGTCGTTTATTGTACATTGTTGTGTTGCAATTCTAGGGAAGAGAAAGTGTAGTAAGATCTGCCATAGGGAAAGTGCCAGACAGATTGAAATGTGAAATCTGTGCAAAGAACAACTCTCCAAGTACTCCAACGAAGTGTTTACTGCAAATTCTTTAGGGAAACAAAATAGATCTTACAACGTCTCCTCTTTTCATCTGCAAGAAAGTCATTTGTGGCTTTTACTTGGTTTAGCTGGATGCTCTCTGAAACTGCGGTCAGATTTCGGACTCCAGTAACACCAGAAGGTTTCTTGCTAGCGAGCACGATAAGGTTTGCAGACAAATTGATAAAATAGAAAGGGAAGTGGACTGCCTCAAGTGCAGCAGAAAGTCTAGTATCGGAGTGTGAGTAGCATCAATGGCCAGAGGTATGATTTATTGAGCATTAAAGTTTTCGATTCTTTTTAAGTGTTTTTCTATGTTATAGAATCATTATTATGCTAACAGAGGAGAGATCCTTGTGTCTACCATCGTCGAGAAGGAAAACAAACCGGAATTACGTGTTGCAAGAATCACATTTTTTAGTATGACCTTTTCCACTGACTCGTGACCTTTGTGTTTACTCATCTAATGCCCCAAAATCTCCCCAAACAAATTTGTCACCATCGGCCACTGCCCAAGGAATCGAATTGGGAAGTTGGATCTTAGGGGAAGGATGAGGAGCAATCCTTGTCACTCTGTGATCCTTCACTTCCTATATTAGTGAAAAAATATAAATTAAAAATGCTTGCTCATTTGACATTAATAACCATGTTTCAAAAAAATAAAATATAAATATATTCAAATATACATATATATGGATAGTTCAATATAAAATAGTTAAAAAAATATAGTTATAGTTAAATATAAAATAGTTACAAGATTCCTGTCAAAATATAAAATATATAGTAAAATATAATTAATTATTAAATAGTTAAATAGTTAAATATAGTTGAATATAAAATAGTTAAATAATGTGTTCCACAATGGACATTTTACCGGATTTGGAGCCAAAAATATTTTCCAATAAAAAAAACACCAAAAAAATAGTTAAATAAAAATATATATAGAAAATTATATATATATATATATATATATATATATATATATATATATATATCTATATCTATATCTATATCTATATCTATATCTATATCTATATCTATATCTATATCTATATATATATATATATATATATATATATGTCATATTGAGGGGTTTTGATAAACATAAAAGAATAGAAAAATATAACGAAAAAAATTCTTTTGGGATAGCTCAATCGGCAATGGTTGTGGAAATGAAGTTTGATCGAACTGGAAGTTGGACATGATGAAGATGTAGTCATACCAAACTTACTATATATATATATATATATATTCCATGTCATTTCCACCTATATGCCACATCACTACCACTTGTCATGGGGTCCTTTCTATTTGTCTGAGAAATTTGGTATCGCGCTGGTTTCGTGGGTGTGTGCCTTGGGCAGCCCCAAGATGCTTAGATTCCCTCATAATGACTAGATTAATCTAGCATCCACCCATCCAACTTACCATTTGAGTATTGTCACATTACATGTCTTGAATCTGAGATGATTATATACTTTCCAAACACAGAACCTAGTCTTATGTGGAACTGTTCATGGACCCCACCACTTCAAACACATGTTCCTCTTCATTCATGGAGAGTTAGACTAAGTGCCAGATACTTTTCATATTCTTTTGATCAAGATAAATGTAGGCAAAATGTCTACAAGAATAGGCTACCCAATTGATCTACATCCATGGCTTCAAGTTAGAGAATATGCAATCTATACTCAACAATCAATAATATTAAACACCTTTAGAAGCAATGATATCACTAGCATCATGAATACTCAACAAGCTCCCCTTCAACTTGACATCACTAACAACAATAAACTACCAACATACTCAACACGAGCTCCCCTCATCCATAATCCCTTTCAAAAACTATAACCATTGCTCTATACTCTATTTTTCAAACTTAACTTCCTTCTATTCATTATATAATTTTAAATTTTTGTAATTTTAATGGTTTAAAATTGTAAACTTAAACTTATGATTATTTCATTTCTATGAAAAGGAAACTTAATTAATTTTAAACTCGTGTGATTTAAGAAGAAAAATTATTAAACTATTGTTCTTTCATTATTTTTCTAAAACCTTATTTAATGGGTTAAGCCTCACATGCCTACCCCTAAAACCATGGAATGGAACCTTGCTGATTATTAATTCAATGATTTTGTTAAAACAATATGGTTTTCGAGAGAGATGAATATCACATACCTCTCAAATTACCAATATATAGAAATGTCAATATGATAATAGTTTAAAGATGATGTTGAATTAAATTGAATTAAATTTAGATAAAATATTTTTTTAAACAAATAATTATGTAAAATAAATCATCACTAAACAAATCAAATCATGAACTTAATATCTATTTTTCTTTAAAACTTCAAATTATTAATATTTTTTTTTAAAGGATTGTAAAAATAATCTGATTGGTTTAACAAACAGCCCATCTAGATTGCGTGTGCGTGTGAAATACCTTTTATTTATTTACATATAAATAGAGATTAGAAGAAAAAGACAATGAATATCTTTTTATTGAGATTTTAAAAACTCAAATTATGTTAACTGATATATATAATAATTTGGATTTACTCAACAAGTCAAACCATGAACATAATATCTATTTTTTTTTCTTGAAAACTTCAAATTATTAATATTTTTTTTAAAAGATTGTAAAAATAATCTGATTGGTTTAACAAACCGCCCATCTAGAATGCGTTTGCGTGTGAAATACCTTTTATTTATTTACATATAAATAGAGATTATAAGAAAAAGACAATGAATATCTTTTTATTGAGATTTTAGAAAACTCAAATTATGTTAATTCATATATATAATAATTTGGATTTTAAAAGTAATTGATTGTTTATATTTTATTAGAAGTGATTAAAAATATTTTATTTTATTATATAAATTATATAATTTTAAAATTAAATATTTAAGTTCGTTGGGTTTTGGATAGATGGTGATTAGGTGTTTTGTTAAGGCACTTTTTGATATGAAGTTATTAGTTCAATTTCCTATCCGGATCTGATGATATATTGGACACCATAAAGATGATGTAGTCCTACCAAACTTATTAAAAAAAATTGATATTTACTTTTTTTGATAAAATTTATCTTAAAATTCTAAAACATCAATTTTTTTATTTTTTATTTTAAATATCTTTAAATTATAATCAAATGACATAATGCACAAAACAAAAAAGAGAGACCATTATTTGATAAAAGTTTGAGTGTTAATGGAACTAATAAAATTATATTAAAGACAACATAAAATAATTTATTAGTTATGGGTTTTCATAAAATACCCCATAATTAAAATAAGTTTTAATAAATTTCTAAATCCTCATTATTATTTTGAATGGGGTATGTCCGATGTTACCATTGTGGAGGTTTGTCCCATGTTACCATAGTGGAGATTTGTTCATGTAATTGATTATTAATGAGGTGAATATGACAATTACTTCAAAACCCCCCTTCAAACTCAATTTGTGTTGAAATTTGTTATTATAACAAAGCTAGTTTTAGTAAATTTCTAAACCCTTATCATTATTTTGAATGAAGAATTTATCTCATATTTTCATGATAGAAATTAGTTCAAGTAATTAATAATTAATAAAGTGAATATGACAATTACTTCGAAACCTCCTTTTTAAACACAATTACCCGTATTGAAATTTTCAATTTCACCAAAATTCACATAAACTTAGTAAACTTTCAAACTCAGATAAACCATAAAACTCATTAATTCCCACTAAAATAACCCTAACAATTACTTCAACAATTTAAACACGAAATCTATATGTTCTAACTTATGACATCAACATATCATTAAATCAACAAAGATTGATATACTGAAGGAGAATATAAAAACAAGTTACAATAAAGAAAAAGGAAAAAGGGACAGCAAAATTGTTTAAGTAAATGTTAGAGGCTACGACATCTCGTATCATTCTATGAAATACAAGTTTGAGTTGTAAATTTTATATAGGTTTCAAAAAAATTTTAATGTCAAATTTATTTCAATATCAAAATTATATTTTAAATAAAAAAAAATCCCAAACATAATAAATTATTATGCCAAATTCTTAAAAGTACTTCTTAATGTGCAAAAGTAGAATATTGTTTAGATGGAAGCTTCCAGTAATTCTAATCCCAAGGAGAGGGAAAACATATAGGATGACATATATAACACAACATGATGAGGAATATGAATATCCTGTCACCTTTTTGTAGCATCGTACATTCAAATTGAATCAGCTTGAAATCGCCTTTTACATTACAGGAGGAAGGATCTGAATGTCTACCACTACTCCCTGGACAAAGTTTAATCGCACTCATTGTTTTCAACAAGTAGCTTTTCCAGTACGCCCACACATCGCCTTTATGTCTTCATCATCTGAGACCCCCAATCTCCCCTAGCAACCACATCCCCATCAGCCTCTACTGGAGATGATGAGTGACTCGATAATTTTATTATGTTTTGTCAAATAATTTTATAGGTCATGAATTGTTTGCCCAAACAATGAACTTAGGTCACTGAATGAAGTTATGAAGATTAGTCAAGTATCCAATTTCGAAAATGATAATTATGTACCGAACAAATCTAAATGCGGAGAAATTGCGGAAGTAACTAACACAATATTATTGGATTAAGTTATGAAGATTAGTTAAGTATACAATTTCGAAAATTATAATTATGTACCTAACAAATCTAGATGCAGAGAAATTGCAAGAGTAACTAACACAATACTATTGGATTAGGAAGACATCAAACTCTAGACTCCCAAAGAGGAAATGCACTCAGCATGGATATATGCAATACTGTTGGGGATTTTTCTGATAAAATCCCAAAAACAAAGAAAATAAACTCCACAGAGGCAATGCTCTGTTTCACCTCCACAGGATCTTTTTGCACAGGGAAGCTTAAAAAAAATTTACTGAGGAACAGAGTATTTCACCACCATAAAATGATTGATATTCATTTAAAATAAAAATGCCCGAAACAACATATTTCTTCCTCTTTTATTGAGAGGGATTTACCAAAAACAACATTCAATCAACAAAAACAAACTCTGACTCCTCCTGAGAATTTACTGTGCTGGGTAAAATTATCATTTACATTCACTGCTGTGAAAACATTTTACTTACTGGTGTAAAATCTTCTTTTACATACTGCTCCAAATAAACAAAACATTATGAGCTCCAAAACTTGCTGCGCATTACAAAATGGTCAACACATATAATCTATGCAGTGCTGTGCATATATTCGCATCTTTTTTTACCACAGGAAATACATGATAATTTATCTGATGCTCCCTAGTTCTTTCGCTGCCGCGAGCTTCAACATAACACTGCTATAAAAACTTTGTTTTTTTTGTTCACCCAAAAAAAGTCAAACTTCTAACATTGCGTAATGCACGAGCTCCTATGTATATTTTTATATTACATTACATATACATTATATCAAAATGACCATACCTCCGTGCATATAAAAAAAATTAAAATTTAAAACCCTTACCAATACATCTACGGGCACATTTAATTCATTAATTATTTTACCGCGGTCAACCAATCTTCAAATCCACGCAAAGCTTTTAATGTTAGTTCGTATGCAGGTTTAAACAATCAACGGACGAAAATGGTGGAGCAGATCGAACGGCGGAGATCAATTTCGGAAGCCAATTTTGGGTTGAACTTTACCTCCCGAAATATTACGTTGGCTGATGTATGGGGAGCGCCACGTGTCAACTCAAAATTTTATCGGGGTTGATCGCTGGAATATCCCTTCGCCGGAAAGCTGGTGCGAAATACTTCAGGTGGGTTTGTTGAACGGTTTCGGCCGTTGTTCACCTGCGTTGAAATTACAAATTCAACACTCCCCTTTAATTTCAACTGCTGGGCATTCGGTCATACCCAGACACTTTCTCAAAAATTCAAAGCTTTTCTGATCCAGCGGCTTTGTCAAGATGTCTGCTACCTGTTCTTGAGTCCTGCAATGTTCTAAGACAATTTCTCCATTGTTCACCAATTCTCTGATGTAGTGAAACCTTGTATCAATGTGTTTCGTTCTCTTATGAAACACTGAATTCTTTGACAATGCAATAGCTGAGCTATTGTCACAAAAAATCACTGTCGCTTTTGCCTGCTCTTGGCCTAAGCTCCTCAACATTCTTCTCATCCACACTGCTTGACATGCTGCTGCTGTAGCTGCCACATATTCAGCCTCTACTGTAGACAATGCTAAAATGGACTGCTTCTTAGAAGCCCATGAAATGGCTCCTGAACCCATATGAAACACATAACCGGAAGTGCTTTTCCGATCATCTACACTTCCAGCCCAATCACTATCAGTGTATCCAACCAAATCTGAATGTTCTGAGACATTATATAAAATTCCAAACATTTTGGTACCTTTGACATACCTCAAAATTCTTTTTGCTGCCTGCCAATGTGTCTCCTTTGGCCTCTCCATGAATCTGGAAATTAAACTAACAGCATACATAATGTCAGGCCTAGTAGCTGTTAAATACATAAGGCTACCTACAATACTCTTGTACAAACTAGGATCAAAATCCTTGCTGCTGTCCTCTCTGCTGAGTTTTAATCCCATTACTGTGGGAGTGATCGCTGCTTTGCATTCTTGCATGTTAAATCTGCTCAATACTTGATTTACATATCTTGCTTGTGAGATAAAAATTCCTTTTTTATTTTGATCTACTTCTATGCCTAAGAAGTATCTCAAGAAACCCATATCAGTCATTTCAAATTCCTCTTTCATGATTGATTTAAAATTCTCAATGAGCTGATCATCATTACCTGTGAAAATAACATCATCAACATACAAGACAACAATCAAAATTTTACCATCTTTTTCTTTGATGTAGATGGTGGGTTCTCCCTCACACTTGTCAAATTCATTATCCAATAGATAGGAATCTATCCTGCTGTACCATGCTCTTGGTGTTTGCTTCAGCCCATAAAGAGCCTTCTTCAATTTGCACACTTTGTGCTCTTCACCTTTCTTCTTATAGCCGAGAGGCTGTTCAATGTACACCTCTTCTTTTAACACTCCATTTAGGAATGTTGACTTCACGTCCATTTGGTAGACTTTCCATTTGTTTTGTGCTGCTATGGATAGCATTGCTCTCACGGTTTCCATTCTTGCAACCGGTGCGAAAGTCTCCTCATAATCTCTCCCATACTGCTGCTTGTACCTCTTGAAAACTAGCCTTGCCTTGTGCCTTTCTATCTTTCCTTCAGCATTGCTTTTGGTCTTGTAAACCCATTTAACTCCAATCACTTCTTTACCTTTTGGTAGCTCAACCAAATCCCATGTTTTGTTTCTCTCTATGGCATTCATCTCTTCATCCATAGCTTCTATCCATTTCCTATCTTTAATTGCATCTTCGAAATGAATAGGATCATCAACATGACAATACAAGGCAAATAAGGAATTCATTCCTTCATTATAAATGTCACTTAGATTTCTAAATTTCTTACCTCTTTCATTTGGTGTGCAAGTGCTTGAAGATGCACTTGAATTTCCTCCTTGTGGTGTGCTTGGAGAAGCACTCTCATTTATCCTCAATGGTGTCCCTTGCTGTCCTTGTGTTGGCGCTGCTGTTTGGGGATGCATTTCAGCCACTTCCTCTTCATCTTCATCATGAGACAAAGAGTTTTTAAAATTCATTGTTTTCTCTATGCTTCCATCCCAAGCTTCCTCTTCAATGAATTGAACATCTCTGCTGACGAAAATCTTCTTGGTAGATGGGATATACAACTTGTAGGCTTTGGATTCCTCACTGTATCCAATGAAAAGACATTTCTCCCCTTTGCTGTCCAACTTCCTCCTTAGCTGATCTGGTATGTGTGCACAGGCCACACATCCAAAAACTCTCATGTGGGTGACTCCTTGCTTTCTTCCACTCCACGCTTCTTCCGGCACTTTGTTCAACACTGCTTTTGTAGGACACCTGTTCAAAATATACACTGCACAATTTACAGCTTCAGCCCAATAATCATTTGGCAAATGCTTTGCCTTCAACATGCTCCTCGCCATATCCATGATGGTCCTGTTCTTCTTTTCAGCAACTTCATTTTGCTGCGGAGTGTACCTTGCTGTAAACTATTTGTGAATTCCATTTTCTCTACAAAATCTTAGGAATTCCTTGGAGATATACTCACCTCCTCTATCAGTTCTCAAAACTTTTATGTGCAGCCCGCTTTGGTTCTCCACAAGTGCTTTGAAATTTCGGAATTTCTCAAACACTTCACTTTTGTTTTTAAGGAAATATACCCAAGTTTTTCTTGTACAGTCATCAATGAATGTTAGGAAATATTGGCTGCCTGCTAATGATGGAGCTTGCATCGGTCCACATAAATCTGAGTGGATGATTTCTAAGGGTGCCTTTGCCCTTATGCTTTTACCTGATGGAAAACTTTCTCTATGTTGTTTCCCCAAAATGCAACCTTCACATAGGTTGTCCGGTTTCTCTATCAATGGTAATCCTCTTACCATTCCTTTCCTACTCAACAAGTTTAGACCTCCAAAATTGAGATGACCAAATCTCAAGTGCCACAACCAATTTTCATCCTTTGGCACGCTTTGGAAAGCCTCTTGGGTAACTGCTGCAATTTCATTTTTGTTTTTCAAATCTGCCCTGATCCTGAGAGGGAACATCCTGTTCCTTGTCATTTTTACTTCAGCAATGCATCGTTTGCTGGGTGCTATATCCATGATGGTGCATACATCATTTTTAAAGAAAACATTGTACCCCTTATGGACAAGTTGTCCAATACTCAAGAGGTTACATCTCATTCCGGCGACATAGTAGACATCTGCTATGGTTTTCCTTTCTCCTTGCTTTGTAAATATTTTTACCTCTCCTTTTCCCATAACAGAGGTTTTACTATCAGTTCCTAGTGTAACTTCTGATTTCATATTCTGATCTAGAGCAGAAAAGAGGGCTATGTTTCCTGTCATATGGTTGCTGCAACCTGAGTCTAAAAACCATATGTCCTCACTGTTTGATTCAGCCATGTTACAAGCTAACAACATATTATTTTGACTGCTGTTTTCTCTAGTGACATTTGCATTTGATCTATTGTTCATATCATGCTGCTTCTTCCTACATTCACTGGCATAATGCCCATATTTTTTACAATAATAGCATTGGACATTGGTTTTTTCATACCTTTGTCCTTGAGCATGATGTTGTCCTCCTTGTTGGCTGCTGCCTTGGCCTTGGTTCTGATTTGGATTGCTGCCTCTTCCTTGAGCATTTGCTGGGCTGTTCCTTCCACCTCTGTTATGGCTTCTGCCTCTTCCTCTTTTGTTTCCTCTGCCTTGACCTCTTCCTCTTCCAAAATACATCTGTGTCTTGAAGGCTTGCTCTAGAGATGAGTTTTCATTTCTACTCAACCTCTGCTCATGTGTTATCAGTGATGCATGTAGCTCATCAATTGAAAATTTTGAGAGATCCTTTGTCTCTTCAATGGTGGTGACAATCGCATCAAACTTTGAGGGTAAGACCCTCAATATTTTCTCCACAATCCTCCTATCTTCAAGGGTTTCTCCATGAGTCCTTATCTGTGTGACCAAACCAATTACATGTGTGAAGAATGAGTCAATGTTGTCTGACTCCTTCATGCACAAATTCTCAAAATCCTTCCTCAACAATTGTAGTTTTGCTGTCTTCACTCTCTCCATGCCTTGATAGGCTGTCTTGAGGGTTTGCCATGCTTCATTGGATGTCTTAGCTGCTGCTAACCTTGGAAACACACTTCCATGCACTACTTGATACAAGAAGAAAAGGGCTTTTGAATCCTTCTTCTTGCAGCTCTTCAGCAGATCCTTCTCTCCTTGAGTTAATGCATTAAACTCATTTTCATCTGCTGGTTGTTCAAAACCTTCTTCAACTATTTCCCATAAGTCTTGGGAAGCAAACAAGGCTTTCATTGTTAATGCCCAATAGTCATAGTTTTTACCATCAAATAATGGTAGCTGCATACCCATGCTATTACTGGTGCTTGTGCCAGCCATTCTTGCAGCCTCAACTATGCTTCAATTTCTTGACTGTGTATTTTAAAAGAACTGACTGCTTCTTCAGCAACACAAAAAAACTTTGTGAAATACCTGAGTATTTTCTTGACTGAGCCTTCACTCTGCTTGAGAAGTTTTACTGCTGCAACAAAAGACCCCTCCCTTCAGCTTCTTTGTTACCTTCAAAGAGCCTAAGCCTGCTCTGATACCACTGTTGGGGATTTTTCTGATAAAATCCCAAAAACAAAGAAAATAAACTCCACAGAGGTAATGCTCTGTTTCACCTCCACAGGATCTTTTTGCACAGGGAAGCTTAAAAAAAATTTACTGAGGAACAGAGTATTTCACCACCATAAAATGATTGATATTCATTTAAAATAAAAATGCCTGAAACAACATATTTCTTCCTCTTTTACTGAGAGGGATTTACCAAAAACAACATTCAATCAACAAAAACAAACTCTGACTCCTCCTGAGAATTTACTGTGCTGGGTAAAATTCTCATTTACATTCACTGCTGTGAAAACATTTTACTTACTGGTGTAAAATCTTCTTTTACATACTACTCCAAATAAACAAAACATTATGTGCTCCAAAACTTGCTGCGCATTACAAAATGGTCAACACATATAATCTATGTAGTGTTGTGCATATATTCGCATCATTTTTTTTTACCACAGGAAATACATGATAATTTATCTGATGCTCCCTAGTTCTTTCGCTGCCGCGAGCTTCAACATAAAACTGCTGTAAAAACTTCGTTTTTTTTGTTCACCAAAAAAAAGTCAAACTTCTAACATTGCGTAATGCACGAGCTCCTATGTATATTTTTATATTACATTACGTATACATTATATCAAAATGACCATACCTCCGTGCATATAAAAAAATAAAAAATAAAATTTAAAACCCTTACCAATACATCTACGGGCACATTTAATTCATTAATTATTTTACCGCGGTCAACCAATCTTCAAATCCACGCAAAGCTTTTAATGTTAGTTCGTATGCAGGTTTAAACAATCAACGAACAAAAATGGTGGAGCAGATCGAACGGCGGAGATCAATTTCGGAAGCCAATTTTGGGTTGAACTTTACCTCCCGAAATATTACGTTGGCTGACGTATGGGGAGAGCCACGCGTCAACTCGAAATTTTATCGGGGATGATCGCCGGAATATCCCTTCGCCGGAAAGCTGGTGCGAAATACTTCAAGTGGGTTTGCTGAACGGTTTCGGGCGTTGTTCGCTTGCGTTGAAATTACAAATTCAACAAATACTTTTCTCCATGGTGTAAAACAAGTCCAATAGGTTGGATTGAAGCAAATTTACGCAGTGGATAGCCAAATGAAAACCGTCAAAACTATGAGCGTCCATGATGGGATTTTGAGATAGAACAATCATAGCTACTTCATATACAATAAAATTGCAGGAGTTGATAATTTTGTAGACCCCTTATGCAAATTTCACACAAATAAATAAATGGTTGAATTGAAAAAATCGGTAACAGCAAGCTCGCCAAATAGAATGAACTGAAGTGGATCGACTTCGCTGCTAATCCTTCATTCCACCGGAAATTTAAATACCGAATCCAAGAGAGAGAGTGAGAGGGGCAATTCTCATCTTTATCATCTTCCTGTGCTGCGGCCGGAATATTCAAGTCGAATATTGGTGGCATCTCACTATCCATTTCAGGAGGAGGAGAAATCCTTGTGTCTAACACCCCCTAGAAGGAAAATGAATCGGAATTACCTGTTGGAGGAATTATATTTTTCAGTACGCCCTCTTCCACCGACTTGTGACCTTTGTGTCTACTCATCTGAGGCCCCAGAATCTCCCCGAACAACTTTGTCGCCATCCGCCGCTGCTGAAGAAGATCGATAGCGTACGCCACAAGATCAAGGGAAGGAATAGGGTTGGAACAAAGGCGAGCACAAGGAATCGAATTGGGAAGTTTGATCTCAGGAGGAGGAGCAATCCTTGTCACTCTGTGATCTTCCATTTCTTCTCCTCGATTCATGAAAAGGTGAGTCCAAGGTTTCCCTTGTCTGGGGATAGCGGATCTGCGAAATAACCTCATGTTGTTGTTGTTGCGATGAATAGACAATCGCGCAACACCGGGAAATGGAGGGACTGGAAGGGTTGTTGGAGCTGGAATCCTGCAGTCGAGCGCGGCGCTGTTGTTTTGGGTGGTGCAGCTATGGCTCTGATGGCCCATTTCGAGAAGGAGTAGTCTAACCAGGCATTTCGAGAAGGAGTAGTCTAACCAGGTTGAGGAATTTTCCAGTTTCCGTCTCTGCCCAGAAAAACAACGTGGCCATGAGTAATTCCTCCACCCTCGGCCACCTTTCAAGAGCTCCGTCACCCTCCATCACCGTTTCACATTAAATGGTGATATGATCTCATCTCACACAATTCCTGGATTCTGCCAGATTCTTGCCGCTCCGAGTTAATGCTCATTTCAATTCAAATTTTCTCCAAGCCACGGGCTCTGCAATGCCCCTAACCAATTCGACTCGGCGTAGAATTTCCATACCCGTGCGCTGCATTTCCATACCCGTGCTCTGCAGCTCACCAGCTCACCAATTTACTCCGAGGGAAAACTCCATCCCCAAATCACGGGCTCTGCAGTGCTCCTAACCAATTCGACTCGGCGTAGAATTTCCATACCCGCGCGCTGAATTTCCATACCCGTGCTCTGCAGCTCACCAGCTCACCAATTTACTCAGAGGGAAAACTCCACCACCGAGGCGACAGATAGGCAGCAAACCAAGCTCCCTATTCATCCAATTCATTTTTGAATGCTCTTCAATCTTTCATTGGATAAACTAAAATCAAATACCATGAAATGTTAATGAACTCCTCTCACCTTCCCACCACTCCTGTTGCTTCATTGTATTTGCTCAAAATCCCTGCACCCTCGGCTATGCTCACCTCGCGATTCACAGGCAGTGAAATCTTTATGCTACCATGAAGAGAGCTTGGCCTTACATGCCAGCGAGGACTTTGCCATACTATTAGGTAATGTGTCAAATGAAATGCCTCATAATCAAGGCTTGAATCTTTTATAATCTTCATACGAAAATGAATGGATTGCTTTGCATATTATGCATAAAAATCCATGAAAATTCTGGTCTTCTCTCGTTAGCACGGCTCTTGCAATGTAAGAAATTTTGATTGTGATGAAAGGAATCAAATTTTTTTGTTGGGGATTTTTCTGTCAAAATCCCAAAAACACAATATAAAATCACAGAACAGAGAACAATGCTCTGTTCTTCACACACAGGATCTTTAACACAGCGGAAGTTTAAAAGATTGTTTCTGAGAACAGAGTATAACATGCATAAACAGGGATCTGTATTCATTAAAAAAATGAAAAGCCTGATACAATATTCTTCCTCTTCTGCTCAGAGGGATTCACCAAAAGAAAACACACACACTACATTATAGTCTACGCTGCTACATAAAACATTCACTTGCGCTGCTGCACTACACCTGTGTCACACACTATCACAACTAAAAACTACAATGCACACACCTAACTTACATACAAAATCTGAATAGTTTTAATGAACAAAAATGGAGTCCCATACTGGGAACTACTCGAGGCTGTCCTTCTCGTCCTCGGCTGAATTGAGCATTAACTGTGGTCGCTGGAAATTCAATGTGCAGGAGCTTGAACGCAACCTGCTTCCTTCTCACCCATGCTGTAAATTGAAAGCTTCTGCCTGCTATGCTGTACTGTTCCATGCTCACTTTAACTGCCTCCGCGCCAATTCTCTGTTTCTCCATATATTTGAAAACATACATAAAATACATTGAAAATGCTCTGAGCGCAGACTTGTAAGTTTATCAAAGACTATTTGTAATGTTGTCGGGTCCGCTCCATCGCATCGCAACATTACTCATGTTAAAAGCCCCAACCCTATGACATTGCCGATAGCGATGTGCCGATGCTCATCGCACAATAACAAAACCACTTTGTAAGTCCTCCGCTGCGACTTCACCGATGCGATATCGGCGATCGCTCATCGGCGATATTTCATATTGTTGCCGCTACTTGCCTCCGATGCTCCAACCCGCCGATATGCCAACTTGCCGATACGCCGATACGATCTAGACCGTTGATCAGTTAGATCTGACGGCTGAGGTTAAAGCGGATCTTTAAGCCTGCAAATTTATTTTTGAAGCGATTTTTCTCCCGATCCTTGGTGATACGCACGGTTTATTGTCCTCATGCTGCCGCATGGCTCAACTGTTGCACAGTTGAAATTATATTTTCAACACTCCCCTTTAATTTCAACTGTTGGGCATTCAATCATACCCAAACACTTCCTCAAAAATTCGAAGCTTTTCTGATCCAAAGGCTTTGTCAAAATATCTGCTACCTGTTCCTGAGTCCTGCAATGTTGCAAATTAATTTCTCCATTGCTTACCAATTCTCTGATATAATGAAACCTTGTATCAATGTGTTTCGTTCGTTTGTGAAACACAGAATTCTTGGACAGGGCAATAGCAGAGCTATTGTCACAATAAATCACTGTTGCTTTTGCCTGCTCTTGGCCTAAGCTCCTCAACATTCTTCTCATCCACACTGCTTGACATGCTGCTGCTGTAGCTGCCACGTACTCTGCCTCTGCTGTAGACAATGCCACAATTGGCTGTTTCTTGGAAGCCCATGAGATGGCTCCTGAACCCATGTGAAAAAGATAACCGGATGTGCTTTTCCGATCATCCACACTTCTAGCCCAATCACTATCAGTGTACCCAACTAAATCTGAGCTTTCTGAAAAAGTATATAAGATGCCAAATCTTTTTGTACCTTTGACATACCTCAGAATTCTCTTTTCTGCCTGCCAATGTGCCTCCTTTGGCCTCTCCATGAATCTAGAAATTAAACTAACAGCAAACATTATATCAGGCCTAGTTGCAGTTAAATACATAAGGCTGCCAACTATACTCTTGTACAAACTAGGATCAAAATCCTTGCTGTTGTCCTCTTTGCTGAGTTTTAATCTCATTACTGTGGGAGTGATCACTGCTTTGCATTCTTGCATGTTAAATCTGCCCAATACTTGATTTACATATCTAGCTTGTGAGATAAAAATTCCTTTTTCATTTTGATCTACTTCTATGCCTAAGAAGTATCTCAAGAAACCCATGTCAGTCATTTCAAATTCCTCCTTCATGACTGATTTAAAATTCTCAATAAGCTGATCATCATTACCTGTGAAAATAACATCATCAACATATAAGACAACAATTAAAATTTTACCATCTTTTTCTTTGATGTAGACGGTGGGTTCTCCTTCACACTTGTCGAATTCATTATCCAATAGATATGAATCTATCCTGCTGTACCATGCTCTTGGCGCTTGCTTCAGCCCATAAAGAGCTTTCTTCAATTTCCAAACCTTGTGTTCTTGGCCTTTCTTCTCATAGCCTAGAGGCTGCTCAATGTAGACCTCTTCCTTTAACACTCCATTTAGGAATGCCGACTTCACGTCCATTTGGTAGACTTTCCTTTTGTTTTGTGCTGCTATGGACAGCACTGCTATCACGGTTTCCATTCTTGCAACCGGTGCGAAAGTCTCCTCATAATCTCTTCCATACTGCTGCTTGTACCCTTTGACAACCAACCTTGCCTTGTGTCTTTCTATTTTACCTTCAGCATTACTCTTAGTCTAGTAAACCCATTTGACTCCAATGACCTCTTTGCCTTTTGGTAGCTCTACCAAATCCCATGTCTTGTTTCTTTCTATGGCATTCATCTCCTCATCCATAGCTTCTATCCATTTCTTATCTTTAATTGCATCTTCGAAATGAATAAGATCATCAACATGACAATACAAGGCAAATAAGGAATTCATTCCTTCATTATAAATGTCACTTAGATTCCTAAACTTCTTACCTCTTTCACTTGGTGTGCAAGTGCTTGAAGATGCACTTGAATCTCCTCCTTGTGGTGTACTTGGAGAAGTACTTTCATTTATCCTCAAGGGTGTTCCTTGCTGTCCTTGTGTTGGCGCTGCTGTTTGGGGATGTATTTCAGCCATCTCCTCCTCATCTTCATCATGAGACAAACAACTTTTAACATTCACTGTTTTCTCTATGCTTCCATCCCAAGCTTCCTCCTCAATGAACTAAACATCTCTGCTCACAAAGAACTTCTTGGTAGATGGGATATACAACCTGTAAGCTTTGGATTCCTCACTGTATCCAATGAAGATACATTTCTCCCCTTTGCTGTCCAACTTCTTCCTTAGCTGATCTGGAATGTGTGCATAAGCCACACATCCAAAAATTTTCATGTGGGTGACTCCTTGCTTTCTCCCACTCCATGCTTCTTCCGGCACTTTTTTCATCACAGCTTTTGTAGGACACTTGTTCAAGATATATACAGCACAATTTACAGCTTCAACCCAATAATCATTTGGAAAATGCTTTGCCTTGAACATGCTCCTCGCCATATCCATGATGGTCATGTTCTTCCTTTCAGCAACTCCATTTTGCTGTGGGGTGTACCTTGCTGTAAACTGCTTGTGAATTCCACTTTCTCTGCAAAACCATAGGAATTCCTTGGAGATATACTCACCTCCTCTGTCTGTTCTCAAAACTTTGATGCGCAGCCCACTCTGATTTTCCACAAGTGCTTTGAAATTTCGGAATTTTTTAAACACTTCCGATTTGTTCTTCAAGAAATAAACCCAAGTCTTCCTTGTAAAATCATCAATAAATGTTAGGAAATATTGGCTGCCTGCTAAAGATGAACTTTGCATCGGTCCACATAAGTCTGAGTGGACAATCTCTAAGGGTGCTTTTGCCCTTATGCTTTTCCCGCTTGGAAAACTTTCTCTGTGTTGTTTTCCCAATATGCAGCCTTCACAAAGGTTGTCCGGTTTCTCTATCAATGGTAATCCTCTTACCATTCCTTTCCTGCTCAACAAGTTTAGACCTCCAAAATTGAGATTTCCAAATCTCAAATGCCATGACCAATTTTCATCCTTTGGCACACTTTGGAAAGCCTCTTGGGTAACTGCTACAATTTCTTCTTTATTTTTCAGATCTGCTCTTAGTCTAAGAGGGAAAATCCTGTTCCTTGTCATCTTCACTTCAGCAATGCATCTTTTGCTGGGTGCTATATCCATGATGGTGCATACATCATTTTCAAAGAAGACATTGTAACCCTTTTGAACAAGCTGTCCAATACTCAAAAGATTACATCTCATTTCGGGAACATAGTAAACATCTGCTATGGTTTTCCTTTCTCCTTGCTTTGTAAATATTTTTACCTCTCCTTTACCCATAATAGAAATTTTGCTATCAGTCCCATGTGTGACTTGTGACTTCACAGTTTGATCTAAAGCAGAAAACATGGCTAAGTTCCCTGTCATATGGTTGCTACAACCGAAATCTAGAAACCATATATCTTCACTATTTGTTTCAACCATGTTACAAGCTAACAACACATTATCTTGGCTGACATTTTCTCTAGTAATATTTGCACTAGAGCTATTACACACACCATGCTGCTTTTTCCTACATTCACTGGCATAATGCCCATATTTTTTACAATAATAACATTGGACATTGGATTTTTCATACCTTTGTCCTTGAGCATGATGTTGTCCTCTTTGTTGGCTGCTGCCTTGGCCTTGGTTCTAATTTGGAATGCTGCCTCTTTCTTGAGCATTTACTGGGCTGTTCCTTCCACCTCTGTTTTGACTTCTACCTCTTCCTCTCTTGTTTCCTCTGCCTTGACCTCTTCCTCTTCCAAAGGACATCTGGGTCTTGAAGGCTTGTTCTAGAGATGAGTTTTCATTCCTACTCAACCTCTGCTCATGTGTGATCAGTGATGCATGAAGCTCATCAACTGAAAAGTTTGAGAGATCCTTTGTCTCTTCTATGGTGGTGACAATCACATGGAACCTTGAGGGTAGGCACCTCAATAGTTTCTCCACAATCCTCCTTTCTTCAAGTAACTCTCCATGAGATCTTATTTTTGTGACCAGGCCAACTACATGAGTGAAAAATGAGTCAATATTGTCTGACTCCTTCATGCACAGGTTCTCAAAATCTTTCCTCAGCAACTGTAGTTTTGCTGTCTTCACTTTCTCCATGCCTTGATAGGCTGTTTTAAGAGTTTGCCATGAATCTTTGGATGTCTTAGCTGCTGCTAACCTTGGAAACACGCTTCCATGCACTGCTTGATACAAGAAGAAGAGGGCTTTTGAGTCCTTCTTCTTGTGGCTCTTTAACAGATCCTTCTCTCCCTGAGTTAATGCATTAAACTCATTTTCATCTGCTGGTTGTTCAAAACCGTCTTCAACTATTTCCCATAAGTCTTGGGAAGCAAACAAGGCTTTCATTGTTATTGCCCAATAATCATTATTTTTACCATCAAATAGTGGGAGCTGCATACCCATGCTATTGTTGGTGCTGGTGCCAACCATTCCTACAATACTTAACTATGTATTAAAAATCACTGGAAAATACCTTGGATTCTTTTGCTTGAGACTTCTCTCTGCTGGAGAAGTTGCTGCAGTAGGAATCCTTCCTTCAGCTTCTTTGAACCCTTCAAAGAGCCTGAACGAGGCTCCGATACCACTGTTGGGGATTTTTCTGTCAAAATCCCAAAAACACAATATAAAATCACAGAACAGAGAACAATGCTCTGTTCTTCACACACAGGATATTTAACACAGCGGAAGTTTAAAAGATTGTTTCTGAGAACAGAGTATAACATGCATAAACAGGGATCTGTATTCATTAAAAGAATGAAAAGCCTGATACAATATTCTTCCTCTTCTGCTCAGAGGGATTCACCAAAAGAAAACACACACACTACATTACAGTCTACGCTGCTGCGTAAAACATTCACTTGCGCTGCTGCACTACACCTGTGTCACACACTATCACAACTAAAAACTACAATGCACACACCTAACTTACATACAAAATCTAAATAGTTTTAATGAACAAAAATGGAGTCCCATACTGGGAGCTACTCGAGGCTGTCCTTCTCGTCCTCGGCTGAATTGAGCATTAACTGTGGTCGCTGGAAATTCAATGTGCAGGAGCTTGAACGCAACTTGCTTCCTTCTCACCCATGCTATAAATTGAAAGCTTTTGCCTGCTATGTTGTACTATTCCATGCTCACTTTAACTACCTCCGCGCCAATTCTCTGTTTCTCCATATATTTGAAAACATACATAAAATACATTGAAAATGCTCTGAGCACGGACTTGTAAGTTTATCAAAGACTATTTGTAATGTTGTCAGGTCCGCTCCATCGCATCGCAACATTACTCATGTTAAAAGCCCCGACCCTATGACATTGCCGATAGCGATGTGCCAATGCGATATCGGCGATCGCTCATCGCACAATAACAAAACCACTTTGTAAGTCCTCCGCTGCGACTTCGTCGATGCGATATTGGCGATCGCTCATCGCACAATAACAAAACCACTTTGTAAGTCCTCCGCTGCGACTTCGCCGATGCGATATCGGCAATCGCTCATCGGCGATATTTCTAATCGCTGCCGCTGCCTGCCTCCGATGCTCCAACCCGCCGATATGCCGACTTGCCGATACACCGATACGATCTAGACCGTTGATTAGTTAGATCTGACGGCTGAGGTTAAAGCAGATCTTTAAGCCTGCAAATTTATTTTTGAAGCGATTTTTCTCCCGATCCTTGGTGATACACACAGTTTATTGTCCTCATGCTGCCGCATGGCTCAACTGTTGCACAGTTGAAATTATATTTTCAACATTTTTTTCCAACAAATTTTATTGGGAAAACATATTGAATTGATCTTATGATTTAGCATAAATGTAAGGCTAGGCTTATTCATTAAGTGGGTCATGCAAAATAGAGCAATTTATCATCATAAGGCAGTGTAAAATTCAAGAAAATATAAATCAATTCATAGTTGGGAATAGCTGCCTTCCACCATTGAATGTGGTTTCATGGGTCGCTTTGCATATTATGCATAAAAATCCATGAAAATTCTGCTCTGCTCTGCTTAACACGTTAACACGGCTCTGGCATTGTATCAATTTTTAATTGTGATGAAAGGAATCAAACTTTTTTTCCAACATATTTTATTGGGAAAACATACTGAATTGGTCCTTATGCTTTAGCATAAATGTAAGGCTAGGCTTATTCATTAAGTGGGTGATGCAAAACAGAGAAATTTATCATCATAAGGTAATATAAAATTCAAGAAAATATAAATCAATTCATAGTTGGGAATCCCTGCCTTCCATCATTGAATGTGGTCCTCAAACTCCTTAATTCCAAAAACTGAAAGGGTAAAGCAATGGTATCATTCATTCTCGTGATAAGATTAGCAGGTTGTGAGGGACTTTAGGACTAAAACAAAGAAGCTCTCCAACTCTTTCACTCATTTACATGGGTTGGTTCAATCGCTCGATTCAGTTTTCTCTTCTCATCCACCTTAGGGAAAACCTCTTGTCTCAACATTTTCCATTTTACCAAAGAAAATATAAGGCCTATAATGAAAAGTGTGCTTCCTATTGTGATCCCAAAAATCACCCCAGTGCCTCTCATCTCACAGTAGGAGAAAGAGGGTATAGAAGAGTCACTGGAACAGTTTCATTACGATCCTCATCATCATTTGCTTGGACACTTCACTTAGAGACATCATGAGACATGTGCCATCCCTCTCTAGAAACAACTTCCACCATTGAATGTGGTCCTCAAACTCCTTAATTCCTAACACTGAAGGGGTAAAGAAATGGTATCATTCATTCTCCTGATAAGATTAGCAGGTTGCTAGGGACTTTAGGCCTAAAACAAAGAAGCTCTCCAACTCTTTCACTCATTTACAGGGGTTGGTTCAATGGCTGGATTCAATTTTCTCTTCTCATCCACCTTAGGGAAAACCTCTTGTCTTAGCATTTTCCATTTTACCAAAGCAAATATAAGGCCTAGAACAAAAAGTGTGCTTCCTATTGTGATCTCAACAATCACCTTAGTGACTCTCATCTCACTGTAGGAGAAAGAGGGTAAAGAAAAGTCACCAGAATAGTTTCATTATGGTCCTCATCATCATTTTCTTGAACACTGCACTTAGAGACATCATGAGACACATGACATCCTTCTCTGGAAACAACTTCCACCATTGAATGTGGTCCTCAAACTCCTTAATTCCCAAAACTGAAGGTGTAAAGCAATGGTATCATACAATCTCCTGATAAGATTCGCAGGTTGCCAGGGACTTTAGGCCTAAAATAAAGAAGCTCTCTAACTCTTTCATCAGATGCTACATTCTAGGGTAAAGCCTGATGATATCACATGCACTGGTGGTATTTTTGCTTGCACTCATGTAGGTCTTGTGGAAGAAGGGCATCCATAACTTGAATATATGACTCGAGATAATTGTATCATCCCCAAAATAGATCATTATGCCTGCATGATTGACCTTCTTTGCCGTTTTGGGCGCTTGGGTGGGGTCGAGAAAGGAGGCCATGAAACTTTTGTATTGTGGGGAACTTCAGGTAGGGTATGTCACTTATGGCAGTCTCTTGCAGGGATGTGTTGACATAAAAGCCTTGGCAGAGGGTAAGTCGATCCATACCCATACAATAAAAAGTGGGTTAGAGCCAAATGTATTTCTAGAAAACAATCTCATCAACATGTATGCTAAATGTGGAAGTGTCAATTATGTGCGCCCAGTGTTTGACAAAATGTATGAGCGGAATGCTATTTCATGGAATACCATGATTACAAGATATGTTAAATGGGATGCAATTGAGTTTGCTTGCCAAATGTTTGACGAAATGCCTAAGCAGGACTTGGTTTCTTGGAATTCAATCATTGCAGGATATGCAAACACTGGGGATGGGGAGAAGGCACTTGGTTATTTTGTCCGAATGTTGAGGGCAGGGATGAGGCCGGAACGGATCAGTTTCAATACTGCTCTTGGTTAAGGAGAACCTAGTGAAGGGGGCCACTATGGTATCTAAAGCCGAAGATAAGCAAGAATTGGAATGTGACGAGAAGGTGGCTGGAAATAATATACCAAAGATAGTGTAACATAGATCAACATAAAATGAGGGAGAACCACTACGACGAGAAATAATATGCCTACAACACTATAATACAATTTTGGATGAGGAAGGGAGGAAGCAACACTGGCCTCAAAGATATTTTGTAGCCTTCAATTTTCCCTTATAGTCCGATGAATGAGGGGAAGAATGTGATCAAGCTTGAGGATAATAGATGAAGAGAAGAAGGAACGAGACTAGGAGGTTATGGTCCTTCCTTTTGTTGAGCACAAACAAGGAGGAAAATTTTCCCTTAAACATTAAAAGTTCTCAAATTGTTTGCTAGACTCACAATTTCCTTAAGCATAAAGTAATGAAAGGAATTGGAACAGTCCCCTTTGGGAAATATATCATGTGTGATAACCATTGGTATTGGCAATGCCATCAATGGCGGTCTCCCTATTATTACACACTCTCATTGCACAATGAATTCATAAGGGCATGTGTCTAGGAAGCTAAGATCTTGCTCAAAACTCATTCAATGATCGTTGTAGATAATCCATGAGGGAGGGTGTCTGGCGACACTTTGTGGGCCAAGATTTCATGTGGGCGTAGTTATATTCCAACCTCGTCCGTCACACTCTCTTCCTGAGTCACCACTAGCGAGTAATTATGATCTTGTTGTAGGAGGTTTAGGAAATATCGATGAATTTGGTCTTCACATGGGGGGGGGGACAAGGCTCTACTTTGTTCAGTGACACATCTTCACATCTTGCATTGGCTCAACAATTAGGCACCTCATTATTCGATCCACGAACATGAGAATGAGAATAACCATAATGTGTGTCATGAAGGACTAAATGCACATTAGGAAATTCTATACTCTCTAGTTGATTAAAATTTGTTTGCATTTCCTCCATGAATAAGATTCTTCATTTTGTGAATGACCAAATGGGAGTTCCCTTCGACAACTAATTTGGTGTAATATTGTTGGATTGCAAAAAAAACCATTTCCAATAATAACAAAAATCTACAACATTATTAGTATTGAATCCCATGGCATTTGAGTAGTAAAAGAGAACTTGTCCTTTATCATTCCTGAAGATGCCATCATAACCAACTTTCCATGGGTTGCCCTTAGAGGCACCATCAAAGTTCAATTTGACAAAAGAGAAAGGAGGGGGGGACCAAGAGGAAGGGCAGGGACTAGCATTAGCGTAGAGGGGAAAAGAGGGAGGAATAGAAATAGGGGTGGGAAAGAAAAAAGATGTAGGTTTTAGAATAAGGAACAGAACAAACATTTTGAGATCAAGGAATAATCATGGTAGTTTATTTCACAACACTAATAATATTGGTCCAAAACATGTTTGCTAGGGAATTTTGATTTATGAAAATGTGGCAATTCCCTTCCTTCCAAATGCACTAGAGGAGAAGGTTGGGAATTAAATTCCAAGCTCTGTTCAAAATACTATTATCAAACTAAGAAGAGCTCCAGTTGGCTATGGTGTTTTCAATGTTGTTATTATCCCTATTCGAATGCTCAAAAATAATTGTTACTTCATCCCATTATTCCCCTAGTAATCACAATCATTGAATAAGAGTTTGGCATCCTCATGGCTATTGTGACATAAGTGGTAAAGACAGAGCCTTTCAAAGCCATATTTAAGTAATTTGTCCCAAGTGAGGGTATGATTTCAAGCCAAGAGTCAAAGGAAAAGGGCCACCTTTGGCCAAAGATTCTAGGTCCATATTCACTACCATTTTCTTGGGGGGGAATATTTTTGTGCCCATATTGTTAGAACTTGATTTGAGTCTTGTATATTTGTGGGGAGTGCCCTTCTTGCATGTATTCCAAGTGTGGAAGTATGGAGGAAGCAAATAGAGTGTTTGACAATATGCCAGAAAGGAATGTGGTGTCGTGGACTGCCATGATTTTGGGGTGTGCCTAGAATGGTCATGGTGAGGAGTCCCTAAGGTACAAAGATTAATTAACTGGCGAGGTCAGGTTTGTGGGAATAGGTTTCAAAACACATTGTAAACAAATTGGATTGTCAAGTTTGAAATATCTATTGGAAATAAAAGCATTAAAGAGTATTGAACATTAATATCAAAACCTAGACAATTCACTTGGCAACCATCTACAAGAATGTAACCAGTAAGGAATGTGCCATCATCTCTAACATTTTTAGCCTTTTCTCGCCTCTAAGATAGAAGTCAAGGACACCACTGTTCAATATATTTTGAGATCTGTCTTGATTAGATTTGAATGCAAAATGATATTGTTGTGGATCAACGAAAAAAAAAGACATTTTTTAAAAGATTTGCACATGTTTCATGTATATATGGCAACACATTAGTGGAATGAATTTAATAAGATGAAATTATGTTGTTCCTAAATGAAGACAGTGAAAGCTTGAGTTGATGATTTTGTACTTTATAGAAACAGTAAGAAAAGGTAATGGAAAAGAATATGTATAGAGTTGGAAATAGCCTTCTATTGTCTTTAAAAGCCGCCTATTTTATCCTTACTTTGGGGAGATTTTGTCATTAAAGAAAATTCTACGCTGGACTGTAACATAAGGGCAAGAAACCTACCCTTTTATTTGTTTACTTTCAGCAACACCAATTGGAAACTATGATGAGAGATTGCGTCAACCAAGAAAAGCTCAAAGGCAACTAGAGGAGAGGGATAAACAGCAAAAAAGAATAGTTGTTTGCAAAGAATGCACAATTTTGGGCCTTTCCTCACTTGAAAAAGCAAGGGGTTTCTTCTATATATGCTTATTTGGAGCAACAATAAAAAATCTAGACAAATTCATTTTCTAGACTTTGGTAGGAGCAGACAGCTCCTCACTTTTCCATTCTCTAGTTCTCAAATCACTACCACCATGCAAGCAAAGGTACTCATGGTAACCTATTGCTAGGATACATTATGGTGCAACCAATTTATGTACATTTTTGGGACTCTCCCATTTTTCTCGAACATTAATATGGGTTTTAGTTAGAATGTTGCAAAGAAAGAATTGTAAATCAAAGAAACTACTCAAATAATTAAAAGGTGTCATGAGGCTATCTTAAATTGCACTATATACCCCATAACATCATCAGATAGCATATATCTTACTAATTTATCTTTCTGAGCATGCAGGAACTTTTTAAGACCAATGCACTTAAGAAATCTTATTGTTTTGAAAATTATTCTTGCAAGCTCTGAAATTGAATTTCTAGCTCCACCTTATAACTACTAGTAGGAAATATGACATTGTAACAGTCATAGGGATACTTATATCTAACAATATCGAAAGCATTCAATTTGGTTTTGATACTCCAACAAAATTTGTCAGTCAGTCTTACATTGAATTTGTGAAAAAAATTATATACTTTTTTTGAATTATATATGATTGAAAAACATGTTGAGTATTAGGAAATAGATAATTGCCTACTTGTTTAACATGAATTTATTGTTTTCTTATTTTTCAGGTTTTTGAAGTGTAAAAAATGGTGTAAAAGTGGTGTTTATGCATTGAAATGTCCTGCATTCCAAATCCAAGTCGAGCAGTTGTTAAATTCGTCCTTTACAATATGGCAACAAATCATTTATTTCATGGAAAGAGAGAAGTTCCTGGAATGACGACAAACAATGAGACATATTACATTGCCCTTGTTGAAGGGCTAAAAGAGGCAAAACAAGATGATTTCAATGATATTGAAGTCTTCACCAACTCGGAGTTGTCAATTTCAACATTTTACCATCAATCGCTCTGCAGATATTGAAAAAATGTCGACTGATATAATGTCCAGAGCATTTTTAAGCACATATGTAGATGTCAAATATGACATAGGATCACCATCCACTACAACAGAAATCATTGATCACCATCAATATAGATCCCCATTATGCGAATAGGTTGTTGTTATCATTTTTCTGGGGTCTATCATAGCATGGTTCTTTCACTAAAGAAGAACCTGTTAATGTTTTATTTTTCCCCAACACGCAACGATTACAGTTTTTTGTATGGGAGAAAAATTTATGGACAAATGTAATATATTCCATGTACATGGACAAATGTATTTTGGGAAAAGTAACTGGTTCATGGTTTTTTGATTATCATTAATACATTATGGTGTTGTCTGATCCTTCCAAACACCTTCTCAGATCTTTTTTTCTGGAGAGATATTGATATGTTATGTGATTCGTTCGTTGGTTGTTGATCAATGATAAAGGGTTTGTTTACTATGTTTATAAGGAAATTATTCTTAATAACATTATTATTTCTCAATCACCCAGTCACTCTTCCTGTCTCCACCTTGGATTTCATCCCAATAGTTTTCCCATATCACAACTCTATTTTGGCTTGACTTCTCTGTATTTTAGATCTCGTGCTTATGGATTTATCATGATAGTAAGGACCTAGTCCTTTTAAATCAAAGAAAATCTTGCTCATGCTCAGTGTGTCATAATGAAGGAAATGTCAATATTTATCCAGGAAATCACATCCACCATGATGGTCTACTATACTAAATCTCCCATGTGATCACTCTAACTCCAAATATTGCACTAGTTTTTCCTCTACAAAGGGATTCTTAGATAAAAACTAGAATATATATGAAAGGGTGACCATAGTATCATGCCCTACTTCAACAAAGTTTAGAATTGCATCTTACACTTTTTTTGTCTTTTTTAGTGTATACTTATAGATTCTCCTCAGAAAAACAATATTGACAATAGATCAAATTTTAACTTACCTTTATATTCATTCATGAGATTTATGGGGTTTTGTATGATGGAATAAGAAAAAGTACTCTAAAAAGGATATATGAATCAATATGGATAGAGACAACCAAATTTGAGACTAGACCAGGATTTGAGTTTTGCAAGAAATTGAATTGTAGAGTGTGGGAAGGGAAGCGATAAGAGGAACTCATTAACGTAAGCTTCTATGGAAAGTGAATCATGTAGAATGATCATTTTCTAATTCACCCAAAACTATACCTGGATAGCTTGCTACACAAACAACATGGCAATGAGCATCCCAAAAAGTTCTCCAACTACCCTGGTAAACCTGTTGATAATTGATCATGCACCAAAAATACAAGAATGCAGTCCAAACACATACCCTATGTATAATGAGCAGAGTACTTGTAGTTATTTAATGTGAAATCACACCTAATTGCATAAATCTCTATTGGTGTTGATTAAAAAACTACAAAAATACAACATACTGCAGGTATCAAACATTCTACAATTGAAATTTCGAATAAATTTGAAACTTGATACAAGGTGATCAAATTTGAAGTGCATGACTCTAGACTCTAATCACAGACTGATTCTTTTGAAATCTTTAGGTCAATGATATCTACTTTATTAAAACATTTTATCATACCCAACTACATCAAAAGAAGCATAGGTGAAACATGATCCCTCAAGGAATAAGTACATTCTGTTGGACAACAATTGCAAGTTTTGCAATGCACTGAGCCAAGCAGTGTAACAGTAAATAGGCTAAATGCATAGAATCTATGTTGTTGCTATGGCACAATGATTTACCATCATAACAATGCTAATAGAATCATGCTTTTACGATGATCCAACCTAGGTCATATTCCCCCTGTGCCTTCATTGGCAAGTTTGGTAACTCAAAATTAGCTTATCTTGAATTTCTCACACAGTTGGAAAAATGATTTAGCATCACAACCATGCGAAGAACGTTGCCCCTTGTAGTTCTCCAACCTAGGTCAGTTTTTCTCACCTGTATTCATTGGCAACCTATAAAGGAGGGAAGGTTCAACCAGCTTATCCTGAATTTCTCACACATCTGCCCAAAGAGTAAGACTATTTTTTGAAATGAATTATCTGGCTAAAAGGAAATTTATTAATCAAGACACAAATTAGAGGTCTTATTGTTTACTTGCTTACATGTGCAGGTTATCAATTTTAAAAGAAAAAAGAGTTATAAATATGGAAGAGATCAACTTAAGAAGCCCAGTTAGGAACTCATCACATTAGCAAAACAAAATTACACTAATATTCTACAAGTAAGACAAATGTATCTTCCTGTTGAAGGATTTGCTTGAGACACATGTATTCCGATATATTAAATTGGCCAATGTTTTGAAATAATAAGTTTCAAACCTGCTTATAGTCTAACAATCAATAGTTCCAGAATAACATTGGCCAAATTGACATATCCTAACATAGACCTATACTCAACACTATATATCATCTAACCCAACACCAATGCAGCAATATCTACAGTAAAAATCAAAAGCGTAATTATTTTGACTTTGTTAAATGAATTATCTAGTTTCTTAGTTGGAGTCTCTCCTTCCCTAAATTTCTTGAACCACACCACCAAAAGTTCAGAGGTCACCCAACCAACGGGGAAGGAATATTGAAAAAGGAAAGAGAAACATAATACATAGAAAACATTGAACCATTGATAACCATTTTAGTAGTTTGCTTGTTTTGGCATTTTTGATGATATTGACACTTCCGAAAAATTGTAGTGTTCCAAAATATGGAATCTGATACTTTTGGCACTTTCTTCTTAAAGGGAAAATTTAAACATCCAGAAATAGTATTGGCCTTAATAGCAGATTATAATACTAACAACAGAAGGAAAAACAACACTGGTGGCTAGTAACAACGTTTGATTGCTAAAAAATCCTCTTTATATACAATCTGAAACTATCTTGAGATGTTGTGGATGCCAACTAAGGGAAAATCCAAGGCAGTATGAACCAATGAACATTGTTCTTGGCATAAATAGTGTCTTCCAGATTAATTGCAACAGCTCCAGAAAATCTTGCCTTTATAATGACAAAAAGCCTCTTTATAACGAAAAGTCACACTTTTTTTAGTAACAAAACTGAATTGGTGAAAACTCCTCAACAATACAATCAAAAACTATCCCAATGAGTTCTGGACACCAACTCAAGGTAAATCCAAGGCAATATGAACATTGGTCTTGGCCCAAATAGTCAATTCTAGACTACTTGCAATAGCATTTTTCCCATAAAGTTGCCATTATAATGCCTAAAAGGCTACTCATAATGAAAACTCCCAGTTTTTAAAATTAGACTACTGACACTGACTGACTAGCCATTTTTGTAAACTCCCACTTTTCTCTATACTGATTGACATAATTAAGCTAATTAGCCTTGTTAGATTTCCTGACTGCCTTTTTCATTGATTCCCATCATTAGATTGATATTTTTGTCTTTTGAGTAATGAATACCAATAACTAATGCTGAAGCTAATCATCCTCAACTTGTGTAACAATCCCCCAACTTGAGTTGCTTTGCCCCAAAAGCAATGGTAGTGATGGGTGTTGTAGGACATCTGGTCTTCTTGTGTTACCTCATCTACTGGTAGAACTTTCCTCCAACTGGTGGCAGTCCATGGGGTAGTTCTTGGAAGACATCTGGAAATTTTCCCAAGCAACATGAGTTAAAAATCTGAACTATCTTTCTATTGCAGAATGCCCGTAGAAGCGGGTTTGATCAAGAACTTGCTACTCAATAATTCTATTATCAGAAATAAAAAATATCAAATACCAACTTGGATTCATTTCTCAAATAGGAACATGCCTTAGACAATCCAACCAATCATCATTAAAGCATTTGTGGCATATAAATAAGGTTGTTTTCTCATGAATAACTCATTCCTTCAAATCCAGTAGTGACTTTGTATCTAGGACGACACAATAACTTGTCAGCTCATATTATTTCAGACACTTGTTCATCATTTAATATTTTATTTTGCTTTTGATAAGATTTTCTCCTATATTGAATAATAATTTTACGCTTTCCAAGGAGACTATCCAAAGCATATTAACATTCACCCCTTTCTTGCTTAAAATTGAAAAAGAAGCCATATAAGGTTGGCAGTAAGTGTACACCAATGCATGTGAAAAAGCATTAAATTTGGTCAATTGCTGAGTTGATTTTTACTTTTGTAGTTGTTGCCTATCCATGAAGACATGGTTTTAGAAGAGCATCCTCATAGGCTGGTTGAGATACCCATTGTTTACAAATGGTCTAACAGTGATGGTTAGCTTCTTGAGTAACAAGAGTTGTTCCAGAATTTCTAAACAAATTTTGGTTGACATATGAACTCATTGAAATAATTAATAGCTTAATCATTATGTTGAATAGGGACCAATCATCATTAAAGCATTTGTGGCATATAAATAAGGTTGTTTTCTCATGAATAACTCATTCCTTCAAATCCAGTAGTGACTTTGTATCCAAAACAATGCAATAACTTGCCGGCTCATATTCTTGTAGACACTTGTTCAACATTTAATATTTCATTGTGATTTGTATAAGATCTACTCCTATAGTGAACAATAATTCTATGCTTTCCAAGGAGACTATCCAAAGCATATTAACATTCATCCCATTCTTGGTTAAAATTGAAAAAGAAGCCATATATGGTTGGCAGTCAATGTACACCAATACATGTGAAAAAGCATTAAATTTGGTCGATTTCTAAGTTGATTGTTGCTTTTGTAGCTGTTGCCTATCCATGAAGACATGGTTATAGAAGAGCATCCTCATAGGTTGGTTGAGATACCCCTTGTTTACAAATGGTCTAACAGTGATTGTTAGCTTCTTGAGCAACAAGAGTTTCTTTTCCTTTGGCTTAAGCAAGAGACATGCCTTCTATTTCTTTAAATCAAACATAATTTACAACATATACATATTTTCACCCAACAGAGTGGAAAAAGTCAGAACAGAAAGAAGTCCTAAAAAATCTATGCCCTTCAACCTCAAAAAGTACACACACAACACTTTTGAGAATCGACAAAAACAAGCTTCAGGATTCGCAGGACCCATGACCCCTCCCCCCGAAAACCCTCGCCAGCACACACTTAGTCTGTCACTTAATCACTGTCGTTCCTTCACTTTTTTAATCCGACGAAGGAGAAGCATATCGCTCCATAAAGTAGCCAGAAGTTTAACCCCCCGACCCCACCAAATAGCACGCCTCATCCCGATCGTTGATCTAGCAAGCAAAGATCAGACGGTAGCGCTGACCATCGCACGCCTGAAATGACCGAAGTTTAATGTGCGATGAGGGTGGTTTTCACATCCGTCCCTCATCCACGTGTAAAAAGGTGTATGGAATCGTTGCCCCGACTGCAAAACCACCTTCGGCTTGAAAGCGGTGCGATCGCACCGAAGCCACTCGAGAGGTGGTTTTAACTCCCAACCCTGGAAAAAAAGGGAGATGAAGCTGCCAGAACAGGGCCATCGGTCAATCTTCTCTGCCTTTCTCCTGACAGTGAGAACCGGTCACCCTCCTTTGGGGATTTTCATTGTTGCGCCCACCTTCTTTGCTGAGACCACCTCTGTTGTGCTTACTTCCCTAGACCTGTTTGACCAAAAGAGAAAATTCTAGAACGATCTACTCATTGCCTATCATTTTCCTTAGTGTTGTTCTGATATACTTGTCTGTCTTCTTCCGCTTGGTGATGGCAAAGTTCTTTTAGGTCGCTCTGTGGCATTGCTAGCCAACTCGTCGAAACTCTACTATCTTTGCATGTCACCCCTTGGTTGGCTAGAATGTCAGCCAATTTGTTAGCCTTTCTATGCACATGGAAGAATTTAAGTGTGCGTAGTCCCTGCAGATGATCCTGAATTTTATGTAGCACCCTTAGTAACCTCCAGTGTTTTGTAGCTTTTTTCGCCCCTGACCGTGACTAATTTTCTTGGCCGCGTTGATGACTAGCTCTAAGTCTACTTCTATTATCACATTTTGGTAGTTATCCTATTTTAGAAGTTCTAAGCACTGCTCCAATGCCATTAGTTCCACCATGTTGTTGGTGGCTTTTCCTAAATGACAATGGAAAAGGGAGATGATGCTTCCATGTTCATTTCGAAGAACTCCTCCAAAGCCAGCCATTCCCGGGTTATCTTTTGATGCTCCATCGATGTTATATTTCAGAAAACCTTTTGGGGGGGGATTCCAAAATTCTTTGGCATTTTCCTTCATGCTTATTTTCCTATCCAGTTCTTGTGGAATGAGCCCTTGCAAGTTTAACTGCTTGAGTATTCTCAATTCTGTTTCAGAGGGAGGATTCTTGGGGAGATCCCTAACTGTTGTGCCTACTATCTCTTTTAACTGTTTCAAGATCTGCTCCAGTAGGTGAAGAGAGGTGTTCTTCTCTTCTTTGAAGATTCTTTTGTTCCTTTCTTTCCACACATTCCATATTATGAAGCTTGGCAAGAGAGCCCAGGCAGTGTTAAGAACTTCATTATCTGAACCATAATTTCTCCAATTGTTTAGGGTGTTAGTGATACTATCTTTGTCTCTGTCAGACTATTTGAAGATGTTGGCAAAGAAATCCCATAACCTGGAGGTGAAAATGCAGCTATTTAGAAGATGTTCCATTGTCTCCTCTTGTGCTCCACAGAGTTGGCATCTGGAGGGCCCCAAAATACCCCTCTTTCTAATATTGTTCCAGGTTAGTATTTTCCTATGGTGAACCAACCACATAAAGAGTTTGATCTTTGTCTAGCTTTTGCTTCTCCACAATTTCTGCCAAATTCTGACCGAGCCTTGGGAGTCCAACCCTAGGAGAATATCTTTTGCTTCCTTGATATTGAAGTTGCCCTCTTTGTTGTTACCCCATCTTAGCTGATCCTGCCCTTCAGTGACAAGAATCATCCTCTGATCCATCATCCTTTTTAGGGTCTCTGCTCTGCTATTAAGGGTGTTGTCTTCTCTGCCATCTATCTTCTTCCATGTTCTCCATTTACCTGTATTGTGAGCATTATCCCAAAAGTCTTTTACCTTTACTAAACCTTGGTTGTCTGTCTCTTGTTTGAGGCCCAAAAATTCTTCTTTCAAGAGAATTGGTTCTTGTTGCCATTTATCCTCCCAGAATAGTGCCTGATCTCCATCTCTGATTTCCCAGAAACTGTTTTTTTGAACCACCTCTCTGTTCTCCCAGGCCTTATTCCATATGGGAGAGCCCTTCATATTCCCTGACATTCTTATTAGCTCAGAATAATGCCAGGAGCTAGCATATTTTTCCTTCCAGATGCTTTCCCATTGAGCCTTGGGATCCTTAACCCATCGCCACCAAAGCTTGGCCCCATGAGCCCTATTGAGAATCTCTAGATCATCCAATCCTAGACCTCCTTGGTTCTTAGGTTTACATATCTTTTCCCATGACACTAAAGCCCATTTTTCCTTATTTCCTCCTTGCCCCAAAGAAAGTCTCTTTGAATAGTACTAAATTGTTGTAAGACTCCTTTTGGCACTGGGAGAATTGATAGCATAAAGATTGGGATAGCTTGGAGCACAGCCTTTGTAAGGACCAGTCTACTAGCCAGATTTAAAGACCTGAATGTCCATTTTTTGACCTTATCTTGCATCTTGATTATAAGTGGTTCCCATATGCTCTTATGTAAAGGTTTGGCCGTTAGAGGAACTCCCAGATACTTAGAGGGGAGGGACTCTCTTTGAAAGCCAAGAATTCTAGAAACATTTCTTTGAATGGCAATGTGGGTATTAAATAATTTTTTTTTGATTTGGTAAGATTGACCTCCATACCTGTAGCCAAAGCAAAGTCATTCAAAATTTGTTTGTAAGCCAGTGCTTCCTTGACTGTGGGAATTCCTTGTAACATGGTATCATCTACAAATTGTTGATGGGTCAGGACTTGACCATTCTCCAATAATTGGAGTCCTCAAATTTTTCTGGTTGCCTTGGCATGCTTAATGGACCACCATAGTTGTTCCATCATGAGGATGAAAAGAAAAGGAGAGAGCGGATCCCCCTGTCTAAGTCCTCTAGAAGGAAGAAAAATTTCATAGGGAGAGCCATTAACTAAAATTGAAAAGTTGGAGGAAGTCACCAGGGCCATAACCGATCTGATCCAATTATGATCAAAACCATACGTGCTAAGCACTTTCTTGATATATGTCTAGTTTACTTTATCATAAGCTTTGGATATGTCTAATTGCATTATCATACCCGCTTTCCTTTTGTTGGTTAACGAGTGAACACCTTTGTGAGCTTGAATGATGTTATCTAGAATTTGTCTGCCTTCCACGTACCTAGATTGTTCCCCCGAAACCAGCATAGGTAGCAAAGGTTTGAGTCTGTTGGCCACTACCTTGGAAATTATCTTGTATACTACATTACATAAGGCTATGGGCCTGTATCTTTTTGGCATTTGAGCATTATCTTGCTTTGGAATTAAGGCAATGAAGGAGGTGTTGAGAGCTTTCAAAATAGTTCTATTCAGCCTGGAATCTTCCACTACCCTCACAATGTCCTTTTTTAAAATGTTCCAACAAACTTTGAAGAAATCCACATTGAAACCATCCGGACTTGGAGCTTTACCATTTTGCATTTCCTTAAGTACCTCACTGACCTCCCTTTCTGTTACCGGTCTGTTTAGATTACTGTTGTCCTCTCTAGAAACCAACTTGGGGATGTGTTTAGTGAAGTCTTTGATGAAAGGTTCCCTTACTAAGGAGTTCTCCTAGGCAATACCTCGGAAGTGTCTCACTAACACAACTTCTATATCCACATGGGATTGGTGATTCTTCCCGTCCTTGTCCTTGATCGAAGATATCCTGTTATGAGTCCTATTGGCTATTATGGATCTGTGGAAAATCTAGTGTTGCGCTCTCCTTCCTTTAGCCATTGAACTCTAGATTTTTGTTTCCAAAAAGTTTCCTCTTGTTTGCACAACTTTTCCCATTCTTGATGATGCTTCTCTACTTGATCATTTTTTTCCTTATCGAATCCTTCCTTGATCAAAGCTTGGTTGAGCTTCAGGATGTTGTTTTCAACCACTTTCTTTCCTGCAAAAATATTTTCGAATTCATTCTTGTTCCACTCCTTAAGCCTCGTCTTAATGTGCTTTAATTTTTTGTGCAACATGAACATTGTAGATCCCTGAATCTGCAAGTCTTCTATCCACCATTTTTCAATGTTACTGCTAAAATCTGGGTGTGAGAGCCAGATATTTTCAAATCTGAAAGGTCGGTTTCTTGGGGTACCTATGCCTTTGATCTCCATTTGAACTAGCCAGTGATCTGAGCCTCCAAAAGGTAGAATTTCTGCCATTATTTCCTTGTCTAAAAGCATGAGATCCTCAGAGATCATGAATCTATCTAACTTGGAGGCAACCTGGGAGTCCCCTCCTCTTTTATTATTCCATGTGCAGAAGCCATTGTTTGTCTCAATGTCGACAAGCTTCATGTCCTCTGAAAAGATTTGGAAGGTTGAGGAATCTTTATTTAGAGCTCTAGTGCCCCCCCTTTTCTCCGAGAGAGATCTGATCATATTGAAGTCTCCTCCTATGACCCAGGGTAACCCTTGGTGCCTGGCCTGGAGATCCACCAAGGAGTCTAAAAACTGGATTTTGTCATCTAACCTTTGGGGGCCATAAACATTCGTTACTAGGTAAGTGTCCCTGTCTCCTACAGGCTGTATGACCACTGATAAATAATTCCTTGTTGCCTCCGCATCAATTATTCCAATCTTTTGGGGATTCCAGAGAGTGAGGATACCCCCTGCTGTGTTTTCAGCTTTAACTTCTAGAAACTCAAATCTGTTGAGCCATTTACTATGTATTTGTCTCAACTTTTGAATAGAGCATTTCGTTTCTTGGACAAAAATTATATCCGGGGCTGCTTGCTGCATTTTGTTATTCAACAATCTTTATTTTCTCTTACTGCCTAGACCTCTAATATTCCAAGTTGTGAACTTCATGATTAAAGATTGGTAAAGGAGTAACTGGTTAGATCTTTCATCTTACCTGAGTCTACCATGAGCTTTCCACATTCCATCAGTAGCTCATTCTGCTTTTTCCTGCCTCTTTTTTTTCCTGGATTTCTCAGTGCTAGCCCTGGAGTAGTTTTGACTGCTTTCTCCCCTTCATTCCTTTGTCTTTCAATGTTGCTTCCTTCCTCCAAACCCTTGGCCTAAGTTTTCCATAGGATTAGCTATTGTATTCTATTGATCTTTTCTTGTGGTAATGATTCTACCCTGCCTAAAGTTCCCTGATTCAAGAACCCTTCTAGATCTAAGTTTTCTCTGTCCAAAATCTTCTGTAGTTCATTGTCTTCCATTTCCATCTCACTCTCGTTCATTTCCTGATCCATTTCCAGTTTTGAATCACTCATCATGTTTCCCTTCCGTTCTTCATTTTCCTGTGCGTGGTCATTTTCTGCTCCCTTATCTTTCTTTTCATTACCTTCCTTCATTACTTGATCTTCTACTGCTATTTCTTCATCCTCTTCAAGAACCTGAAACTGATTCTGACTAGCCTTTTGTCCTCCTGCTTGGTGTTGTTTTGGCCCTTTTTTACCGCTTTTTCCTTTAGGAACTACTTTGTGAAAACTGTCTGCATCTTTCATTGTGTTAGTATTTCCTTTGATTTCTGCTTTAGTGAGAGGGCAGTCTCTTAGAAGGTGCCCATGTTCATGGCATTTGCAACATCTAAATGGAATATTCTCGTAGTATACTATCTACACCCATTCCTCATCATAAACCTCTAGTATAACCTCATTCGGGAGAGCTCCAGATAGATCCATCTCCACACAAATTATTGCAAAGGATGTATATTTTCCCCTCCTTGTGGCTTCAACAGCTTTGACGAACCTTCCTAATTTATTGCCTATGGTAGCTAGCGATTCTATTTTCCAATAATCAAGAGGTAGAGAATAGAGTCTTACCCAAACTGGGACTGAAGTGAAAGTTTCCCTCTCCGGAACAAAATTCATCATCCATGGCCTCATGTAGAGTCCTGCTGCTGCATAAAAGTAGGGCCCACCTTCGAACACTCTATCTTTATCCTCAATATTGGTGAACACTACAGTGAAGAAACCCTTGGACCCTAGGTGAAGATCAATGCTTCCTTTAGGCTTCCAGTGGTATCTGATCCAAGTTTGCAACACTTTTTCAGTGGGCCATAACCCCATGAATTTGCATATGATTGCATAAGTCTGCATGTGCTCCCTGTGCGCCTGCAGCGCTGGATTATTTAATACCACTCTAGGAGTGATTTCAGCCTTGGGTTTGCACGGTCCCTTCTGTTTTTTGTCTTTTGTTCCCTGTTTTTCGTCAGTTTCCTCTTTGTCTTTTGTGCTTTCCTTCTCCTTCGAAATGGAACCATCTGTTTCCTCTTCCCTGTTTCTCCTTCCTTCCTCATCATTACCTCTGCCTCTATCCAGGGGCTTCTTGTGTTTGTTGACCACCACCTCCTTGAAGGAAGGAGTAGATTTCCCTCCTCTGTGCCCATCCATGGGGAGAATCCCTCAGAGAACCAAAACCCTAGCCGCTTCCGCTGCGCTCTTGTTCCTGTGTTTTTCTTGTGTCCCTTCTTGAGCAACAAGATTTGTTCTAGAATCTCTAAACAAATTTTGGTTGACATCTAAACTCATTGAAAGAATTAATAGCTTAATCATTATGTTGAACAGGGAGCAATCATCATTAAAGCATTTGTGGCATATAAATAAGGTTGTTTTCTCATGAATAACTCATTCCTTCAAATCTAGTAGTGACTTTGTATCCAGAACGGCGCAATAACTTGTCAGCTCATATTATTGCAGACACTTGTTCAACATTTAATATTTTATTGTGCTTTTGATAAGATCTACTCCTATATTGAACAATAATTCTATGCTTTCCAAGGAGACTGTCCAAATCATATTAACATTCACCCCATTCTTGCTTAAAATTGAAAAAGAAGCCATATAAGGTTGGCAGTCAGTGTACACCAATGCATGTGAAAAAGCATTAAATTTGGTCGATTTCTGAGTTGATTGCTACTTTTGTAGCTACTGCCTATCCATGAAGACATGGTTCTAGAAGAGAATCCTCATAGGCTGGTTGAGATACCCCTTGTTTACAAATGGTCTAACAGTGATGGTTAGCTTCTTGAGCAACAAGAGTTGTTCCAGAATCTCTAAACAAATTTTGGTTGACATCTGAACTCATTGAAAGAATTAATAGCTTAATCATTATGTTGAACAGGGACCTACCCGCTACCCTCCCCCATAAAGAAAAAATTGGTTACGCCCTGTTCTATAATTTCAGGCACTTGGGGAACCCTCGTAAATGTACATAAACTGCCGAGAACTTTATCAGTGACTCGGGGACTTGCTAGCCATTTTAGGGATGTTCTAGGCAGATTTCATGGATATTCCAAGCATGTAGTTTTAGTTTTGAGTCTTGAAAATGGACATGAATAATTAAATACCATTATCATTTTCTCCATCAATTTCTTTTTTTATTACATTGAATGTAAATATGTTGTACAAATTGCAGCTTAAAAGATGGGTTTAGTATGATGGATTTGTTTTTGGATTCTACAACTAGCATATTGTAAATGACCAGAAAACATGCCTATAAAAGGGTAAAAGCATAGAACATTTAGACTCTGCTTTTATGAAGTGGCTAAGAGTTTTACAATTCTGGAAGTGATTAGATAATAGGATCCATATATTTGGGGATTCTACTTGTCTTTTTTGCACTGTGGGCATGGCAAAGTTTTTAAATTATGTTAGAACCAATGCCATTTCTGGGCCTAAGCCATGTCAAATTCATGACAATGTAGAGATGTCTATGATTTCCTCGAGACTCATTATTCTGGGGAAGATGGATTAATTTGGATTCAGAATGAATCCAACATAAATGTCACATTTTTGGGTACTCCAGAATATAAAAAATGATGAAAAAAGCTCATTAAATATACCTTCTGTGGAATTCTAGAACCTAAAACTCTATTTCAAATAATTGAACCCCATTGATATTTTTAAATGCTGTCAAATTTTATAAATTTTGTTAAGGGAAATGATCAAGGACAAAAATTCTTGGAACATTTATAAAGTGTAATGTAACATGGGATTTTGTAGTTCCTAGAAAATTCCTAAGCCATTTCAACTATCAAGGGCAGGTGGGTATAGGAATACTGTCATTACTATATGCATCACAAAGCCATTTGATCAACAACGGAAATATGGTGAAGGGAGCAGATTTCAAAGAATGAATCAGTGTTTTCATTGGCATGTTCAAGGAACATAGATGGAATAGAGTGGACACTTGCAAGGATCTTCCTTATTAGCTTAAATTGGGTAATTAATAATTTAAAGGGGTTACCATTGGAATGATAAGTACAGCGATTGCAACGGATCTACTTTACTAAGATAAAAAGGAAGATACCAAAATGGAGTGGAGCTGAACATCAAATGTTTGGAACTTGCTAGAAAAAAATTCACTGCAATGGATTTCATTATATTGAATTTATTACAAAATGCTAGAATTGTTTCCTCAAGACCATGGAAACTGCCACAGTATTGAATAATACTTCCCTCATGCTTCTAGAGCATTATTTCATGTAATGATGCTTATACAAAAGGTAAATTAATCTATCATAGCTTTATCACTTGTTGTACAACTGGAAGTTGGAAAACCATGGACTAGATAAAATACAAGCCTTCAACCATGACCATCACTTCCATGATGCGTTTTACAACAAAAAATATTTGTATAGATAAACATTGTGTTCTTGGCAAAAGACCACATTATGTGCTTGGATGAGAATTGCATGCTTAGAAAAAGACCACATTATGTGCTTGGCTAAGAATTTATGTCTTCCACATTGAGGTTCAATGCATGGACAATCCTGGTTGGAAGCAAAACTGTAGAAAAACTTAAAAAAAATAGCATCCATGTTAAAATTTTGAAAATTAATCAACACCATCAATATCCTAGCAGAGCATAAACTATATGTGATCAGGAACTTCAACACGCATATATACACAAACACACAAGATCAAATAAAAACTTTCACCAAACACACAACTAAAATATAACAACCGATGTTGATTTGGGCAATAGGACAGTTAACACTTTATCACAAGCATAAAAGGACAGAACATCATTCAATGAACATCAACAAATCATGAAGAGGGCATGTTTAAAATAACATAACAATCTACTACACTATCATATACTTTTCCATGAAGGAAAAATCAGCTTGATGAAGTCATGAAAATCCAACAAGATCTCTGACTAGAGGCAAGGAATAAAAAATCCAACAACAAAAAATGAAATAATAAGGTTCAAACCTCATTGGCCTTTGACCATCTAACCATAACTTTATAAAGATGTAAAATATAAAGATCTATAAATCTAATAAACACCAAACCATGAACATAGGTATGAGAACATAGTAACTACATGTTTAAGTATAAAAATCAAACATGTTGCATGAACATAAATAAGTAAAGAGATTCTATTTGATAGCCAACATGATGGATAGGGAAAAAATAACAGCATGGGCAATGAACCCATATGATGGTCCTTCTCCTCAACCATGAACAAGCATAAAAAGGCATGTAAATCCCATGAATTTGGCATAGGAAATACAATTAACACCTTAGTGGGGGAAAGGTGTTGAGGACTGAACTTTGTTTCAATGAGAAATGCATGGGAAGAAACATAAGCACTGACAATGATCACATTTGGAAATCGTAATTTTTCAGTGATCACGAACAAATTATGAAAAAGGTATTTTCATAACAACATAACAATAGGAAAACATAAATATATTTACCATATGAAAATGGGCAACCCACTTGACGAGGCCATGAAAACATAACTTATCTATTTTTTGTGCATACCTCATTGATTCCCACTAGAGTTGAAGTCCTTCCATAGATGATCAGTCATGGTAGAAGATGATGCTTCTCCACTTATTCTATAGTTACCTAGAAAATGTCAAACGTTATCGCAAAGAAATTTCCTAGAGCATCAAGGTATATGTGCACACACAATGAAAGAGTGTCAAATGTCCCTAGCACGGTAGGTAAGGTTGGATGGTCTTGCAACTCCCTTTGGTCTTGGGTTATCGCCATGGTTGGGGATTGTTGCATTGCTATAAAAATAAACATATCACATGTTAAAGAATGATGATGATTAAATATTTAAATCTAAAACCATGACTCTATTCAACACATGAAACTAAGCTGGAACCATAGACAGAGCATTATTTGATCGATGACGTCCTCGCTTATTGAGGTATCGAAACTCAAATGGTTCATATTCTGATGGATCAACATTTAAATCAATTTCCAAACCATTGTTTTTTCTGTTGCTTCTTCTTTTCTTTGTGAGGCTAAGGAAACTATTCTTCCTCTTCAAAGATGGATCAAGCGAACCCAGTTCAAGTGTGAATTCAAAATCAGTAACGTGAAAATTGTTGGCTTCATCAAACATTTTTTTAAGCATACCAGTCAATTGGATTGTCTTTGTCCAAGTAGTAGGAGGGTTATCTAAAATGAGATGTGTATAGCTAAACAACTCCTCCCTTGCCAAATGAAGTGCCTTGGCATCTGCATCAACAATACTTGTGGCCATAAAAGTAGCATCGACATCTACATCATGGTTTTGAGGCTCTATATTGATCTCAGGTGAGTCATTGCATATGTTATCCTCTGCATGTTGATGAAGCAATGGATTTGAATTATCTGAGTGGAAATACAACCAATTAACCTTTATGGCATGCTTGCAAATTTTTCCACGGATAGACCATGGATATTCACACGTTATAAAATCCGTACGATACGAGGTGACAAGGTATTTTTTACCTTGATCTGTTTGACTTCTCACCTAATAAGCATGGGTTATGCTCTCATGAGGACAAAAATCAGTATCCAGAATTTTTCTTGCTCGTTCCACTGATGATTCTAGCTGCTTTTCTCTCTTGTAGTTGTTTAGAAATCCTTCTTCTTTTAAGATTTCCTTGAACCGATAACAAGGTTCAACTGTTGTTAGTAGCATATGAAATAACCAATCCATCCTTCGGGCACCTTTTTTCCTTCTATGAGATAGAAATGTTGTTTTTAGGTAATAATGGTATGACTCAACAACATTATTGGTCTCCTGATTTGTATGAGGAAAATCCCGACAACCTTTCACCCACATACCTAATTGCAAATAGAATGATGTCAGTCTCACTATATCACCTTTATAGAAGAAAAAAATGCATATAATACGAAAAAAATGCATACTTACGAATCTTATCTCCAGTGACCCAATTCTTGTTGAAATAGTCTAAGAACTTCTCTTCATCCGCAAATTTGATTAAAAATTGATTGCTTTCATCTTCCACTTCATAATTGAGAGTGTATTTCATGATGAAACCTAACTCATTGAAAATCTCATTGGCTTTTATGGAACTAGTGGCCAACCGATTGAAATTTTCTAACCAAGCCCTCCGTTCATGCCAATCGCATAAGATCACATCACAACCTGTGATCCTCCTGCCATATTCAATGCATTTTAGTGTGGTATTTTTAGAAAAAATGCAAGTTTGGTTGTATCATGACAATGTTAAAGTTACCTCAAAGCACTGATTTTAGCCAGTGCATCATCAACCATGAAAGAATTGACTTTCCAATCAGGACTAACTTAGAAACACTTGCGCATGAGCTACTCCAGCGATATTGCAATATCATCTGATGTGTTTCATGATGCCACAACCCATGCAACAAGCACCCCACTTTGTTGTTCATCAAATGCCACCAGTGTATACAATTGATACTGTCATTTTCAACATTACATAAAGTCAAATACAAGTTATTAATCATTCTGAATGTATATAACTTAAATAAATATATTCAATCAATCATCGGCATCTGACTTACCCTGTATTTATTTGTGTTAAATGTTGAATCAATGGCTATTAAGCCATTGTGCGATAGCTTGACCATTGTCTCCAACATCCACTTTGTTTGAATCCCTATTATAAAAGGGACCTCCACACCATTGAGATTTTTGTAAAAGAAAAAATCTTCCCGACGCTTTTGATACCAAAGGTTTACACTCATTTCATCCTTTTGTGAAGTTGGTAATTTCCCTTCGCCAACCTATTATAGATCTTTACAATATCTTTCCTGCATAAGAAGAAACCTCTATCTCGAGCTGCCACATCGATGTCAACAAGTATCTTAATGTGGGTTCTATATGTTATATACCTAGGGGGGATAATATGGGGTACCAAGGGAGGTACCTAAGGTAATAATGTAATAATGGGATGGGCCATAGTAATAAATAAAGTGGTTAACCCATATCATGTAAGGGACCACAAGTAGTTAGTAATAATGTAATGGGCCCATGGTATTAGTTTGATGGTATGAGGGAACCATGGTAATGACCCATGGTATTGTATGTATGAGGCCTATATAGAGGCTAGAGACTCCATGTCAAGATAGTGTCAAGGATTATTGTATGAACAGGCATATGTCTTGTGGAGTGTTCTCCTTCCTTAAGGAGTAAATGTATGGTGTTGTTGTACAATAAGGGTTGAGATCAATAAAGAATCATTTCATATTATTTCTGGGTTTATTTGCATTATCTCATATTTTCATATCAGATCTATATTATTTCTGGGTTAGATCTATAACAAGTGGTATCAGAGCACTTTCTTGGGCAAAAGTGGAGAATTTTTTTTTTTAATTTTTTGCAGGATTTCGGAGGCGGCAAGTTTGCAGATCAGATCTATATGTTTTGGTGCAATATCTACAAAATATAATTGTAGATCTGGATTCTATGTGAAAAAATACCCGATTAATCAGAGTCCGGATGAAGGAGATATCACTGATCTAAAAATAAGTGGTGTTGCAGACAATTTTTGGGGACAGCGAAATTGCGACGCAGATCTAGACGTCCTACCACCAAATTTCAAAAAAGAAATCAGTCGAATTAGAGTCCGGATGAGGGAGATATCACTGATTTAAAATCAGCTCTTTTTTGCAGAAATGGTGGTGACGGCGGGAGAGTAGCAGCGCAGATCTGAAATTCCAGTGTCTGGATCAGGATTTCTATCACATGGGCTGATGTAGAATGGTTGTTCCATTTCCGAAAACAAGTCATAATACGAATTCTGAGCAATATTGACGGAATTGTGACCATTTCAATTTTTTGCCAATTTTTTTTTTCTTTTGTAATGGCAGCCCTAGGTCAGAATTGCAGGGACTTGTATAAATTTAATGGCTCTCATCCAGCCAAATGGCTAGCACAAATGGAGAAATATTTTAGATTGAATTACATCATGGATGATGACACTCAGTTGAGTTTGGGAAAACTGTACTTGGACAATGAAAGACGGCAATGGTGGCAATGGCATCAACGTTGCTATCGAAGGCCCTTTACTTGGGACACATTCACAAAAGATCTTATGGACCACTTTGACCCTAAAACTAATCTTGTGGATAAGCTCACACAGATAGACACACAGCCTAGCAAAGATTTTATTTTTACAGAAAAGAAGGAAACCAAGGAACCTAAAGGGTTATTTTCTGCTAGTATCTCCTTATTGCACGTTCATGGATTGATTCAGAAGGAGAAGATCATTGTTTCTATAAATCCTAGTTGCAAGCATAATTTCATCAATGTTAATTTTGCAAAAAAATTGCAAATTATAGCAAAACACATTGAAAACATGCAAGTAGATAATGAGGATGTTCTAGTGTATAAGGATTTGAAGATTTCTATGGATAAGTATGTGTTGCATGGTGATTTTTATACTTCAGAGATGGATAATATGGATTTTGTTTTGGGATATCCTTGGATGGAATCTACGGGTACTATCAATATTAATGTGCAGAAGAAATTCCTGAAGCTCTGGTATAAAAAGAAGAAAATTACATTACAGGATATTTCCATCAATAAATAGGTAGAGTCCACGAATGCTGAAGCAGAAGATGTTCCAGGGTTTGACATATTAGATGATGAGTCAGTGATGATAGACAATCAAACACAAACAGAGGTTGAAGCAGAAAAGGTTACAAGTACATCAGATGAGGGCTCAGTGGTTGAAGTCATATTGGAAAAGGAGACACCACAACAGGCACCACAACAGGGTGAATTAAAGAAAAATCCATCGTGGGTTAAAACTTCAACATATCATCACCCACATCGCCCCACAAGACAACCATCAAGATGAAAACCAATTAGCCACATGGACAACAACCCCCGCAGGACAGATAGAGAGGAGCGAAGATCCACCTACTACACATCAACACAGAAGAGCTACCACGGTCAACTTCCATCTCAAGCGAGCGAGGCACCAGCAAGACCGAGGGTTCACCTCTCTCTTGGATGGCTAGATGCACGTGCATGGTACCAGTGGACTACTCTTTTGAGTAGATCTTATTATTTGTGTTCTTCCCATGTTTCAGGGACAAAACATGCTAAGGAGGGCGGAATGTTATATACCTAGGGGGGATAATATGGGGTACCAAGGGAGGTACCCAAGGTAATAATGTAATAATGGTATGGGCCATAGTAATAAATAAGGTGGTTAACCCATATCATGTAAGGGATTACAAGTAGTTAGTAATAATGTAATGGGCCCATGGTATTAGTTTGATGGTATGATGGAACCATGGTAATGACCCATGGTATTGTATGTATGAGGCCTATATAGAGGCTAGAGACTCCATGTCAAGATAGTGTCAAGGATTATTGTATGAACATGCATATGTCTTGTGGAGTGTTCGCCTTCCTTAAGGAGTAAATGTATGGTGTTGCCCTACCATAAGGGTTGAGATCAATAAAGAATCATTTCATATTATTTCTGGGTTTATTTGCATTATCTCATATTTTCATATCAAATCTATATTATTTATGGGTTAGATCTATAACACTATACACTACATCAATAGGCACTCCCTACAAGAAACAACTCTCTACATATGCAACAACGTCCCTTGAAAGATTTGGCCTATGCAAGGTCTTGGTCTCACCTAAAGAGTCACATTTACCATGACAAGGCCAACCTTCTCCATCTTTATGTTCATACATATTGAAAGTTAATATTGCTTTATCAAGAATTTCATGCATAATTTTCACAATAAAGTGGCATTGGCAACCCCTCTTCTGCACAAATGAGGTCCTTCATTTAATTGGAAGATTTCCTCTTTTGTCCTCTGAGCCAAATGAACAATGATAACTACAACAAAAATTTAAATTTTTAGTACATACAAATAAAAATAATTGTGGTTTCAAAAGATCTAAACAATACATATTTTAAATACCCACATCTCATATTGCAATGCAGTGGTAACTCTTTCTTTTGGTTCTTTTTTTGTTTTTCATATGAATTTACATCGAGCAATAGGATTTTCTTCCTCTTCTTTGATAAAGTCAGCAACTTGTCGTAATGGGATTATGGTAACTCAATCAATACTATTGTTTTTTCTATTTATTTTCCTCCAAACCAAGTCTTTACTAGAGAACGTCATTTTGCCTTTGAGGTCTTGCACCTCAAGATCCATGATTTATTTCCATTTGCTTTGCTTGCCCATTTTGAACTGATTTGGTCAAACAATATGCAAGGACATTAGAACTGAACTTTCAATCTTAGGAAGTTATCCAACATATATATAAATATAAAACCCCTTTTATGCTTTTTTTGAGGTCTAAAATATCAATCACTCAATAATGACAAAAATAAATAGCACAAAAGGATGCAAAAAATTTGGGATGCAAGCCTTTCCTTTAAGATGCTGCTTCTTGCCTCATTCACTTTGAACATGGCATTCCTAAAAGGAAAGATTCCTTTGACAACATGAACAGATGCAATCCAATGAATGTTGGCCATGTTTTTTTAGGGTGACCATTTGCTAAGCAAGACTAGACTTGAATGAAAGGGCTTTCTACAATGTATGCTTACATCACAACTCTACTAGTAGTTTGTCCTTAAAGATCCTTGGTGCTACCATAATATATGTGAAATTTATAGCAGGAAATCATTATTCTCAAATTCCACTACCCGTGGCAAAATAGATGTGCTAGAACAAAGAAAAGGAAATGAAATCTTCAATACTAACACAAAAACCAAGAGCACTAGTGAAACTGATCCGGTCTGCCCTCATCCCTACCCTCAGTATTCAGACAAAATAACCTAGTGCCTTCTCCCTATCCCCAGTGTTTGCATATCTTGCAATGATTGAATTCCAAGAAACCAAGTCCTACTCAGGCATTTCATCAAACATTTGGCAAGAAAACTCAATTGCACCTCATTTAACATATCCTGTAATCATGGTATTCCATGAAATAGCATTCCGCTCATACATTTTGTCAAACACTTGGTGCACGTCATTGACACTTCCACATTTAGCATACATGTTGATGAGATTGTTTTCTACAAATACATTTGGCTCTAACCCACTTTTTATCATATGGGTATCGATCCACTTACCATCTACCTAGGCTTTTGTGTCAACACATCCCTGCAAGACACTGGCATAGGTGACATACCCTACCTGAAGGTCTCCACAATACAAAGCTTCATGGCCTCCTTTCTCAGCGTCACCCAAGCACCTAGAACGGCCAAGAAGGTCAATCTTGCAAGCATAGGGGTCTGTTTTGGGGATGATACAATGACCTTGAGTCATAGATTCAAAGTATCGATGCCCTTCTTCCACAAGACCTGCATGAGTGCAAGAAGAAATAACACCAATGCATGTGATATCATCAGGCTTTACCCTAGAATTTACCATTTGGTGAAAGAGTTGTAGAGCTTCTTTGTTTTAGGCCTAAAGTCCCTCGCAACCTACTAATCTTATCACGAGAATGAATGATACCATTGCTTTACACCTTCATTTTTGGGAATTAAGGAGTTTGAGGACCACATTCAATGGTGGAAGTTATTTCCAGAGAGGGATGGCATGTGTCTCATGATATCTCTAAGTGCAGTGTTCAAGCAAATGATGATGAGGAGCATAATGAAGATGTTCCAGTGACTTTTCTTTACCCTCTTTCTCCTACTGTGAGATGAGAGGCACTGGGGTGATTGTTGGGATCACAATAGGAAGCACAATTTTCGTCCTAGGCCTTATATTTTCTTTGGTAAAATGGAAAATGTTGAAACAAGAGGTTTTCCCTAAGGTGGATGAGAAGAGAAAATTGAATCTAGCCATTGAACCAACCCCTACAAATGAGTGAAAGAGTTGGAGAGATTCTTTGTTTTAGGCCTAAAGTCTCTAGCAACCTGCTAATATTATCAGGAGAACAAATGATACCATTGCTCTACCCCTTCAGTTTTGGGAATTAAGGAGTTTTAGGACCACATTCAATGGTGGAATTTGTTTCCAAAGAGGGATGGCACGTGTCTCATGATGTCTCTAAGTGCAGTGTTCAAGAAAATGATGATGAGGACCATAATGAAACTGTTCTAGTGACTTTTCTTTGCCCTCTTTCTCCTATTATGAGATGAGAGGCACTAGGGTGATTGTTGGGATCACAATAGGAAGCACACATTTTGTTATGGGCCTTATATTTGCTTTGGTAAAATGGAAAATGTTCAGACAAGAGGTTTTCCCTAAGGTGGATGAGAAGAGAAAATTGAATCCAGCCATTGAACCAACCCCTGTAAATGAGTAAAAGAGTTCGAGAACTTCTTTGTTTTAGGCCTACAGTCCCTGGCAACTTGTTAATCTTATCAGGAGAATGAATGATATTATTGCTTTACCCCTTCAATTTTGGGAATTAAGGAGTTTGAGGACCAAATTAAATGGCGGAAGGCATCAATTCCCAACTATGAATTGATTTATATTTTCTTGAATTTTATACTACCTTATGATGATAAATTGCTCTGTTTTGCATGACCCACTTAATGAATAAGCCTAGCCTTACATTTATGCTAAATCATAAAGATCAATTCAGTATGTTTTCCTAATAAAATTTGTTGGAAAAAAAGTTTGATTCCTTTCATCACAATTAAAATTTGTTACACTGCAAGAGTCGTGTTAACCAAAGCAGACCAAAATTTTCATGGATTTTTATGCATAATATGCAAAGCGATCCATGAAACCACATTCAATGGTGGAAGGCAGTTATTCCTAACTATGAATTGATTTATATTTTCTTGAATTTTATACTGCCTTATGATGATAAATTTCTTTGTTTTGCATGACCTAGTTAATGAATAAGCCTAGCCTTACATTTATGCTAAATCATTAAGATCAATTTAGTATGTTTTCCCAATAAAATATGTTGGAAAAGAAAGTTTGATTCCTTTCATCACAATTAAAATTTGTTACACTGCAAGAGCCATGTTACCCAGAGCAGACCAGAATTTTCATGTATTTTTATGCATAATATGCAAATCGATCCATTTATTTTCCTCCTCAAGAAAACATATATCTAAAGATTATAAAAGATTCAGCACTGATTATGAGGCATTTCATTTGACACATTACCAAATAGTATGGCAAAGTGCTCGCTGGCATGTAAGGCCAACCTCTTTTCATGGTAGCATAAAGATTTCATTGCCTGGGAATTGTGAGGTGAGCATAGCCGAGGGTGTAGGGATTTTGAGCAAATACAATGAAGAAATAGGGGCAGTGAGAAGGTGAGAAGAGTTCATTAAAATTTCATGGTATTTGATTTTAGTTTATCCAATGAAAGATTAAAGAGCATGCAAAAATGAATTGGATGAATGACCCTGCCTCTGTCTATCGCTTGGTGATGGGGAGCTTGGTTCATTCCCTGTCTGTCGCCTGGGTGGTGAGCTACAGAGCGTGGGATGGAGTTTCCTCTCAGAGTCAATTGGTGCACTGGTGAGCTGCAGAGCATGGATATGGAAACATAGCACGCAAGTATGGAAGTTTGGTGCCGAGTCGAATTGGTTAGAGGAGCTGCAGACCCACGCGGTTTGGAGAAAATTCGAATTGAAATGAGCATTAACTCGGAGTGGCAAGAATCTGGCGGAACCCGGGAATTCTGCCAAATGAGATCATATCACCATTTAATGTGGAACAATGGCAGAGCTCACGAAAAGTGGTGGAGGGTGGAGGAATTGCCGATCGCTGAAGCCAGACGTTTTTCCTAGCTGAGATGGAAACTGGGCAATTCCTCCACCTTGTTAGACTACTCCTTTCGAGAAAGAGATCCACTGTACGAAGAGGAAAGTTTGGTTTGGTTATGGGTCCTCTTAAATATCTTGTAGCTTTTTCATACTCTTTGGCCGCCTCCTCACCGGTATCGAAAGTGCCCAGCCACAAGAATTTTTAACGGAAAGAGCTATTTCCACCTCTGTAGCTCCATAAATGCTCCCTTACATTACTGTCATTCCGTGCGCATAGACTGTAGTACAGGCACGTTGACACACCTGAATATTTATGGAAAAATGCTTTCGGGTAAAACCATACCATGGATAACTACCATGTACAATAAATAAAACCATACCATGCTATGCTATACATCTGGACGCGTATCTGAGATGTGACGATCTGAGCATGCATGTTACTCCATGTTAACCGAACAATTCAAATTTAAATTTGAAATTTGAACTGGTGAACCCGCCTCACCCAAATTCAAAATTTGAACATCGATAATTGCTATATCTCGCATTTCAAGTTGTTTGGCATCATGGTTCAGGGTGGGCACGAGACATACATCCGGAATTCCTTCCTGGGGCAGCGCATTACCACTGGAGAAAGCCTCGACACGAAGAAATTCAGCGGCGTGGGCATAAGCCTCATGGGCAACGGCAATGTTGTAATGGACGTTGTCATCTTTTCAGCTGCTGTGGGGATTGCAGTGATAGGTCAAGCCAATATCCTCACAAGAGTTCACTGTTATAACAAGGCCACGGGATTCAGAGGAGTTGGAATCAAACTAAAGCTTGGTGGATTGACTCAGACGAGGAGCATTGGTTGTTATTTGGATTATACCGCCATTTTTGCAGAGGATCATGTGCAGCTTGATATTACCAATAGTTTATTTATTGAGGATGCCAACGTGGTACTGAAATCAACCCTTGCCAAGCATGCTAATATTCTTAGCCTCCGCATATTCCATAACCAAATATTTAAGAAATGAAAAGGCTTCCTGTTGTCCCACTATAAAAGGTTCGTCGATAAGATTCATCTCTACACAGTCGGTTATAGCAGGACCGCCATGGGAACTGCTTGTAGAATGAAGGTTGTGCTTCTAATGTTTCCTTAATTTGGTGAAGTTCTTGTTGGAGGTTCTGAGTTTGTTCCTCTAATAGCTCTAGAAGTTGGGCAAACTCAACCAAAGGAGACAATTTGAGATGCTCTTTGATGTGTAAAATCAAATCATAGATCTTCCTGCTGGTTTGATAAAGTTACACATGATTGGTATTGTGCAACGTCATCAAATCATAGATCTTCATGCTGGTTTTATAACATTACACATGATTGGTATTGTGCTATGTCGTGCCACCTATGATGCTTCTTGGAGAAGGGCATCCAAATATTTAAGCCATATACTCACAGCGGAACCCTTATCATTCTTGTTCTTCTTTATTGCCTGGCAATCTCTCTAGATGTACTTAACAATAGGCTTTATTTTCATTATGACATCTTTTAGAGGCACCAATTCTTTCTTGCAGCAAATTGCAATGTCTATGCGATCCATGATTTGTTGGATTACTTTGTCGATAACCACACCAACAAAGTTAAGAAGATTTTTAATTTGAAGTTAGCATCTAGCAGTGGGTACATCTAGTTTTGTTTTTTCTTCTTTTTAAAATCGTTTTGATCCTCAGAGTGAGAGATATTGATTTTGAAAAGTTATTCAATTTATAAATTAGGAGTAATATTTACAATGAGATTTATATATAAATTAAATTTGAGTAGGAATTAGTTGTAGATAAAGACGTCCTCGTTGCCCAGAGCAAGCAATCGCAAACACTGTTTAGAGCCAATTCCCATTGCCTTTGTGGAGGCTTTGGAAAATAACGTCTAACACACAAATCACAAAGCAGATCAAGTCAGTAATTATTTATATTATTTTGGTCTTTCAAGGAATAACAGTGCAAATTTTCTATGTATTTTCTGATTCTTTGGTTTCACGTTTGAAATAAGAGCCAACAAATTTAATTTCTAAAAAGCTTTCAATTTTAATTTTGAATTCACCTTTAATTTCATTTCATTTTAAAATTTAAAGCTTTCAGATGGTTTCACGTTTGGAATGAATAATGGATGGAGAATTGAATTTCTGAAAGCTTTCAATCTTAATTGACGAGGGAGAATGTTTAGAAGATTTGTAATTTGAAGTGAGCATCTTCTAACCTCACGGAAAAGAGTGGACACATCTCGTTTCGTTCTTCTACGTCATTTTAATCCGTAGCGTGAGGAAGATCGTTCCGTTTAGAAATTAGGGATAGCCCGAGGGTCGAGTTAATGTATACAATGATTATTATATATATTCTAAATTAGAAAAAGAAAAGGGTAGACACATTTCCAAGTCATTTCCAATTTGTGATTTCTGATTTGAAGTCTACAATGATTATTAATATATATTCTGATTTAGAAAAAACAAAGTGTCAACACATTTTAAGTCATTTCCAATTTGTGATTTTTGAAAAATTATTCTCTGTGCCCATCCTTTTGCCTTTCTCATTTAAAAAGAATTATAATATACAAAGGGATTTAATGCAACAGATTTGGAAAAGTTATTCCATTTTCTTGTTAAATGAAATTTCTGGCCATGTTATTCCTTTCTTTTTTTTCAAATAAAAGCATGGTATAAAATTAAGTTATTCTATTTTCTTGTTAAATGAAATTTCTGGCCATGTTTTTCCTTTTTTGTTTTTTTCAAATAATAACATGGTATAAAATTATATTGAGGTTAAGAGTTATTTAGTTATTTTTATTTTTAATTACATTTAATATAAAGAATTAAAATTAATGTAAAAATTTATTTAAAGTTTTTTATTTATTTTTAAATAAGGAGCATAGTTTAAAATTGTATTTAGATTAATGAGATATTTCGTTATTTTTAATTATGTTCAAAATAAGGAATAAGGAATGATAATTAATGGATATATTTCATGAATACCTATAATAATTATGTTATATCTTTTAATATTTTATTAGAAATAAATATTCAATTGGGATTATCTTACATGCTTCACTAGAACTATTTTGAAAAAGCACCCTTGAGCTAATATAGTTGTGGATTATTTCTTGGAAGCTCATAGACAACCAATTTCTACTCTCTTTTTTTAATATCTTATTATAAATAATCAATAAATAATTTACTTAGTATTTAAGGCAACTGAGTTATGAATTAAAGTAAGTAAAAGTGTAGATTTAATTTAATTGAGAAATGCATTTATTTTGACAAATGGAATGGTTATGTTTATTATATTTCTTTATAAAAATTATTATTATATAAATTATGAATTAAAATAAATGTAATGATAATGTTTTTAGAAAATTTATAATATTATATTTTGTAAAATCGGATGGATTTTATATTTTACATCTAAATTAATTTCATATTTTTTATATTTTAAAATATCTATAAAACAAATCTATATTAAATATGGAATGTAGAAAATTGTACACATATATATTAATTTTTCCATAATTATATGGATTTTGAATTATTTTTAAATGATATTTTTTAAGAAGAAAGTATAAGATAATTGTTTGTATTGCTGCAATATTTCCATTTAAATGAGGAATAAATATGTAAAAATTGTGGATAAGGAATACAATTGTGAGGCTAATTTCACAAAGAAAATTGATTTTTTTTTTAAATAATAAAATTAGAAAAAACCAAACCTTATATGTAAAGAATTGGTACAACATTTAAAACTATTAACATAATGAATATTTATATTTTTTACCATGTAGAGCTCACTATGAAGTAAGTCAAAATATAATCTCTCAAGGTAACTATCTAGTAGCTCAAAACATAATTTTTCGTTAAATTTATAAGAGAAACATTCATCATTGGATTTTTACATTAATAATTTTATGGCAAGAAAAATAAAATATAAATTAATATCTCTTTTACAAATTACAAATTTGTTATTTATATAAACACATATATGTATGCTTGCAATTTCACCAATTATGAATATTTGTAACATGTTGTATTAGTTTGTCTAGACAAAACATATTGAAGAAAAACATGTTATTATGTTTTATACATTCATAACATTAAAGGGGCCGACCTCCAAGCCCGCCTAGACCCCGACCTCTAACATCAAGGTGGGACTAGTGCCAAGGAGAATAGAGGGATTAGAATACCATTAAGAAATTTGTTATTGTTGATTGGGAGAGCCGCCTAGGCATCGTTGTTGAAGGACCAGAGTTCTAAGGCACCTCCTGGTGGTTCAAGATTCCTCATAAGCACCTGAGTGATTCTTCCCAAATCAAATAGGTTCATCAACCAGAAGCTTCCAGTGGTTTCTTCAGCCTCATAGGTAGATCTTTCTCTCAAAAACTAATCACTAGCAAGCCTCCTGGGAGGCATTTCACTATGCAAAGAACTTCATCTCACTTTCAAGAGAAGAGAGCCCATTAGCAACAAGGTTCAACACTATTGTCAAAATGTCTATGGGTATACGTAAGATATGTTCATATATAGAACTTGTGCATGTACGAAAGATGTGTAACTATCTATCCAGGAGCATTTCAAAAATGTCTGAAAAAATACAATTGAAGGACAAAGAGAACTCCCCAAGCTTGTTTCATCACAATCTAATCAAAACCATTGTCCTTTACCAGCTGGCACAGAAAGGTATGGCTTGGGAAGCCTTTTTGGAAATAGCCCTGAAATGGCATGAAGAAAATGCAGCATCTCAGTCTCCTAGTGTGCCAAAACAACAAACAGAGGTGGGGTCCTCTAGCAAAATAATGGAGAAGACTCAACTGCCCAAACCTGAGGTGACTAAAGTGTATAAGAAAGGACAGAGGCTTGTGTTTTCTTCTCATGGAGATAAAGGGGCCAAGCCTTCTTCATCGACAAAGTAGGAACCAACAGCAAAAGAGAAAGACATAGTTGAGCATGAGTTTGAATTGGTTGATTTAGAGGTTGAGGATCAAACTTCAAACATGTGACAAACAATCAAGGATAAGGAATATCAAATCAAGGCACTAACAATCAATTTGGAAAGAGAAAAATATGTCATGTCATTCCTTGAACAGGAAAATAGTTAGCTCAAAGCAAAGGAGTTGATCCTAGAAAAGGAAAAAGCCAAGTTATTCCAACAAGTTGGAAAAGGCAAGGAGATCATAAATCAAGCGAGCTTGAAGCATACAAGGGGAAAGGAAAGAGGAAAATACCAAGAACAAGAGGCCTCAATAAAGCTTTGCAAGAAGAGCAAGAACACATTCTGTTGAATGAAAACCTTGACCTAGAGGATAGGATTACCCTTGAGGTCCATCAAGACAAGGAATATTGGCTCAATAGGGTAAATGAACACTTGGAGAAGCTCCTTGAGAAGGAAAACATGGATAATTAGTTGCTCAGACACATGGCACGTAGATCCCTATCATGATCATAACTACGCCCAACACATTGTATTCAGTGGATCAATCCTATTTGTGCAACTACTTATCTCCATATCCATTTAAATTTTAGGAATGGTGCAACTATTAATCTCCATCTCCATTTCAATTTTAGGAATGATTGAAAAAGGGTTAAAATATATCCTTTATGTTCTATAAATTCAACATATTAATATAAATTCAATAATATATCATTTCAACATAGTGAGTAGGCAGTTAAAAATGTTAATATTTTTTTTATGTTAGGCCTACCACCTACATATCTCCTCATAATGAGATGTAGAGAGTTTCTCCACACAACGATTTATATTTTCAAATCATAATGTAGATAATGAATAAAATTATTCATTTATAAATTACATTTTTTAGTTACAATTTGTAATTCTTTTTAAAATTATTTATTTTTCATAATAAATTTAAGGTTTTTGGTTAACGTCGTTTGATGCCTCAAAATTCTCTCAAAAGGTTTTAGACGTCGATTTGCCAAACTGGTTCCTACTGATAGAAATGGTCTTGTGAGCTGATTTCTCCACTTTTTCCACTCTAAAAGCATCGACATGAATGAAAAACAATATAATGATCCAATCTAGGTCAACAGTGTGGATGTTGAGGATTGAGTTACAATTTCAATGGTAGATGACATGGAAGTACATATTTTTAACATACTAATAAGAAATCATTAACATCAGAAAACCTAAAAATCTTTAAGAATGGGATATGACTGCAGGAAGGATAAAATATAAACCAAGATTTGGATATGACCTAGCAAGCCAAGGTGTCTGGCTTACAAATGTGGTGCAATATCATGATGAGACATGGGTGTAAGACTACTATGTGTCAGTTGTATGAATGTTGATTTGGCATAAAATGGTACATCTTTTGAGTTCCATAACATTATTCCTAGAGCTTATAATGAGATGACAAAGCTCTCGATGAGCAGAAGATGATAATGACCTCCGATTGGGTGTGTTACGTTGTGTATGCTTTGAAACCTTGAAATCTTTGGCATTATGAAATAACAACCCATATTTGTTGGGATTTGGCCATGAACCACTTGGTGAAAATATATTATATTGTTGAGATATGAATAGACAATATGTGAGTCATATTAAATTAAGGTCATCACAAATCAACGGGGTTACCCTATACAATGATTGTCCTACCCATGGGAGTTATCTTCCTTCTCTTATTCTATCATAGGTTCAATCATTCCATAATGTATGTAGAACAATCTATTTGTGCACACAATAATAACAATATATGAATGATTTTCTTCAACTAAATAATTCATAATATAATTTGAGTTTGTGATTCTGAGCACAAACACAAATTGTCCACTCACAATAATGCTTCTTAAAGTGTAGGCTTCCTTTCAACTATACTATGTTACCAAATAACATTTTTTCTATGAAAGCATAAACTCATTCTTATAATAACCAAATTGGCTTGTTACAACTGGATAAATTAATTTGTATTGTAATTCATTCATTTGAGTAAATTTATGTCTTCTCAATTTATTAAAAACCAAACTTCTAATCTTAGTTTTGAATTTCCTTTATAACGAAAACTCAAGCCATGAAAGTTAATATAAGTTGATGTTTGTGAGACCTTTGTAATGTAAGTTGTATTGTAATTTAATTCATTTGAGTAAATTAAAAAACCATCTTCTCCCCTCAATCAGGGTGTGAGCTGGCGAATAGAGCCATTAAGGTTGTCATAATGAAAAGCACAAGAAGGGATGGTTCCACTACCTCCCACATGTTTGACACGCAGGGCATGGTGGCCATCGACAGGCTTAAGGCAAGTAAGAGGAGGGAAGGTGGCCTTTGCATGAAATTGAGTTTACTGACCGCAAAGGGAGAGAATAATTTGGAGGGTGTAATCACAGAGGTGACGACGATGAAAGAGGAGTGGCAACTTCGGGAAAGAGATGAGATGCGACGTCTTCAAACATAGATAATCGGGTATGTTAACTGGCTCATCCTACATTCTGTTATGCTTCCCTACATTTGTTCTAGTAACTGGGGCTTTCATGGGGGCACGGGGTTTGTGTGGGTGAGTATATGCACAATTTCCGTATATGCGCAATTTTTGTATATGGAATTTGCGCATATACGATGCAGATACATGAATGACGTGCATATACAGAAGATATGTGCATATAGGAAAGTTATGAATATACGGAAGATATGCGCATATCCTCCGTATAGGGATATACGGAAATTGCGCATATACGGAAGATATGCGCATATCTTCCGTATATCCCTAACTTTCCTATATGCGCATATCTTCCGTATATGCACAATTTCCGTATATGCACAATTTCTGTATATGGAATTTATGCATATACGATGTAGATACATGAACGAAGATATGTACTAATTCCATATACAAAAATTGAGCATATATAGAAGTTGCGCATATACAGAAGATATGCGCATATCTTCCGTATATCCCCAAATTTCCTATATGTGCATATCTTCTGTATATGCACATCGTTCATGTATCTGCATCGTATATGCACAAATTCCATATACAAAAATTACGCATATACGGAAATTATGCATTTACGGAAGATATGCGCATATCTTCCATATATGCACAATTTCTGTATATGCACAATTTATGTATATGGAATTTGCGCATATACGATGCAGATACATGAACGACGTGCATATACGGAAGATATGCACATATAGGAAAGTTAGGGATATACGGAACATATGTGCATATCTTTCATATATGCGTAATTCCGTATATGCGCATATCTTCCGTATATGCACAATTTTTGTATATGGAATTTGCACATATACGATGTAGATACATGAACGAAGATATGTACAAATTTCATACACAAAAATTGCGCATATATGGAAATTGTGCATATATGGAAGATATGCGTATATACAGAAATTGCGCATATACGAAAGATACGCGCATATCTTCCTTATATCCCTAACTTTCCTATATGTGCATATATTCCGTATATGCATGTTGTTCATGTATCTGCATCATATATGCACAAATTCCATATACAGAAATTTTACATATACAGAAATTGTGAATATACGGAAGATATGCGCATATTTTCCGTATATGCATAATTTCCGTATATGTGCAATTTCTATATATGGAATTTGCACATATACGATGCAGATACATGAACGATGTGCATATATGGAAGATATGCACATATAGGAAAATTAGGGATATACGGAAGTTATGCGCATATCTTCTGTATATGCGTAATTTCCATATATGCGTATATGCACAATTTCCGTATATGCGCAATTTCTGTATATGGAATTTGTGCATATACGATGTAGATACAAAAATGAAGATATGTACAAATTCCATATACAGAAATTGCGTATATACGGAAATTGTGCATATACAGAAGATATGCGCATATACGGAAATTGCGCATATACGGAAGATATGTGCATATCTTCCGTATATCCCTAACTTTACTATATGTGCATATCTTCCGTATATCCCTAACTTTACTATATGTGCATATCTTCCGTATATCCATGTCGTTCATATATCTGCATCGTCTATGTGCAAATTCCATATACAGAAATTGCGCATATGCGGAAATTGTGCATATACGGAAATTGCGCATAGACGGAAGATATGCGCATATCTTCCGTATATCCCTAACTTTCCTATATGTGCATATCTTCCGTATATGCACGTCGTTCATGTATCTACATCGTATATGCACAAATTCCATATACAGAAATTTTGCATATACGGAAATTCTGCATATAAGGAAGATATGTGCATGTCTTCCGTATATGCACAATTTCCGTATATGCGCAATTTCTGTATATGGAATTTGCGCATATACGATGCAGATACATGAACGATTTGCATATATGGAAGATATGCATATATAGGAAAGTTAGGGATATACGGAAGATATGTGCATATCTTCCGTATATGAGCAATTTCCGTATATGCACAATTTTTGTATATGCGCAACTTCTATATATGGAATTTGTACATATCTTCGTTCGTGTATCTACATCGTATATGCGCAAATTCCATATACGGAAGATATGCGCATGTACAGAAGATATGCACATATCTTCCGTATATGTACGTCGTTCATGTATCTACATCGTATATGCACAAATTCCATATACAGAAATTGCGCATATACGAAAATTGTGGATATACAGAAGATATGCGCATATCTTCCGTATATGCACAATTTGTGTATATGCGCAATTTCTATATATGGAATTTGTGTATATACGATGCAAATACATGACAACGTGCATATACGAAAGATATGAACATATAGGAAAGTTAGGGATATACGAAAGATATGCGCATATCTTCCGTATATGCACAATTTCCGTATATGCGCATATCTTTTGTATATGCACAATTTCCGTATATGCGCATATCTTTTGTATATGTACAATTTCCGTATATGCGCAATTTCTGTATATGGAATTTGTACGTATCTTCGTTCATGTATCTACATCGTATATGCTAAAATTCCATATACAGAAATTGCACATATACGGAAATTGGAGTGAGTTAATAAGTAGTCAAAATAGTTAAGTACAAAGTTTATATCTATTAAATGAAATTATGACTTTAAACAAAAATATTATCCATTTAGAAAAGCATTTCCACTTTTCACTAGTTAGCTAGGTGGACAAACTCATCCTTTAAGTGGATCTATTTTTTTTTTGTGGAGGCAATGTTCCCCCTTTATCTACTGATTTTTTCAAAATTATTAGTGAGTATTTGGATTGTATTAAAATAAGATAAACTCTTGGGAGAAAATTTCTAACTTTAAAATTCCATCATTCAATATGCATGAGAAAATTTACTTTTAACTTATCAAAGAAGAAGTGCAAATATTTTTATTTTTCTTAATGCATGTGAGCATTACATAGGAGATGGATGTTACAATCTCTTTTGTACTAGGTTGATAAGATGTTATTGTTATTTTTTAAATTATCAATGATGAGAGGAAATATTTTTATTTTTCTTCATGCAAGTGAACATTACATAGGAGATAGATATTACAATATCTTTTGTAATGGGTTATAAACTGAGTCTCTCTTTGCATCATAGAGAGTCAGACCCATTTTGGGACGCATAAAACTCATCCAAGTTAGAGATAAACCCATTTGAATAGATTCATATTAACTATGGATTTACTAAGGAAGAAACAAAATCAAATATCTTAGCCTCTAGAGTAGAGACAGAGCCACTTTTCATAAGTCGACACGAGGGAGATTTGTAATCTTGTTGGGCTCTAAGTATAAATGACAAACAACATTTAAATTGCTTAAATAAAATATTACAATGTCAACCTTAATTTACAATTAAAAACAAATATATATATTTGTATGTATATAAGTATGCCTATTCAATATTAACTTGGGTGGTTGGGAAGAAATATTAACTTGAGTGGTTGGGAAGAATGATGGTTTATCTTGGAGGAATCAAATTTGATATGTAGATAATATAAACAGACGCGAGATAAATTAATAACCAACTAGCTATAGTTGTTTATAACTTCAAAGATTTTTTCATTCTTTATGTAGATTTATTTAGAGGGCCCTCCAACTCATAGGTTGAATACATGAATAAAGAAGGGTGAAGTTAAACATATAAGCTACACAGAAATAAAAGGAGGATACATTTGGATAACATCTCCCTAGATCCATCTTAACAAGAAGATCGAATCCTTTGAGATGCAAGCCTCTTTAACAATGTAATAATTTGAGGAAATGACTACATTTATGGATTAGCTTCATTATAGGTTAAGATGGATCTATGTTCGTGGATGTGTGTGTGTATTTATAGAATGGAACCCTTTAAATCCAATTAGGGGATTCAACATTTCTGAAAGAATGATGTGAACGTGGAATTTGATCTATTTATGTGTGGATGAGCCACTAGATCATTAATATATCTCCTTGAGTGCAACCACACATGTTTCCAATTATTATTTCATTTATCAAAGACAATTGAGAATATTATTTATTTACTTGTAATTTTTTTATTGATATAAGTAAGCATTAAGAAGGAGACGATGACAATGTTACAAATTATTCTATAGTGGGATGTAGAATGAGTTCTCTAATTATAAGAGCATTTGGGAAATATGAAAATCTTGTTAGAAAATTATATATTACGGAGCAATGGAACACATAAAATATTGCAGAAATATAAACACAGAAAATGCACAAAACAAGAGAGACACAGATATACGTGGTTCACCCAGTTTGGGCTACGTCCACCCCGAATAGCCAGTCCTTCCTTTCTATTATCCAGCAAAATGAAGAGACACAACCTACAGCAAATCCACTGTAATATCCTCTGTTTTCTCTCACAGTCTCACCTCTCTGTTTCTCGCTCACAGAATACACATCTATCACACAGCCTCAAATACAATGCCCTCATACAAAGAGAGGGGTTGCCTTCTAGGGAAAAAAACCCTAAACTAAAAATAAGTTCTACCGTCAGATCATCCGCCTAATGAACGACCCAGATTGACTAGAAATTACTATGCTTTTACAAGGCAATTTTACATTTATTTTTGGCTTCGGGGGCGCTGCCCCCGAGCCCCCGCCGGGGGACCGCTGGCCCCCGGACACCCCAGCCGGGGTGATGGGCCCCTCCGGACCCCCACGGGGGGGACAAGTCCCCCCCGCACCCCCCTGCGTGGAGGGGTGTACAAAACTTCCTGGGGTATACATCCGGCTGAAACAAAGACCTCTGAACAATCATGCTCTACACACAACAATCTCCCACTTGGAGAATGATTGTAGCAACTCCACCGCTGCTTCATTTGCTGGACAATGACTCCTCTTTGAACCTGACTATTTCTCATCTTCATCATCATCCTTGAAGACCAATTGAAACTGAGCATGTTCTCAGTTTCTCCCTGGTTACAACTTTTGTTAGCATATCTCCAGGATTCTGGCTAGTGTGTATCTTTTCCAACTTCAACTCTCCATCCTCCAACACTGATCGTATGAAATGATACTTGAGCTGTATGTGTTTAGTCCTGGAATGAAATGCTGAGTTCTTTGCAAGATGAATGGCACTTTGGCTATCACTGTATAACGTGCCCATATCATGCTTCTTACCCAACTCACCCATAAACCTTTGTAACCAAATCATTTCTTTACTAGCCTCTGTAGCAGCAACATACTCTACTTCTGTTGTTGAAAGTGCAACAACACTTTGGATTTTTGAAACCTAACTGACAGCTGTTCCTCAAACAATAAATACATATCCTGTAGTGCTCCTCCTGTTATCTCTGTCACCTGCCATATCTGCATCAACATATCCTTGTAGGGAGATGTTTGAACCACCAAAGCATAATGCTTGATTTGTGGTACCTTTCAAATATCTGAGAATCCATTTCACTGCCATCCAATGTTCCTTTCCTGGATTGTTCATGTACCTGCTTACAACTCCCACTACATGTGCAATATCGGGCCTTGTGCAGACTATTGCATACATTAAGCTTCCAACTGCTGATGCATATGGAACTTTAGACATATAATCTAGACATATAATCCATGTCTTCTTGGGTCTTTGGGCACATTTCCTTGCTAAGTTTGAAATGGCTAGCAAAAGGTGTACTAACTGGTTTTGCATTGTGCATGTTAAATCTTTTCAACACCTTTTGTATGTACTCATTCTGAGACAATGTTAATTTACGATTTTTCCTGTCTCTAGTTATTCTCATACCAAGGATTTGTTTTGCAGCTCCCAAATCCTTCATTGCAAATGAATTTGCCAATTTTCTTTTGAGCACATTTATTTCCTACATGTTAGATCCTGCAACAAGCATGTCATCTACATACAATAACAATATAATATAGCTGCCATCATTTTGCTTTTTCAAATAAACACAATGATCAGAGTGACATCTAGTATAACCTTGTTCAGACATAAACTTTTCAAATTTTAGATACCACTGCCTTGGAGCCTGTTTTAAGCCATACAAGCTCTTCTTCAACCTGCACACTAGTTTCTCCTTCCCTTTCACCTCATATCCTTGTGGCTGCTGCATATATGTCTCTTCCTCCAAATCCCCATGGAGAAAGGTTGTCTTTACATCTAACTGCTCAAGATGCAAATCTTCAGCTGCTACAAGACTTAAAATAGTTCTGATTGATGTCATTTTAACAACAGGAGAAAATATTTCATCAAAATCAATACCTTTCTTCTGTGCAAACCCCTTCACCACAAGTCTAGCTTTATACCTCTGTTTTCCTCCATCTTCTTCCTTCAGCCTGTAAACCCATTTATTCTGAAATGTTGTTTTACCTGCAGGCAACCTGACTAAGTCCCAAGTCTGGTTATGTGCTAAGGAGTCCATCTCTTCTTTCATGGCTTGCTCCCACTTCTTCCTGGTTTCTACCTGCACTGCTTCTTCATAACATTCGGGTTCACCAGAATCAGTCAACAATAAATAATATAATGAAGGAGAGTAACGTTCAGGGGGTCTACTTATCCTGGTAGATCTTCTAACACCACTTTCGGGTGTTTGGGGTGTCTGTTGCTGTTGTGGTGGTTGTTGTTGTTATGGTTGTTGATTATTATTATTTTCAGGCACCTTTACTTTTTCAGTGATTTCATCAAGAACTGTGTATTCCTTGTTTTCTTTTTCTTGCTTCTTTTCCTGCAACTGATTCTTATACAAGACCTTTTCATTGAATATTACATCTTTGCTCCTAATGATTTTGTGATTTTCATAATCATATAAGCGATAACCAAAATCATTAACACCATATCCAGTAAAGGTACATTTCTTTGACTTTGCCTCAAGCTTTGTTCTATTTTCTTTATCAATATGGACAAAGGCCTCACAACCAAAAGGCTTTAAAAAAGAGTAGTTTACCTTTTTACCTGTCCATGATTCCTCTAGAACACCACCATCTAAGGAACTTGAAGGCCCTCTGTTTATTAGATAAACAACAGTATCTACAGCATCTACCCAAAACTGTAAAGGCAATCCTGCATGCAATCTCATGCACCTTGCACGCTCCACGATTGTTCTACTCATCCTTTCTAACACACCATTTTCTTGTGGTGTTCTTGGAATTGTCTTCTCTCTACGAATTCCATGCTCTGAACAGTACCTATCAAACTCTTTGCTGCAATATTCACCTCCGTTGTCTGATCTAAGACACTTCAATTTCTTTCTTGTCTCAATCTCAACCAAAGCTTTCCATTTCTTGAAAGTATCAAATACATCAGATTTATTCTTAATACAATAAATCCAAGTTTTTCTAGTTACATCATCAATAAAAGTAACATAATAACGAGAGCCACCGAGAGATGATACCTGAGCAGGTCCCCATACATCTGTATGCACAAGCTCTAATTTTTCATTCTTCTTTTCTTTCCCAACTCTGAGAAATCTGATTCTCTTCTGTTTTCCATAAATGCAATTCTCATAGAAATCCAAATCAACATTCTTCAAACCCGGCAACAAATTCCTTGAGTGAAGAATCTTCATCCCCTTTTCACAAATGTGTCGGAGCCTATGATGCCATAATGCTGCATCTGCTCCTTTGGAAGTTAAAGCATTAACAGAGTTAGAAATACCATTGCATAAATACAATGTACCAACTGTTGGCTAGTTGAATTGTTTATTGATTAAACATTCAAGTACCACATTAATTGTCAACCTGGGAAAGTATTTTTATTCCAAAGGCTACCGCGTATTGTATGTACTTAATTCTAAAAGCATTAAAAAGCTGTGGTATACGTGATTCTTACGCTAAGTTATCAGTACAGATAAAATGAAAGCAGTTAATTAAGATTACAAATCTGAAAAGTAAAATGATGGATGCTCTGCTGGCAGAGGATCAGGACCCTATCCTCCAGGTGAGGACGTTCAACACCTGCCCCTGTAACTAGATTGCTAACGCACACTGCACTCTAGTTCACCGGTGACATATCCTTGCACACTTCAAGCAATTAATGAAACAGAGTACTAGCAAAACGGAAATACCAGAGGTAATGCTACAGAATCCAAACAGAGTATCAGCAGAAAGAAACTATCACACACTTACACACTTGACAGAAAAGTAAATGGGTGAATCTTGTGAGGAAGGTGGGCCCAGTCCCTCTCACAAGATTCCCCAGAACACAAAGGCTAGATTAAGTGCTCAGAACAATCTTCTATTCATCTGCCAAAAGATTCAAGTACAATAAAGTTCAGACTTGCTGATGTCTCTCCAAATCTCACTTACAGGTCACACCTCTTTTCCTTCTAATGTAGATGTCTCCTCTTTATAGAGGAGACATCTATTACAATAGATTATTACAGTTCATTCAGTTAACTATCCAAAAATAAGAATTACAGAGCGTTGTTACAACAGTATAATAATATATTATTTCTTGGGTTCTGGCTGTTACACAGCTGATAACCAACCTCGACCGTCTTCTTGGGATCCTCGCATTCCTTTATCGTTTCCCCATGCTGTTCCTGATTTAGGCAATGGTAACTATGTTCTACCCGCTTTAGATAGCTGCGTGATCATGTCGCGTCAGCGTTCTTCAGATAGTTGCCATTTGTTATTCCCAGCTGTTGCAAAATAGCCTGCTTTAGATGGTTGTTGTTGCTGACTGTAGCAACTGCGTAGTTGCTGCTTCTGGTGTTGCAGCAACTGCGTAGTTGCTGTTTCTGGTGTTGCGGCAACTGCGTAGTTGTTTTTTCTGGTGTTACAACAACTATAAATTATAATTCCTGCGGGCTTAAGACAATTACTTGGCAACTTAGTCAGCTTTTCAAAGATAAATATAAAGATACTCACGAATATGCAATGAACAATTAAACATATAGATATGTGGAAAGTTACTTCGTACCTTGGGGTGATTAAGTCATTATACAATCAAAAGCTTTCAACCTATGACTGAAAAGGATAATATTATGGCAAAAATATAAGGTCAAAATTGGTCAATTCTGAGTCCTAACATCCCCCCAACTGAAGAGATTGCATGTCCCTATGCAATGCCTACTCTGAGTCTGAGTCGGAGTACTGGGATGAACAATGTAGATTACTGAGACAATAGTTATAGGAAGTGGCATCAAACTTCTTCCTGAATCCACAGGCAGTCTGTATTTGCCTCCATGCTGCTGCTTCTTCTCTGTTGGATAATCCAAACTGTCCTTTGTATTGTTCACCAGATAGCCATAAAAGTGGAAATCTAAATCTGTAACCCATCCAATTTTCAGCGCAGTGCTGCATGCAATTAACATAATGAGGTACCCTTGAGAGTGCTACCTGCAAATTAGGTGGATTATAAGGGTGATATTCCTGCCTCTCCTTGGGGCAGTTCTCCCAAAACAGTTTGTTTGCCTTGACAGCCAAGGATGCCTTAGTCTTTACATAATGCTGACAGTCTTTCAGGACCATTGCTTGCAGTTGCTTAACATGGTCCTTCATTTCAGGATCACTTACCATTCTCAGGTGTTGTGCAATAAAGGTGGCTGCATTCTGTGGTTCAGCTCTAATCCACAGAAGACAATTCTGTTCATTATGTTGAGCTGAAGCAAAGGCGTTCTGCCATGTAAGTTGATTAGCTAAAAAGGAGATAAAGGCTCTCAGCTGTATGTCGCCAATTACAGGTATCATATTCATATTTCTTTCTTCGGACATGGATTCATTATGGAGATAGAGCTCGCATAACAAATTTTGATCATTTTTAGGTGCCTCTGCAAAGGTTTGCATAAACTGCTCTGATGTAACTACCTGATGAGGTCTACCTTCTTTGACAGCCTTTATCTACAAAAATGTGAGTCTTTCCCTCAAAAATGTTGCATAATTAAAAGAGGGTTTCCTTGTGGCAAGTAGTCTTTGGAACAACTCAAACATTTGGGTCAATCTGGCTTTTAGATCCTTGATTTCTTTATACTGGGCTCTGCACTGCTCAAGTGCTTCCCAGTTCTTGTATGCATGACTAAACCAGATCCCTTTTTGCTGTTGGAATGCCTTGCCTTGTGACTGCTCATATTCTCTCCACCACTCTCCCTTTAATGCTTGAAAACTATCTGTTTCTGTGCATACATCACTAACAGAGGGAAGCTCTGTTTGTGTAAAGGCATCCACAAAGATAATCTGCTCTGTAGGAATAGTCTGGGATGATCCAACATCTTTTTCTTCATTTCTGGCTATTGTCTCTTCTTCCTGTTGTACTGATTCATTTTGTCCCATGGTGATTTGGGTGGGCCGGGGTGAGTCTGTGCCTTTTTCCTCATTTCCTTCTTCTTCTTCTGCTTCCTTGGCAATTTGAATAGAGCTGGGTGAGTCCAATTTTTCTTCATTTCCTCCTGAAACTATTTCTTTTTCCTCCATTAGAGTTTGGGTAGGCCGGGGTGAGTCTATACCTTTTTCCTGATTTTCTTCTATTTCTTCCTCTCGTTCCATGGCACTTTGAGTGGGCTGAGATGAGTCTGTGTTTTCTTCTGCATTTCCTGATTCTTGTGTAACTACTTCTTCCATAGCAATTTGGGTAGGTCGGGGTGAATCTGTATTCTCCTCTTTCTCATTCCTTGTTTCTTCCTGCATAATTTCTGGGGAACTTGTTGTTTCTTGTGTGTCAGCAAGCCCTTCTGCTTGTTCTTGTGCAATCTCTGGAGAACTTACTGGTTCTTGTGTGTCAGTAAGTTCTTCTGTTCGGACCTGTGTAGTTTCTGGGGAACTTACTAGTTTTTGTGTGTCAGTAAGCTCTTCAGTTTGGTCTTGTGCAGTTTCTGGGGAACTTAGTGGTTCTTGTGTGTCAGTAAGCTCTTCAGTTTGGTCCTGCATCTTCTCTGGAGAGCCTGTTGGTTCTTGTGTGTCAACAGGTTCTTCTGTCTGCACTTTTTCTGGAGAGCCTGTTGGTTCTTGTGTGACAATAGGTTCTTCTGTCTGCACTTTTTCTGGAGAGCCTGTTGGTTCTTGTGTGACAACAGGTTCTTTTATTTCAGCAGAGGATTGTGGCATTTCCGTCTGTGTAACAGCAGGCTCTTTTGTTTCATCTACAACATCGGAGGCTTCCTTCATTGGTTCTGCCACTACCTTATATCCTGCCTGAGTATATATTTCACCACAATTGGTACACACATATTCATTATCCTTACTTTTCTCTGCTGCAGACGCTACTCGTGCTAAAACATGCAGGCTGAATTCATTCTGATATGCTTCCTTAACCCTTATTATTTCCTCCTGATAGTCCTGAATCTGAGATTTCAGAAATTCAATTTCTTCCTGCAAGGCAGGTATGGTAGGCTGGTCTTGTGGAGCGGCAGATTCCCATGGAGGCAGAGGTTGTGTTTCATCATTTTGATCAGTATTCCCCACAGATGGTTCTTGTGTGTCACCTGGGGTAGTGGCTGTTTCTTGTGTTGCAGCCATTTGGTCACTATTACCTTGGGTGTCGGCAGTTAGTTCTTGTGTGTCAACTGTCTTAAAATATGATGTCACGAAGCTATGAACACTCTACATCTCAGCTTCCGAGGGTGAGGGAGAGGAGTTTTGAGGACTGGTGGGAGTGCGGATCCTTATAGTGATGGGCGGTGAACTGGGGGAATTAGGAGATTTAGCTGCTATTGATGACCAGGTTCTTCGCTTTGGTAGAGAAGCAGGGAATTCAGGCATTTTTCTCTTCAGGCTAGCTTTCTTTAGGATGGGGACAGTAGCCGGAGTAGGAGGTGCCCTAGCTGAAACCCTAGTTCTTCTTCTTTTCGATGGGGTTTTCTTTTCCTGCTGACTTTTTCGTTTAAGCAGGGTAATGGGGATATTGTCATCGGAGTCATCAGTAGAAATACCAAGTATGGGAATGGAAGGATTGGTTCTTTTGGGAGATGGGGTTGTTCTCATGGTTACTTCTACTGCTGCTTGTTCATTCTCAGCAACTTGCGGGGGTTTTTGCTGGAGTTGTTCAGGAATGTGCTCTGCTTGCTGAGGGTTTTCTAGAGGGATTTGTTCAGGCATGTCCTCCGTTTGCTGAGGAAGTTCTTCATCTTGTTGAGGTGTGTCCTCAGCTTGGTGAAGAATTTCCTCTTCTTGATGAGGAATTTCATGTTCTAGCTGTGGAATTTTTGCCTCCTGATGGGGATTAATGGGGGGTGGAGGGTTATTTAGAGCGAGGGCTCTATTAATCAGCAATTGGGCTAAGCGGTGGTGTTTTAAGGAAAGAAGTGGATGCTTCGCTTTAACAGCATAACGTGACATATTTTGGAGACAACCCAATAGATAATATAGCATGTTTATTAACTGACCATTTCTCAAATGATTTAACAAGACGAAGTCGTGCTGGTAAATTACCTGGTAACGGCCTTCGCACGTCAGATATTGCTTGACAAATTCAGTGACTTTCGGCCACGGTTGAGGTAACGACCGAAGTGCTACGCCTCTGCCTTTGGGCTCTACCTGCTCGCCTGGTCGGAAAAAATCCTGCTGCGCATTAAGAATCAGGTGCTTTCTACTGAACCACCGTGTGCCATTAGCTGGTAGCCCGGTAACTTCGGCTATGATTTCCTCCGTGACTGGAACTTGAACTCCCTGGACGACAGAGAATCCTTCTATTAAATTGCATGCAAATTCAAGGACTTGCTGCTCGTCAAAGTCCGGAAGTCTCCTGAAGTACTCTATCCATCCCGCTTGTAAGAAAATTTGATAAATCTCTGGAAAGAGTTCAAGGACTGCTGTTGTGCCAGGTTCATGTGTAATGAGGGTTCCTCCCATAGCTGTTGTTTCAGTGAATTTCAGAGTTCAGAGCCGAGCTTCCAATTTCAGTTCAGAGTAAAACGTCGCAAATGGTAACATGCCGTGATAGGGTGGCTTTTACATATTACTGGGAGAGTTAAGGGTGGCGGTAGTTGGCGTAGTATGTCATTATGAGAGTTGCTTTGGTAATCCCCCCCCTCCTACGTGTAATTGATATGATTGGAAGTACAATTATTTGATAGTCCTATCAACTTCTCCGCATTATCTATTATTTAATGTCCATACATAATCATGCGTACCTTCGTATTTTACCTTTTTGATTGCTGCGTCAAAAAGTCTTGTCTTGTCTTATGCTGGATCATAATGATTACCGCGGATCTAAAATCATGGGAATACCGGCGATTTGTAATGATAATGACAGGAAGTGATAGTAGGGTGCTGTAATCATCACAAGAAGTGGTATATTTTATCAAAATTTGTTCCTTGGGGCTGAAGTGGTAAGACTGGTGTTTTCGTACATGAGGGAATTTGCTGGGAAGGGTATTCCATAATCGGGAAGCGATGTTGTAGCACCGGGATTAGTGTTGCAGCAACGGAAAATTGTTGTTGTGGCAACAGGGAATGATGTTAGACATTTGTAAAAACGGGAAATGTGCTGGAGCAATATGAATGGTGTTGCAGCAACAGAGAATGGTGTTCCAGCAACGGGAGTGGTGTTGCAGCAACGAGGAATGGTGTTGCAGCAACAGGGAATGGTGTTGTAACAACAGGGAAATGGTGTTGCAGCAACAGGAGTTCCGAGTCTGCAAAGTAATTCCTTTGAAACTTTTGTTCTCAGCTACTTCCCAGGCTAAAATCTGCAAAATACTGAAATGTAATATCACAATCCTTGGCAGGATTTATTATTTTCTTAAAAAAAAAATATCTAACCTAAAAAAAATATAAATAATAGAAACTCAAGTGCTTTGAGGGACAGCAAGTTCCCCTGGAAAAGAATACTGTTTTATTGCCATGCAAGTGGCTTTAAAATCTTGTTTGGAAACCGGCCGCTGATATAACCGAAGTCGGTAGCCATTCACTAACAGTGGTGTTCTGCTCCCATCAATTGTTAAAAGTCTAACTGTTCCATTTGGAAAAACAACATCCACTTCATACGGCCCTAACCACCTCATTCTTAGCTTCCCTTGAAAATTCTCGAAACGGGAATCATAAAGTAGAGCCCAGTTACCTTTCTGGAACTCCTTTTGCTTGATGGTTCTGTCATGCCATCTGCTTCTTTGCTGCTGTAGCATAGTTGTTTGATGGACGGCATCCATTCTTTTCTCATCCAATTCCTGAAGCTGCTGCAGCCTGGCTGTCTGTGCATCAGTTAAATCAAGGTTAATAGCTAAGGCAGTTCTTAAGGTTTTAATCTCAAACTCTACAGGGAAAATAGCATTCTTTCCAAAAACTAATTCATAGGGTGAAAAGCCTGTTGTATTCCTCCAAGTGGTTCTATAGGCCCATAGAGCCTCGGGCAACCTCTGAAATCGGTCCCTTCTATTCTCCTTTATCGTTTTTGTTAAGATGGCTTCTATGACCTTGTTGGTACTTTCCACCTACCTATTTGCTTGGGGGTAGTACGGTGTAGTCATTTTGTGCTTGATATGATATTTTTGGAGCGTATTTTTGAAGCCATGAGAATTAAAAGAAGGTCCTCCATCAGTGACTAATTCTCTGGGTATTCCAAATCTAACAAAGATTTCTTCAAATAAGAATGTTAGTACTGCTTCTTCATTAGCTTTAATGAGTGCTTTGGCTTCTACCCATTTAGTCATATCATCCGTGCATACTAATATGTACACTCTTTGATTAGATGGAGGATTAATGGGACCTATAAAATCTAATGCCCATTTCTCAAAAGGTTCAAGAGTTACCTGGGGATTAAGTGGCATTTCATCCCTATGGTTAGGCTGGCCCATTCTTTGACAGTTGTCACAAGCCTTCACATATTTTCTGGCATCTTTAAATAGTGATGGCCAATAATAACCCATTCTAAGTACCTTGTGTGTTGTTCTTTTATCAGCAAAATGTCCTCCACAAGGGCCATCGTGACAAGCTTTTAGTATATCATAAATCTCGTCTTCCCCAATGCATCTCCGAATTTCTTGATCTATTCCTGTGTGGAACAGACACCCGCTTATCCAGTTGTACCTAGCACTTTGCTGGATGATCTTTCTTCTTTCCCTGTGTGATAGGTGTGATGGTAATTTTCCTGCAACTAGATAATTGGCAATGTCTGCATACCAAGGTGAGTGAGCAAATACTGCAAATAAATACTCATCAGGAAAAGAATCATCTACTGGAGCATTTTCATCAGTTTTTAAACGAGAAAGGAAATCAGCAACTACATTTTCTTTACCTGGCCTATCTACAATTGTGATGTCAAATTCCTGCAATAGTAATAACCATCTGGTGACTCGGGCATTTGTAACTGATTTATTCATTAAATACTTAATGGCCGAGTGATCAGTATGCACAAAGGTAGTGTAGCCAGTAATATAATGTCTAAATTTGTTGATAGCATAAATAACTGCTAGAAATTCCTTCTCAGTAACTGTGTAATTTAGCTCAGCTGGTGTCATGTTATTGCTAATAAAATAGATGGCATAGGGGAGACTGTTTTCTTCCTGACCCAGGACAGCTCCAATTGCCGTGTCTGAGGCATCAGAGGAGATATGAAAGGGTAATGCCCAATCGGGTCCTCTCAAAATGGGGGTTGCGGACAACTGATGTTTAAGTTTATTGAATGCATTTTCACAATCATCAGTCCACTTAAATTCAACATTTTTCATTAACAACACAAATAGAGGAGAAGCTATTTTGGAAAAATCCTTAATGAATCTTCTATAGTATCCGGCATGTCCTAAAAAGCTTCTTACATCAGTTTGTGTTTTGGGGATAGGAAGGTTCTGAATTACCTGTATTTTAGCTGGATCGACTTGAATTCCTAAAAATGAAACAAAGTGACCCAATACAATACCTTGATTCATCATCATATGGCACTTTTCAGTGCTTAAAGCAAGGTGTGCTTCTATACACCGCTTAAGTACTTTTTCAAGATTCTGCAGTGCATCCTCAAAAGTCACTCCATAAGGGGTAAAGTCATCCATAAATATTTCTAATGAATCATTTAACATATCAGAAAAGATCCCTATCACCGCTCTTTGGAATGTTGCTGGAGCGTTACATAGCCCAAATGGAAGTACCCTGTAAGCAAAGGTTCCCCATGGGCTAGTAAATGTGGTCTTGTCCTGGTCCTGGGGTGCAATCTTAATCTGATTATATCCACTAAACCCATCCAAGAATGAAAAGAATTTGTTACCTACTAAATTATCCAATACCTGATCAATAAATGGTAAAGGGAAATGGTCTTTTTGGGTGGCTTTATTCAATGCTCTGTAATCCACACATACTCTCCATTTCCCATTTTTCCTGGGTACAATTACAAGTGGGGAGACCCACTCACTATCAGATATGGGGTATATAAATCCTGCATTCAAAAGTTTTTGAAGTTCCTCCTTCACAATTTCTCTTAGGTTGGGGTTCATTCTACGCTGGAGTTGACAGACTGGCCGGGATCCCTCCTTAATATAAATATGGTGAGTGCATAGTTCAGGGGAGATCCCTTTCATGTCTGTGTAGTCCCATGCAAATGCCTCTTTATTTTCTTGGAGTAACTTTATTAATTGATGTTTTTCATTATCAGTCAAGTCAGGATTTATATTTAATGTTTTGCCAGGTTCAATTTCAATTGTTGTACTTTTGGAAGGGTTGCCTACTGCTGTCTGAAATAAGTTTTCATCTTTCATGTTCTGCTAGGATTCAGATTCTAAGATTGCAGTGAAGTGATTATATGTTTTAGGGCTAACCGAAGAGGGTTCAGAAATAAAGCTGCTGATTAATTCATCTTCGGTGGAGTCCTTAAAAGTCAAGGCTTGTCCAATAGTTAATATAGGTTGGGTCTCTTCATCCTCATAGTCTACCCATACAGAATTGTCATTATTAATCATGGGTGTAGCGTGAGGATAGAGGGTAAGCTGTTTGGTTTCCTGCCCATTAGAGATGGTCATTGATCCAGATCTACAGCTGATGAAAGCATTTGCTGTAGCCAGCCAAGGTCTCCCTAGAATCAACGGATGACCCCCCAACTTTGTTTTTGTTTGTAACACCACAAAGTCAACCGGGTAATTCCAGGATTCTACAGAGATTATAAGATCTTCAATGACCCCTTCAGGTTTAATTGTAGAATGGTCAACCAACTCTAAGATAGTTGGATTTTCCCTGATAAAGTTTTTTAACTGGAGCAATTGTGTTGTTTCGAGTGTCATAATATTTATTGCAGCTCCTAAATCTACTAGGACTTTAGAGATAAAAGTTTTTCCAACCTGGACTGTTACTGTAGGGTGACCAGGGTCACCATACTTTACAGGATAATCTTTTTCGGTCATTAAAGCAGTTAATTCTCCCATCACATGAACTGTGAGGGGATCCTTAGCCTTCCTTCCTGGTTTTTTTATACAAATGTCTCTAATAGTTCTAGCATAAATAGGAACATCTCTTAATGCTTGCAATAATGGGATTTTAACATACAAATTTTGTAGCTCTCCTAAAAGGTTAAAGGTCGGTTGCTCAAGTGTTTTAGTGAGAGTCAGCCGTTCAGGGAATGGCAGATCTATTGTTTGATCATTATTATTAGGTGTTGATTCTGCTGTTTCAACATTATTGTTAGCTGGTTTCTCTTTTCTAACTTCTTCCTTGTCAGAGTCAGTAATATCATCTATAATGGGTTCAACAATTCTCCCTGAGCGAAGATGAATATCATTGCATTGCAGGGGAGAGACAGGCTGATTTTGAATGTCAATAACTTGCAGGGCTTTGTTATTATTTGGATTGGGGTTAGGTTGCACAGGCAGCTGCGGTCTAATTGCCTGGTTATTTGGAGGAGTATTGGATGGTAAGGAAAGAGACTGTTGTTGTTGAGGAAATGGTATCTGTTGGGCTGCCTAGTTTGGATTCCATTGATTAAAATATGGTTGTTGGGGAGCCCAAGGATTCCATATAGTAGGATCAGGAAAAGGGAGATTTGGTTGCTGCATAAGTGGAAAATTCATTGTATTAAAGGGCGGGTACTGCATTTGGTTCATGGGTGGGTAGTTTGTTTGAAAAGGAGAATTATTATTCCAATGACTGAATGTTGTGTTAGAGCTCATACCTTGTCTTTGTGGCCATTGCCTCCTCTGTGTCATCAGGTACACTGCTTCAGCCTCTTCTTCGGTTGACTGCAGTGCTGCTTTGATTCCAGGCAGAGAGGGGCATTGCTGTGTTTCATGGTCCTTCTTGCAGATTGTGTAGATAGGTATCTTATCCAGTGGGCATTCTCTGAGTGGGTGTTTTTCTCTGCATTTGGAACAGAAAATGGCTAGAGCAGCTTCTGCTTCCGCCTGTTTCTTCTTAACCTGCAGAGCATCAATTTGTGAAGCAAAAGAACTTAGCATCTCAGTTTTAAATTCTTCCAATAAGTTACCTATTTCAGCTCTTGTTGCTCCTCCACTGGCTGACTTCTGAACTCTTGAATACACATTATCCCTGCTCTTTGATCTGTTCCCTGCTCCTCTTGAGCATCTCATGCAGAGATTGATGATTTCATCAAATGATTCCTTGGAAATGTCCCCTTTTCCCAGCATGTTCAACATGTCCAGGCAGTCATCTCTTACCCCTTTCAGCAATATGGTTTTCAGAATATCTTTACTCATATTGGGGTGGTCAGACCTCTGCAGATTATACTGCAGTCTTTCCACAAAATCTTCTAAGCTCTCGTCCTCCTTCTGAACCATTTTAAACAATTCTTCCTTCCTTTCTCTTGTTCGGCAGTAGTCTTGATATTTGGCCAGAAATCCCTCTTTCATCTGGTCCCAGGTGGTGATTGCCTGAGCTCCTAAGCTCATAAACCACCTCAACGCATTCCCTTTTAGTGTTGCTGGAAACAGTTTTAGTTTCTGATTAGGACTTACATAATCATAACTTCTACATAGTATGTCGAATTCAAAGAGGAATTCATCTGGGTCTTCAGAGGATAACCCATGGAAGTTGGGTAATGCCGAGAGTGGAATGTTCTTCATAGGGGTCGTTCCTCTCGGGAGATCCCCAATTGGGAACTCCAGGGTAGAAAGTGAGTTCTCCCCCCTTCCTTCTGTTCTGTTATCCTCCATTGGTATTTTTCCTGAATCACTTACTTTATCTTTTGTGTCTTCTGTTTCTTCAGGTTCTTCTACCGGTTCCTCAGTGTATTCTGGTACTTCCAGCTTCCTTTCAGGTCCCAGTACTTCCTCCGTCTATCGATCCGTTTGTGAGGAGTATTGGATCTGAGGTCTCCGGGAACTCGTCCTCTGTGATGTTTTGGCCTTTGAGATGATTTTGTCAATATAAGTCTTTCTTCCTCCTTTGCCGCCTGTGAAATTAGGTTTCTTGCGTCCTCTCATGCACCTGTTATTTTCACAAATAAATCATTAATGCTTTCAGAAATCTTTAGTTGCCTTCCCCGGCAACGGCACCAAAATGTTGGCTAGTTGAATTGTTTATTGATTAAACATTCAAGTACCACATTAATTGTCAACCTGGGAAAGTCTTTTTATTCCAAAGGCTACCGCGTACTGTATGTACTTAATTCTAAAAGCATTAAAAAGTTGTAGTATACGTGATTCTTACGCTAAGTTATCAGTACAGATAAAATGAAAGCAGTTAATTAAGATTACAAATCTGAAAAGTAAAATGATGGATGCTCTGCTGGCAGAGGATCAGGACCCTATCCTCCAGGTGAGGACGTTCAGCACCTGCCCCTGTAACCAGATTGCTAACGCACACTGCACTCTAGTTCACCGGTGACATATCCTTGCACACTTCAAGCAATTAATGAAACAAAGTACTAGCAAAACGGAAATACCAGAGGTAATGTTACGGAATCCAAACAGAGTATCAGCAGAAAAAAACTATCACACACTTACACACTTGACAGAAAAGTAAATGGGTGAATCTTGTGAAGAAGGTGGGCCCAGTCCCTCTCACAAGATTCCCCAGAACACAAAGGCTAGATTAAGTGCTCAGAACAATCTTCTATTCATCTGCCAAAAGATTCAAGTACAATAAAGTTCAGACTTGCTGATGTCTCTCCAAATCTCACTTACAGGTCACACCTCTTTTCCTTCTAATGTAGATGTCTCCTCTTTATAGAGGAGACATATATTACAATAGATTATTACAGTTCATTCAGTTAACCCATTCTATCCAAAAATAAGAATTACAGAGTGCTGTTACAACAGTATAATAATATATTCCTTCTTGGGTTCTGGCTGTTACACAGCTGATAACCAACTTCGATCGTCTTCTTGGGATCCTCGCATTCCTTTATCGTTTCCCCATGCTGTTCTTGATTTAGGCAATGGTAACTGTGTTCTACCCGCTTTAGATAGCTGCGTGATCATGCCGCGTCAGCGTTCTTCAGATAGTTGCCGTTTGTTATTCCCAGCTGTTGCAAAATAGCCTGCTTTAGATGGTTGCTGTTGCTGACTGTAGCAACTGCGTAGTTGCTGCTTCTGGTGTTGCAGCAACTGCGTAGTTGTTGTTTCTGGTGTTGTGGCAACTGCATAGTTGCTGTTTCTGGTGTTACAGCAACTATAAATTATAATTCCTGCAGGCCTAAGACAATTACTTGGCAACTTAGTAAGCTTTTCAAAGATAAATATAAAGATACTCACGAATATGCAATGAACAATTAAACATATAGATATGCGGAAAGTTACTTCGTACCTTGGGGTGATTAAGTCATTATACAATCAAAAGCTTTCAACCTATGACTGAAAAGGATAATATTATGGCAAAAATATAAGGTCAAAATTGGTCAATTCTGAGTCCTAACACCAACCTTTTCGCCTTTTTCTATTACCAGGGCTCCTTTGGTGACCTTCCAAGCTTTATCTGTGAAAGTTGTCACACAACCTTCACCGCCTGACTGCCCTGTTGAAATCAGATTTTTCTTTAGATCTGGAACATGCATTACCTCCTTTAATAGCCATTGGTTTCCATTCTGCTGTTTTACAAGAACCTTACCCATTCCAACGATTTTACAGGGTTTATCATCACCCAGACGAACTTGTCCAAAATCTCCTTGAACATAGTCATGAAAGTATTTCTTATTAGGTGTGGCATGGAATGAAGACCCTGAATCTACCACCCAGGAATCAGTAATATTTTCGAAAGAAAGAATCAAAGCATCTTGTAACACCTCACCTGTCACATTTGCTTCATGATTGTTTTCTTGCTGTGCATCTCCTTCTTTTCTCTTCCGAGATCTACAGTCTTTCTTTAGGTGTCCTTTCTTTCCACATTTCGAGCACACTATCCCCGATCTGGACTTGGATCTGCCTTTCCTTGATTTACTGCGATATCCTGAGCTCTTTCCTCTTTCCATTTTTCTTCTTCTAGACTCTGCACTCAAAGCATTTCCCGATGTCTCACCAGAGCTTTTCCGTCGCATTTCCTCGCTAAGGATAGCACCGACAACATCATCAAACTTTAAAGTACTAGATCTAGAAACGGAGTTACTAATGGCCATTACCAAACCATTCCAACTTTCTGGTAATGAGCACAAGAATAACAGAGCTCTAACTTCATCATCAAAGTTTACCCCTACAGAACTTAACTGACTTGTAACTGTATTAAAATCATTTAAATGGTTTGCAACAGATCCACCTTCCGACATATTCATATTAAATAATTGTTTCATAAGAAATACCTTGTTTGAGGCCGAGGGTTTTTCATATAGTTTCGACAACGTCTTCATCAAACCCTTTGTTGTGGTTTCCTTCGAAATGTTGAAGGCGACTGACGCAGCAAGGCACAACCGTATTGTTCCGAGTGCCTTTCTATCGAGAAGGTTCCATTCTTCGTCTTTCATACCCGTCGGCATCTTTGTTTTTCCGCCCAATGGTAGGTATAGATCTTTCTGATACAGATAATCTTCCATCTGCATCTTCCGTAGCAAGAAGTTTTGGCCGTTAAATTTCTCGACCCTAAACTTACCATCTTCCGCCATTGCTCCCACTCGAACCAGGAACCCTTCTTTCCTGCGAGTTTATCAGCCAAATAGACCTTCGGCTCTGATACCAGTTGTTAGAAAATTATATATTACGGAGCAATGGAACACATACAATATTGCAGAAATATAAACACAGAAAACGCACAAAACAAGAGAGACACAGATATACGTGGTTCACCCAGTTTGGGCTACGTCCACCTCGAACAGCCAATCCTTCCTTTCTATTATCCAGCAAAATGAAGAGACACAACCTACAACAAATCCGCTGTAATATCCTCTGTTTTCTCTCACAGTCTCACCTCTCTGTTTCTCGCTCACAGAATACACATCTATCACACAGCCTCAAATTCAATGCCCTCATACAAAGAGAGGGGTTGCCTTCTAGGGAAAAAAGCCCTAAACTAAACATAAGTTCTACCGTCAGATCATCAGCCTAATGAACGACCCAGATTGACTAGAAATTACTATACTTTTACAAGGCAATTTTACATTTATTTTTGGCTTCGGGGGTGTTGCCCCCGAGCCCCCACCGGGGGACCGCTGGCCCCCGGACCCCCCAGCCGGGGCGGATGGGCCCCTCCGGACCCCCGCGGGGGGGACAAATCCCCCCCTCGTGGAGGGGTGTACAAAAGTTCCTGGGGTATACATCCGGCTGAAACAAAGACCTCTGAACAATCATGCTCCACACACAACAAATCTATGTTTCAAGTTGAGTTTATGTATGGCACATGAAACTCCTAATATAAATCCCTATTAAATATAATTTTATTAAGCATGAAGGGTGATTGAATGTTTTGAATTATACATTTTTTTATAATTAAAAATGGATTTAGATTGGTTGTAATCTCACTTAATTTGAGAGAACTCAAAAATCACAATTATGTAAATATTTTGGATTTAAGACTTCTGTGGTTTATATCTTTTGAAATTATCGGAGAATCCACAGTAAAAACCATTACGTAAATATTACTATGTAAAAATGTAATTTTGATTATTGTTATATAATTATATTTAATTTTTTATAATATTTCTAAGTAAATATTAAATCTATAATATTTTTTTTATATGTAAATTTGATCATTTTGAACATAATCATTTTTTTGTAAGCTTGGCAGGACTGCGTCTTCATCATGTACAATATACCCCATTCGGGGTAGGGAATTGAACCAGTGACTTCACATTGAGGAGTTCCTTAACAGAGCACCTGATCACCGTCTATCCAAGGCCCTGTGGACTTCAACATAATCATTTTTTTAATGTGTGTACATATTAAATTTATCTCTCTCCATTCTAAGATTTTTTTATTGCCATTCGTATTTATATTTGGTTAACATTATTATTGGTTATAAATATTATATATAGATGTCCATGGTTACTCACAATGAAATTTGATTATTATTATCATAGTTCACATTTAATACATATATTTATTGTATTATTATCTCTTAAATGATCGATGGCATGTATTTTGAGTAAATGATGGCACATATTTTGAGTAAATGTATTAGTATGTGTATATTTTGACTTTGTATTATTGTTGATATCGTAATTATTTATAGTTTTATAAGTACTATGTATCATCTCCATGTTGAGCACGAAATGAATTATATGTCTCCTTCATATTGCTTAACTTTAATTTTCAATTTAAATGTTTTTACTTATTTTGAAAGTTTTATTTATATGGTACTCAAGAGGAAACCATTAATTTTGAAATTGCTAACTCGTAAATTTTAGGGTAAGAAAATGACCTCCAATCATTTTCTCCTTATAGGGGTTCCCTTCATCTATATATATATATATATAAGCCATAATAGAAGGAGAAAGCATTAAACTAGGAAGAAAGATAAATTGAAAACTTAAAACATTGATCTCTATACTAGGAATGACAAGGATTGTGTAAAATACCATTCCAATGGAATTCATGTAATGCCACACGTAAAAACCAAATGGAGAAAAGACTTCCCTAAAAAAAAAATAGATAATGTTTGTGTGATCATTGGTCTTCCATGGGATGAAATGCACCATCTTTGAAAATCAAATAACAACCATAAATATAAAGTCAATATCTCTTTTCATTCTTGGAAATACAAAATTATAATATATACTAAATTCCTCCCATAATCTATTTAGTAATGAAAATGGCATATACAATTCATTGTTTTGGCTTCCTCCTTTGCATGTTCACGAATTCAACAACCATCCACCCATTTCTTCACATTAATGGAAACTTTGGGGCAATAGTAAAATTTCCATATCAAATACTTTCTCTCTACAAATTGATCTCCTACGATGTTGTTATGCAATTCTTTGATGAGTTTTTCCTTCATTGATCCTCCTAGAGTAATTATTGATAAAAGAAAGAGAACCTCTTGGAATGCATTTTCATTTCTTCATTACATGGTTGTTTACAAGCCTTCAATGGTTTACTAAAATTCACATCCCTTTCATACAACTATTACAAATTTTAAATGCAATTTCCTCTCTCGTCATTTTGGTCATCAATGTTGTGCTTTGACTCAATGCATTGTCAAATCTAGTGGTTTTGCTCCTCTATGATCAATACAAATTCATAGATTTCAAAACTCAACCCACTTCATGTAGTTTTGATTCAATTTCTCCTGGGTGTTAATAAAATATTGCTGACTTTGAAGTATGAACTTGTAAATTCGATTTCACCTGCACAACAAACTCGAATTTGTTGACTGCTTCAATTTGACCATTAGTTTGGGGATGATAGGAAGTAGTACTAAGTTGTAGTTGGGTACCTTGTAGCCCGAAGAGTTCCTGCCAAAAGTTACTGGTGAAGATCGGGTCATGATCAGACACAATGGAAGTGGGCATGCCATGCAATTTGAAGATCTGGTCCATGAAAGGTTGAGCCACCAAAGCTGGTGTAAAAGGGTGGGGTAGGGCACAAAAATGAGCATACATAGAAATTCTGTCCACAACCACCATGATGACTGACTTGTTGCCTGTCTTCAGAAGACCCATAATGAAATCCATAGAAACCTCTATCCAGATTGAGGCAAGGATGGGCAACGGTTGTAATGTGCCTGGGGATTTGACTGTTTCTCCTTTGTGGCGTTGACACACATCACACTCAGCTACAAAAGTAAGAATGTCATTTTTAATGTCTATCCAAAAGAATGAACGTCGAGTGCGAGCATAAGTCTTTTGAAAGCTTGAATGGCCTGCAGTGGGAGATGAGTGCAACTCTGGCAAAATGTGACTTTTAAGGGTGGATGTTGGTGATATCACTACTTTGTCCTTGTAGCGAAGAATCTCATCCTGCCAAGAGTAGGTTGCTGTGGAATTTGGATCTGCCTGCAATTTATTAATGAGTTGGGAGAGCAAAGGATGTGAAAACCATTCCTTGCGAGCCTCTTCAATCCACTCTGGAATGGGAAGAGAGATTGCTAGCAAGGTGCTTTCCTCCTCAAATTGGTGTGATAAAGCATCCGCTACGACATTTTCTCGCCCTTTCTTGTAAATTATCTCATAATCATATCCCAACATTTTGGCTAGCCATTTATTTTGTTGTGGTGAGGATAGGCATTGCTCCAAAAAATATTTAAGGCTTTGATTATCTGTGCGGATTTGGAAACGCCACCCCAATAAGTATGGTCGCCAGGTATCCACTGCATGTAAGATGACCATCATCTCCTTCTCATAGGTAGATTGTCCCAGATTTGTCCCACTTATTTGTTGGTTAGTGAAGGCCAAGGGTCGACCTTCCTGCATTAAGACAACCCCAATACTTGTACCTGAAGCATCACATTCAATCACAAAGGATTTGGTGAAGTCGGGTAGTGCCAATATGGGAGTTGAACACATGGCCTGTTTGAGAGCTATTTTCAATTATTGTTTGATTTCATGAACTCTTACTTACATCTAACATTTTTGCTGTAATTTCTTTCATTTTTCATAGACCATTATGATCATATTACGTTGCCTCTTTTTACTAATGGTTTTATGGTGAGATATAGCATGATTAGTTTATTGATATAGAATGCAATTTTTGGAGTTCCATATATTGTAGGTGTTCTCATGCACTTTACCATAAGCATGTGTCCCCATTTTGGAGCTATATGTTATCCCTTGACATCTAGTGGTAACTAGACGATATTTTTCTCAAGTGACTCTTATCTCAAATAATAGTTCCACGGATGAGATTTATGATTCTCCATTAATTGTTAACCAAAGATTCCTCCCACATTTTCTTAGTTCACTCGCATTTGATGGATATGGTGCATAACATACATGAATTACATTATTTTCTCACCTCATATTGAGTTTTAATGCCTTATGTACTTGTGATTAAGTGTTGATGATTCTTTGAGTTAGATAATGGATCGTGATGCTCTAAATTTGTGCCTTTTGCATTGTTTTACCTTGGTGATGATCAGTTGACATCTTCTAGATAAGTGTTGTCACTATTTGTTTGAGTTACACTATTAAGGGGATTTCAAAGGGGTATCATGCCCATATCATAATCCATACTTAACAATTTCCATATTTCCCATTTCCCATTGTCGCTTTCATGGTTGTTGTCACTTGTCACAAAAAGGTTCAAGCATCATAATCCCATGAGAAGGAATTATAAGGTGAAGGTCAATTTAAATAAATAAAAAAAAGGGGTGGGGAGGGGGGGCAGGAAGAGAATGATGCAAATTAAAATGAAAATGAAAATAAAATAAAAAATAAAAAGCCAAGGCAAAGCTTGAGTAATTGCCCCCTCATAATGAGGCCATTACCCTAAGTCCTATGTGAGGAAATGCATCACTTATAAAAGGACTAAATGAAATTATTTGAAGTTTTATCTAATGAAACTCATATGGATAAAAAAGGACTCAATGAAATGAAGTTTGAAAAAAAGCCAAATAAAGTGGTCGTAAGAAATAGTGCCAAGGAAAGGGTATATCAAAGCATATGTGCTCCTCCATTTTCAAACGTGCTCATGTTAATGAATATCTTAAATAACCTCGCTTGATTGTGTAATGCAACTTATGAAGTCACATGCCAAACCATACTATATATCACTACACCTACTCCTTAATGGCCTTTCTTGGTAACCACTTCTCTTCTTGGGCATTGACATATGTAATATGTACTAATAATGACCCTCCCATACCTAAAGGTGGCAAATAGCATGAATTATATGAGTTATTTTGAAGTTTGAAGATGATGTAAGTAGTGGCTTCTACATATGACATGACCCATTTTTTTATGTTGCATTGGACTTGTGTGCATGCTTCCAAATAAATGACTATGTTGGGTCACTTCACCTCACATTAGAGAAATTTTGAGGTCTAAAATGAGCCTCCTAATGAATATTATAATATAATAGTGGAAATAATAAAATAAAATTAGATTACATCATCAAATTTTAGAGGGAAAAAAGAAAAACTATTTTTTCAACTCATATTTTCAACTTATTTCCATATGTTTTTGCTCAAATTTCAAGTGGGGGCACTCTTTGTATGCAGAATTTAATTCCTCATCCAAGGAGTACCCTTGTTGCGTACTTCCAATACACTCTGCTACACGAACAATGAGAAGTACATGAAAAAATGTTATTGCAGTCACATTTTTCCATGTATTTCTCGTTTTTCGTGTAGCAGGGTCCCTAACTTTCTTATATGTGCATATCTTCTATGCGCATATATGGAAATTGTGCATATATAGAAGATATGCACATATACGAAAATTGTGCATATACGTAAGATATGCGCGTATCTTCCGTATATCCCTAAATTTACTATATGTGCATATCTTCCGTATATGCACGTCGTTTATGTATCTGCATCGTATATGCGCAAACTCCATATAAAAAAATTGTGCATATACGAAAATTGTGCATATACAGAAGATATGCACATATACGAAAAATATGTGCATATACAGAAGATATGCGTAGTTTCCATATATGGGCATATCTTCCGTATATGCACAATTTTCGTATATATGAAATTTCTGTATATGGAATTTGCACATATACAATGTAGATACATGAACGAAGATATGTACAAATTCCATATATAGAAATTGCGCATATACGAAAATTGTGCATATACGGAAGATATGCGTATATACGGAAATTATGCATATACGGAAGATATGCCCATATCTTCCGTATATCCCTAACTTTTCTATATGTGCATATCTTCCGTATATGCATGTTGTTCATGTGTCTGCATCGTATACGTACAAATTCCATTTACAGAAATTGCGCATATACAGAAATTGTGCATATATGGTAGATATGCGCATATCTTCCGTATATGCACAATTTCCATATATGCACAATTTCTATATATGGAATTTGCGCATATACGATGCAGACACATGAATGACGTGCATGTATGGAAGATATGCACATATAGAAAAGTTAGGGATATACGGAAGATATGCGAATATCTTCCGTATATGCGCAATTTCCGTATATGTGCATATCTTTCATATATGCGCAATTTCCGTATATGTGAAATTTTTGTATATGGAATTTGCGCATATACAATGTAGATACATGAACGAAGATATGTACAAATTCCATATACAGAAATTGCGCATATATGGAAATTGTGCATATATGGAAGATATGCGCATATACGGAAATTGCGCATATATGAAAGATATGCACATATCTTCTGTATATCCCTAAATTTCCTATATGTGCATATTTTCCATATATGCACGTCGTTCATGTATCTGCATAGTATATGTGTAAATTCCATATACAGAAATTACGCATATACAGAAATTGTGCATATACGGAAGATATGAGCATATCTTCCGTATATGCACAATTTTCATATATGTGTAATTTCTGTATTTGGAATTTGTGCATATATGATGCATATACATGAACGACGTGCATATACAGAAGATATGCGCATATCTTCCGTATATGCACAATTTACGTATATGCGCATATCTACCGTATATACACAATTTCCGTATATGCGAAATTTCTATATATGGAATTTGCGCATATACGATGTAGATACATGAATGAAGATATGTACAAATTCTATATACAGAAATTGCACATATACGGAAATTGTGCATATATGGAAGATATGCACATATACGGAAATTTCGCATATACAAAAAATATGCGCATACCTTCCATATATCCCTAACTTTTCTATATGTACATATCTTCCATATATGCATGTCGTTCATGTATCTACATCATATATACGCAAATTCATATACAGAGATTGCGCATATACGAAAATTGTGCATATACGAAAGATATGCGCATGCACAATTTCCGTATATGCGCAATCTCTGTATATGGAATTTGCTTATATATGATGTAGATACATGAACGACATGCATATACGGAAGATATGTACCTCGTTCATGTATCTGCATCGTATATGTGCAAATTCCATATACAGAAATTGCGCATATACGGAAATTGTGCATATACGGAAGATATGCACATATCTTCCGTATATGCACAATTTCTGTATATGCGCAATCTCTGTTTATGCAATTTGCGCATATACGATGCAGATACATGAACGACATACATATACGAAAGATATGCACATATAGGAAAGTTAGGGATATACGGAAGATATGCGTATATCTTCCTTATATGCGCAATTTCCATATATGCACAATTTCTGTATATGCGCAATTTCTGTATATGGAATTTGCACATATACGATGTAGATACATGAACGAAGATATGTACAAATTCCATATACAGAAATTGCACATATACGGAAATTGTGCATATACAGAAGATATGCGCATATATGGAAATTGCGCATATACGGAAGATATGCTCATATCTTCCATATATCCCTAACTTTCCTATATGTGCATATCATCCATATATGCACATCGTTCATGTATCTGCATCGTATATGCACAAATTCCATATATGAAAATTTCACATATACGGAAGATATGTGCATATACGGAAATTGCGCATAGATGGAAGATATGCGCATATCTTCCGTATATCCCTAACTTTCCTATATGTGCATATCTTCCATATATGCATGTCGTTTATGTATTTGCATCGTATATGCGCAAATTCCATATACAGAAATTGTGCATATATGGAAATTGTGCATGTACGGAAGATATGCGCATATCTTCCATATATGTATATATGATGCAGATACATAAACGACATGCATATACGGAAGATATGCACATACAGGAAAGTTAGGGATATACGAAAGATATGCGCATATCTTCCGTATATGCGCAATTTCCGTATATGCGCATATCTTCCGTATATGCACAATTTCCGTATATGCAAAATTTCTGTATATGGAATTTGCACATATCTTCAACTGTGGGAAGACCAACTCTTTGACATCCTCGTTATGGTCGACGGTGGAAAACTAATGCCAAAATTGGTAGTCCACGATGGTGTCCATGTACTCTGTGGTGACATCCTTCTGGAAATGAACTCTTGCCTCTGTTGCATCCGAGTACACTAAATTGAAAATCATAAATCCAAATTGGTAGAAAGAGGCCTTACACAACAACATGGAGTACATTATGACATAACCTTCACCCAAATAGCAAGGTTGGATACTGTCGTAATAGTATTAGAAATAACAAGAAGAAATCATTGGGCATTTTACCAAATGGATGTCAAATCAACATTTTTAAATGGGATCTTGAAGGAAGAATTTTATATAGATCAACCTCTAGGATATGAAGTCAAGGGTCAAGAGTTGAAAGTTTACAAGTTAAAAAAGGTTTTGTATGGTTTAAAACAAGCCCCCAGAGCATGGCACAATATAATTGATTTTTATATGATCAACAAAAGATTCAAACATAGAATTAATGGACTCACTATCTATACAAAAACAACTCTGCAAGGTAATATTTTGATTGTTTGCATTTATGTTGATGATAATATTTACACATAAAATTTGCAGCTTGAGTATTGTCAAATAGATTTGGAGAAGGAATTTGAGATGACCAATCTTCATCACATGAAATATTTTCTTCAAATAGAAGTTGAATGGTCTGAAAATGGAATTTTCATTTGTCAAATAAAGTATCCAAGATACATATTGACAAGGTTTGGGATGAGTGAATGCAAGCTAACACCAATCGTCCCAAGAACCAAGTTGAACAAAGATAACATTAGTCCAACATTTAATTCCACTTTGTACAATTATCTAGTAGGAAACCTAATATATCTCACAACAAGAAGGCTTGACATAATGCATTTAGTCAACGTTATATCCAAGTTTCGAGAGTCACCAAAAGAAACCCATTAGAAAGTAGGAACCTCATTGGACATAGCTCTTGGGAACCTCATTGGACATTGAAGAAAAGGATGAATTCATCAAGGACAAGGCTCATCATACAAAAAGGAAACATCTACCAAATGGGCATATATAAAATCCTCAAGATTCTCTGAAGGAATCCTCATCGGAGGGTTCACTGATCTAGAAAGGAACCAAGTGTTTCGTCAGGAATTCCAACTTATGGAATTCATGAGATGATTGTTTGATGACATGAGAAATGAAGCAGATCAAGGGATTGAAGATCTTTTCAATCAAGGAATCTATTGGAAGAAGCCTAGATGACCTAAAGGTAAAATGAGGTATGTATGCTTGTGTTTAATATTATAATGTCATGTCATATGTTTGTAGGTAACATGGATCATTACTTCTATCTTGAGAAGCATGATCAAGAGAAAAAGGATCTCTTCCTCTGAAAGGATGCAGGAAGGCATAAGTCACACTAGATGAAATCAACATAATATGTCCTCATATGAAGTATGAGGTGGTTGACCACAATGAAGAAACTCTAATTGAAAGCTCCGGGGAATGGAATGTGTGAGAAAGGAAGAGATCATGAGATATGCAACCCTGATCATGTAGGAATTTACAGGGTAAGTTCCTCAGAAAGAATACCAAAAGGACACCGCTCACAACCAGATCTCAAATCAATACACCAGTATTTTTGACGTGGTTAAAACCCTCAGAGTGCAAGGAGGGAAACAGTCCACGGCCTGTCCCAACGTGGGTACAGACAATTTATTAATCAAAGAATGAAAATTTACATAAGCTTCTCTCATGCACGGATTACCCGAACAATGACCCTCCATGCGCTTTAAATAGAACTCATGGACCAATCGGGTGTCAAGCCACGGATCAAGTGTCGATAATACCGAGGTGAGAGTGAACCATCGGATCACTACATATCGTGACCGTCGGATTGTAAGTTACAATATGTACAACGGTAAAGAAACACACTTTACCTAACTCTATACCTAACTCTAAACTAGACCAAGTTGAACTTAACTATATCCTATGTGTCGGAATATCCTAACATCCCCCCTTAAGAACAACTTGGGATAGGATTGAAGGATTTACAAATATGACACAATAGGAGAAGGAAGGAGGCACTAGAGCCTATCCCCCCTTAGCGACAACTTCCTGAACTCCAAGCATATATCGAAGTTTAGTGAACTTCGCCTCTGTGAGAGCCTTTGTGAAGATGTCTGCAACCTGATCATCTGTTGGACAATATTGCACTTCAAGAACATGGTCATGAATGAGCTTTCTGATGAAGTGCATGTGTAGTTCGATGTGTTTGCTGCGCTGATGCTGAACTGGATCTTTGCATAGCTGAATGGCACTTTGATTATCACACCAAAGTGTGGTTGGATGCTGCTGCTCAAAGCCAAACTCTGATAGGATCTGACGAAGCCACAAGGCTTCCTTACTAGCTTCCACGGCACCACGATACTCTGCTTCTGCTGACGAAAGAGAAATGGCAGCCTGTTTCTTACAAGCCCATGTAATTGGTTCTGAACCAAGAGTGAAGACATAACCGGCAGTAGACTTCCGATCATCAGGGTCACCAGCCCAATCAGAATCAGTGAAACCAACTAACAGAGGAGCTGCTTTGGCACTGTAATGAATCCCAAACTGTACTGTACCTCGAACATAACGAAGTATTCTTTTGGCTGCTTTCCAATGACTTTCACGGGGGTTTTGCATAAAACGAGCAACAAGGCCAACAGCAAAGGAAAGATCAGGACGAGTATGGGTTAAGTACAAGAGTTTTCCTACAAGTTGACGGTATAAGGTAGCATCAACTTCAGGAGAAGTACAAGAGACTGAAAGTTTGACTCCAGACTGAAAGGGAGAAGGGGCTGGCTTACAGTCTTCCATGTGAAAATGACGAAGAATATCACAAGCATACTTGGACTGGGAAAGGGAAATACCTTCCTTGGATTGCAAGACTTGAAGACCGAGAAAATAGTGTAAGTGTCCTAAGTCTGTCATTTCAAATTTCTTTTTAAGGATAGACTTCACATGGTTTATAAGGTTGGGATCACTGCCAGTAAGGATAAGATCATCAACATAAAGAACAAGGATGATAAGAGAGTCACCCACTTTCTTGGTGTAGACAGTATTGTCAGAATGACACCTAGAAAAGCCAGATTCTAAAAGAAAGCTATCCATTTTGGCATACCAAGCCCGAGGAGCTTACTTGAGACCATAAAGGGATTTCTTAAGTCGACACACAAGGCTGGAGTCTGTTTGTATGAAGCCAATGGGTTGTTCCATATAGATTTCTTCCTGCAAGTCCCCATGCAAGAAGGCAGATTTAACATCCATCTGATGGACTTCCCATTTTAAAGAGGCAGCAAGGGAAAGAACAAGGCGGATAGAGTTCATTTTGGCAACAGGGGCGAAGGTTTCAGTGTAGTCAATGCCTTCAACCTGTGAAAAGCCCTTAGCAACTAGACGAGCCTTATGTTTATCAACTTTCCCATCTGGTCCATACTTGGTTCTGTAAACCCATTTGCATCTAACAAGTTTGCGTCCCTTTGGTAGAGGAACAAGATCCCATGTATCATTTGTCATCAATGAATGATATTCTTCATTCATAGCTGCTTCCCAATGTGGATGGCCTGAAGCTTCTGCAAAAGTGTCAGGATCATGATTTACTGGAGCTTGAGCCAGTAAAGAAGAGGCTCTTTCAAACTGAGAACGGGTACGTCGCTGATCTGTAGGATCACCGGCAAGATCACCTGCTGCATCCCGAGTAGCACGGACCCATCTTGGAAGTTGAGGATCCTGAGAAGGTGGGGGAGGATTATCATCCTCGCTTTCATCATCAGAAGAAGAAATGTTTTCAAAGATAGAAGAGATAGGAAGAGGTGGCACATCTGTCGGACTAGGCTCGCAGGCCGATTTATTTTCATCAAATTTTACATCTCTTCTAATGATAACATTTTTGGACTTAAATGGAATAAGTCTATAACCTTTTACATCTTCAGAATATCCAACAAAAGTACATTTCTCACTCTTAGGTTCTAAAGCTTTATGCTTTTCATCTGGAATATGGGCCCATGCTTCACTTCCAAACACACGAAAGTGACTTACATCTGGTTTAATGGAACTCCAAGCTTCTTCTGGAGTGATATTCTCTAGAACCTTAGTAGGAGTGCGATTGATTATATAATTTGCACAATTAATTGCTTCGGCCCAAAAACTAAGACTGAGTCCTTTAGATTGCAGCATACAATTAGCCATTTCCTTTAAGGTGCGATTTTTCCTTTCAGCTACACCATTTTGTTGTGGAGTGTATGGAACAGTATGTTGCATTTGAATTCCATTTTCGGTGCAAAAGTTGATGAATGCGTGTTTAACATATTCTCCACCATTATCAGTTCTTAGCTTAAGAATTTGATGTCCAGACTGTTTTTCAACAAATGCTTTGAAGGCCAAAAAAGTGCTAAATACTTCGCTCTTGAGTTTTAAGAAGTATACCCAAGTGCGTCTAGAGAAATCATCAATGAAAGTTAAGAAGTACTTGCAGCCAGAGAATGAAGCAACAGGAAGAGGACCACATAAATCACTGTGCACAAGCTGTAAAGGGGCTGAGGCGTGCCAAGAGGCACGTTTGTCAAAACTGTCCCGATGATGTTTTCCGAGTACACATCCGGAACAAACACCATCTTTGCAAGATACCATAGGAAGACCTGTCACCATATTTTCTTTACATAGATGCTGAAGGGAGCGATAGTTTAAGTGACCAAACCGCTCATGCCAAAGTTTGCTCACTTCATCATTATGAGCAACAAACACTGAGGGAAGATGGGATGACCCAAAGTTGTGAAACTTATACAACCTTTTGGAATCATCAGCAAGACCAGTAGCTAGAATCTGTTTAGGATCTTTTAGATCCTTGATTACAACATCATGAGGTGAAAATTCAACAATTTTACCTTCACCTGAATGAGTTATCTGATAGACAGATAGAAGGTTGCAGGATAAGTTTGGAACACATAATACATCATTGAACTGACCATTGTCTAGATGAACAGTTCCAGTCCCTACAACATTAAGAGATCTATCATCACCAGCATATATATTTTTGGTGTTACAATCATTTAAAGAAGAAAACATGGCTTGGTTTTTGGCCATGTGACAAGAGGCTCCAGAATCAATGAGCCACTCATGAGAATGAGAAGAAGAAGAAGATACATTTAATGCATAACCAGACTAAGATGATTGACGATGACATGCAGAAAGTGCCGTTCCGGAAGTTGAAGTTGAAGTAGGCTCCAGATGGATGTTATGTTTCTTCATTGCGGCTTCCAAGGCTTCCATCTTCTTAAAGCATTTAGATTCTAAGTGGCCATCTCGATTACAAAAGTTACAATGTCTGTCAGTCCTCTTCCATTTGTTTTTATTGGTCTTGTCATTTTGCTGAAATGATCTTTCATCTTGAGGCTGAGTTGGTTTAGGACCATTCCTTTGAGGATAAGACTTCTTAGGATTCTTTAAATTTGGTTGCTGCTGGGCGGCTAACGCTTTCGAGGAAGAGTTTCCAAGATTAAGAAGACCAAGGTGTAAGAGTTTTTCTTGTTCTCTTATTAAGGAATCACAAAAGGAGTCAAAGGAAGGGGGTTTGTAGTCTTTGCCTTGACAAATGAAAGCCTCCCTTGTAGAATGGAAAGTGGAAACAAATACAGAGTAGGCTGGTCCCAACTTAGTAAGGATGGAATAAATAAGGTTACCATCTTTTTTCTTAACTTTAACACCTTCCAAGAGATATCTAAGGGTCTTGAATTTGGACAAGAAATCTTCAATGCAAGAAAAATTATTAGGATCCAAAGTAAGCAACTCATTCTCAAGTTGATGGGCTCTAATTTCATTTTTAATCCCAAAAACTTTAGCAAGTTTTTCTAATGCTTCATGAGGAGTTTCAATTTCTGCAATGTGGAATCTAAGATCAGGAGAAACAGACATTCCTATCAAACCACGTGCTTGATCTTGTCTATTTTCCCATTTTTCGGCCTTGTCTTCATCTTTGGGTTTCTTCTCTTGGTCTGTGGCTATTCTGAAGAGACCTTTACTTCTAAGTAAATCTCCCATGTAGGCTACCCATTGGAAGTAGTTAGTGCTGTCAAGAATGACTTGGCATGGACTTTCCATTTTTTGAAAAAAAAACTGAAGCTGAAGATGCTGAAAGTAAGTGGTCCAATGGATAGATCTCAAAAAAATAGGCGGTTTTAAAAAAAACGGCTCTTAAAAAGGCTTCCGGATGAAGAAGTTATGGCTTTTTGAAAAAAAATTGTTGACGTTGCCGGCAAAGTGCGCGAATGTGCGGGAATGAAAAAATCCGCCCCCACAAAATGGAGACTTGAACCCAAGACCTCTACTCTCTTAAAAAGTCTTTGAACCAATTGATCTATACAAAATATTTGAGAGAGAGAGAGAGAGAGAGAGAGAGAGAGAGGGGGGGGGGACCTCGATTTGCGTGCTTGCCTTGGGAAGGCTCTTTTCCCCTACAAAACACAAAACCCAACACGAATATGCAAAGAAAAACGAACCTTACGGCTCAAAGTTAGCTTTAGCCAAAAAACTAGAATTTTTAAAAAAAATCTCAAAGTTAGCTTTTAACCGAAAAACTAAATATTTTTCTCAATGTTTCTGATTTTCCAAGATCACACTAAGGTGCAGGGAAAAGAGCATACGCATGAGAAAAATCCTTTCTTTCTGTTTCTGATTTTCCCAGATCGCACAGAGTCGCAGGGCAAAGAGCATACGCAGAAATGAAAGGTATAGATCCGGGAAAAAAAAGGCTAAATAAACCGAAACCGAAATAAGCAGAGAGAAAATGACAGTAAACTGCAAAAAAAAACACTGTATACCTCCCGATCTGAAAAATGACGCAGCTAGGGCTACCGGAAACCTTTTCGCGTGAAACGAAAGGGGTTCCTCACTGAAACAGATGCTCCGAACGCAACAGAGCAGTCCTCTCGGCCCGAAAGCAGTCAGAAACAGCAGATCTAGGAAACGACAGCCGCATGCAGTTCTACCGGCTTCAGATTTGGATCACCAACGGACGCGGCCCTCAAATAGCTCCGATACCATGTAGGAATTTACAGGGTAAGTTCCTCAGAAAGAATACCAAAAGGACACCGCTCACAACCAGATCTCAAATCAATACACCAGTATTTTTGACGTGGTTAAAACCCTCAGAGTGCAAGGAGGGAAACAGTCCACGGCCTGTCCCAACGTGGGTACAGACAATTTATTAATCAAAGAATGAAAATTTACATAAGCTTCTCTCATGCACGGATTACCCGAACAATGACCCTCCATGCGCTTTAAATAGAACTCATGGACCAATCGGGTGTCAAGCCACGGATCAAGTGTCGATAATACCGAGGTGAGAGTGAACCGTCGGATCACTACATATCGTGACCGTCGGATTGTAAGTTACAATATGTACAACGGTAAAGAAACACACTTTACCTAACTCTATACCTAACTCTAAACTAGACCAAGTTGAACTTAACTATATCCTATGTGTCGGAATATCCTAACAGATCAAGGAAATCAACATCCAAAATACCAAGAAGATTTGACTAGGAAATCTCCTGGAAAGATATGAAGACTCTTATGGAAGTCTGAAAAAGATGGAGATCATTGATTATGGATATATCTCGGAGATGTGTCAACATGTATGCAGGATTCTGGTACCTACAGAAATATGTCATGATGAGGAGCTGTCTCGAAAGGTACACTTTGATTTTAATGTTATGTTTTGATTTCTTGAATAATATATGGATGAGTTCATGTAGGGTTACTGGCACAAGAGTTGTAAGTACAAGTACAACTATAATTCATGTGGAGGATGGAAATTCCTGAAATAAACATGATAAGGAAGAAGTAGCCATATGATGAAGGTTCCAAATATGTATCAAGAACTCCACTTTCCATGAAGAAAGGAATGACATGACGAACCAAGAAGGAAAGTGATCGATGGTTAATGCCCTACAAGGAAGAAGCTCGACTGAATTTCATGACATCAAGGAAATTGATCAAGCAGCTGAAGGACCCATGAAGAAGAATCTACTGATGAAAAAGAGAGTCCCTAGTTAAGAGGGAGATCTGCAAAGTCCCTAATTGAGAGGGAGCTTGGGCAAGTTCCTGGTCAGAGGGAACTTGGGTGCATTCCTTTATAGGAATGGGCATATCCTCCCTAGTTAAGAGGGAGATATATACACAACATTATTGTCTTCACCTGGGAAGAAAGAATGGAAGGATTGGGTAATCATCTGGCATCTGATTCTCTTTGAGGATGTGTAGGGAATCCAAGATAAGTGTAGGCAAGAGGACTGATATTATTTGAGGGTTGGGAATCCAAGATAAGAATAGTACTAGAAGGTCATACTCAGTGAACACTCAGGTGGGTATGTACCTTGAGAGACAATGATGAAGGTGTCTATAATCATTGGTCTCGCCAATGTTGTGCTCTGATCTAATGAGAGATAGAGTTGGCAGTCAAGGCCTTGATGTGGAAACAATGTTGGTTACTATGATGCTATACAAATGGGTTACCAATCTGATTCTTCTTATGAGAAATTATTCAGATTAAGAATGACCAAGTACCATCATGACATTGTAATTATGATTTTTGTAATTATAATTTTTGTAAAATGAATTTATTATTCCTTGTTGCATGGGTTTCATGAGAAAGAGGTCTATTTATTTAGTGGCTCCCATTGAGAGAATTAGGATGTCAAAGAGTCAATGTCATGTGTAGTGTATACAAGTCTAGAAAAACCCTCCAAGAAAAGAAAAATCCTCCTGAAGACATCAACAAGCTAAACGATGTAAATTTCAGTTATGTCGGCCTAAAAATGATCTTGGTATTCGTCAATTGGAATCTCTATAAGAAGCATTATTTTATTGTTCAAATTGTTTGGAAAATCTCTCTTAAAGTGTCCAAATTCATTGCATCCAAATCATTGAAACTTGGACATGTCTTGCTTCTTCTTGGACTTTCAAAACTTTCCCTTCTTCAACTTCTTGGTTCTTGCAATGAAGGCTTGAGACTACTCATTTGATTCGATGTCATCCTTTGCCTTAATCCTAGTTTCTTTCATGATGCATTGAGCCCACAAATCATCAAGAAGGATTCCAAGTGTTTCTTTTGTAAAAAGAAGGGACACATGAAGAAGGAATGTGCCAAATTTCAGAAATGGCTTGCGGACAAAGGTAATCCAATCTTGTTTGATTGTTATGAATCTAATATGGTTAATGTCAATATTAACACCTCGTGGATTGATTTTGGATCAACAATTCATATTTCGAATTCCTTGTAGGGTTTGCAAAGCCTAAGGAAGCTAGTGGGAAGTGATCAAAGCATCTTATCAGGAAACAAGATGGGCTCGCATGTGGAAGTTATAGGAACATGCTATTTAAATTTAAGTAGTGGCTTTGTTTTAGAATTAGAAAATACCTTTTATGTTCCAAGTTTTTCTAGAAACTTGATTTCAGTTTCAAGGCTTGTACCTTTTGGATATTCCTTTAACTTTTCAGAAACATATTTCAGTTTATTTTATAAATCTGATTGTGTTGGGAATGGTATTTTGTCTAATGGTCTTTACTGCATTAATTTACAAAACAATGTCACTTATGATTCAATGCATGTTCACACTGGCACTAAAAGATGTGTTATTAATGAAGATTCCTCTAAATTATGGCATCAGAGACTAGGACATATCTCCATAGAAAGAATTAAAAGATTGGTAAATGAAGGGGTACTTAATACTCTGGATTTTATTGATTTTGAGACTTGTGTGGATTGCATAAAGGGAAAGCAGACCAACAAGTCAAAGAAAGGTGCCAATAGGAGTTTGGACATATTAGAGATCATACATACTGATATATGTAGTCCAGACATGGACTCACATGGTCAGAGATACTTCATCTCTTTTATAGATGATTACTCATAATATATGTATCTCTACATGCTTCATAAAAAGAACGAAGCATTAGATGCCTTTAATATCTTTAAGCCTGAAGTAGAGAAACAATGTGGCAAGCAATTTAAGATCCTGTGATCAGATAGAGGTGGAGAATATTATGGTAGATACACAGAATATGGACAAGCACCTGGACCATTTGCAAAATTTCTTCAAGAGCATGGGATTGTTGCCCAATACACCATGCCTGGTTCACCCGACCAAAATGGTGTAGCAGAAAGAAGAAATCGAACATTATTGGATATGGTGTGGAGTATGCTTAGCAGCTCCAATCTTCCTAAATCCTTGTGGACTGAAGCACTTAAGATGACAATGTATATATTAAACCGAGTTCCAACCAAGGTTGTTCCTAAAACACCATTTGAATTATGGAAAGGTTGGAAACCGAGTTTGCGACATATGCGCATTTGGGGATGCCCGTCTGAAGTGAGAATATATAATCCACAAGAGAATAAGCTTGAGCCAAGGACCATTAGTGGGTATTTCATTGGATATGTTGAAAGGTCTAAAGGTTACAAATTTTATTATCCATCTCACAGCACTAGGATTGTGGAATCAAGAAATGCAAAGTTTCTTGAAAATGACTTGATCAGTGGGAGCGATCAAACCAGGTACATAGTTTCTGAGAAGGATCATTCAGAATCTCAACCTTCCACCTCAAGTGATAGATTTGTTATAGTTCACAGCACCCCTCAAGTACAAACTGGTGTAGAACTACCAATTGTTGAAGTTCCACAAGTTGCTGACGACATTCCAGTAGATCAGGTAGTTCAAGAGTTGCCAAGAACTTTTGAACAACAAGTTGAACCACATACTTCTTAGGAAGATGATGGTACAACATTAAGAATATCTACTAGACCAAAGAGATCAGCAATTCCTGATGATTATGTTGTGTATCTACAAGAATCTGACTACAACATTGGAGCTGAAAATGACCCCGAGTCCTTTTCACAAGCCATGAGTTGCAAAGAATCAGAATTATGGTACGATGCCATGAAGGAAGAGATGAATTCTATAAAGAGTAATGAAGTCTGGGATCTTGTTGAGTTGCCTAATGGTGCAAAAGCCATTGGATGTAAATGGGTCTTTAAGACTAAGAAAGACTCATTGGCAACGTTGAGAGATACAAGGCAAGAGTTGTTGCTAAGGGATTCACTCAGAAAGAAGGAATCGATTACACGGAGACTTTCTCTCCTGTATCTAAGAAAGATTTCCTTGTGTGTTATTATGGCATTAGTAGCCCATTTTGACTTCAAGTTGCAACAAATGCATGTGAAAACGACATTTCTCAATGGATATCTAGAGGAGGAGGTTTACATGAAACAACCTGAAGGATTCCCCTCTAGAGATGGTGAGTAATTGGTTTGCAAGCTCAAGAAATACTTATATGGTTTAAAACAAGCATCCCGCCAATGGTATTTGAAATTCCATAATGTAATTTCTTCTTTCAGTTTTGTAGAAAATATTATGGATCAATGTATATACCTGAAAGTTAGTGGGAGTAAAATTTGTTTTCTTGTTTTATATGTGGATGACATTTTTCTAGCAACCAATGATAAGTGTTTTCTGCATGAGGTGAAACAATTCCTCTCTAAAAATTTCGATATGAAGGATATGGGTGAGGCATCTTATGTCATTGGCATTAAGATCCATAGAGATAGGTTTCGAGGCATCTTGGGTCTGTCACAAGAAACCTATATTAATAAAATTTTAGAGAGATTTCCGATGAAGGATTGTTCACCGAGTGTAGCTCCCATTGTGAAGGGTGATAGGTTCAATTTGAACCAATGCCCGAAGAACAATTTTGAAAGGGAACAAATGAAGAACATTCCATATGCTTCTGTTGTCGGAAGCCTAATGTATGCTTAGGTCTGCACAAGACCTGACATTGCGTTTGTTGTGGGAATGTTGGGACAATATCAAAGTGATCCAAGTTTAGACCACTGGAGAGCTGCAAAGAAAGTAATGAGGTACCGTCAAGGAACCAAAAACTACATGCTTATGTATAGACGGACGGAAAATTTGGAAGTAATTGGCTACTTAGATTTTGACTTTGCTGGATGTGTTGATTGACGCAAATCAACATCAGGATACATTTTTATGATGGTCGGTGGAGCTGTAACATGGAGGAGTGGCAAGCAAACCTTGATTGCCATTTCCACTATGGAAGTTGAGTTCGTCTCCTGTTTTGAGGCTACTTTACATGGTGTATGGCTTAAGAGTTTCATTTCTGGGCTTAGAATTATGGATTCTATTTGTAAGCCATTGAGAATGTATTGCGACAATTCAACTGCTATTTTTATGGCTAAAAACAACAAAAGTGGGAGTCGAAATAAACACATCGACATTAAGTATTTAGCTATAAGGGAACATGTTAAAGAAAAGAAAGTGGTCATTGAGCACGTCAGCACTGAGTTTATGATCGATGATCCTTTGACTAAGGGCATGCCACCATTTAAATTCAAGGATCATGTAATGAATATGGGACTTGGTTCCATTATGTAGTTTCTCATTGTATGGACAATGTTATTTTAATGAAATTCTTAATTATTCTGATGCTTTTCTCATATTTATGTGCACCTTAATTTGATTTGAGAAAATTCATCTGTGTAGGACCAAGAATAAACATAAGGTTTATTCATTAAGAAATTGTTGCCACATAAATTTTAATAGAAATAAATACATAGTAATACATGGAAGATAATACTTGTCATTAGAGGACTTATCACCATGATTCATGTATCTATTACTTAATACAGATTATCAATGGGTTGTAAGATGAGACATTAAGATTGGAAGTATGGACCAAGTGGGAGAATGTTAAGCTCCCTCTCCCAACGGTTGTTGATTTCTGGAAACCAACTGTAGTAATTTCTGGAAACCAACTACAGTTATTTCCTTAAATTACAGAAATCAACTGCAGTTAAATTAATTTCTTGTTGGGAGCTCCTAGAGTGGTCCATTACTCCCTTTGCAGTTCTCTACCATGATCTGTGGAACACTTGACACATAGCCAACAGAAGCTTGATGGAAGCTTGGCTATAAATACTTATGTTTGGTCCCCAAGCTCACTAACTCAATCCCCTTCAGCTTTACACCATCAAGTTAGAGTGAGCAGAGCTTGGAAGTGCCACACGGATGAGAGATTTTGGGTCACCTATTTGTTCTTGTGCATCTCATTTCACCTCGGTGCCTCTGGTTATTTTCGTGCTCCTATAGAAAACAGCGCACCCTCCCTTACTGTTCATTCTGATCTAATTGTTCAATGGGTCATTTGAGTGTTGAGTGGTTTATTTGAGTGATTGAGGGACCGTAGCGGAAGCGTAGTGGATAGTCTGCCTCAAGGCTTCTTGAGATGTTGTAGACGCTGAGAAAAAAGCTTCCAAAGTGACTGTGTGCGAAATAATGATCAGAAAAGAGAAGAAGCTTGCAGTCATATTCAAGGTTTTACCGTTGATTTACAAACTTTGGAGTCTGGACATCTAATTCTTTGTGTATTTTGATTCTTTTGTTCCGAAGCATCAATGGCCAGAGGTATGTTTCTTGGGCATCAAGTTTTTTATGATTCTTTACAATTCTTTTAGGTATTCATTCCACATTAAAGAATCGTTGTTCAACTATCAGTGAGATGACCATATATATATTATATATACCATGGTGGAGACAACTGCAGAAACAGAGTTTAGTAATTCATGATAAGGTGCACACCCCACTGCTACTACACGCCTACCTGCTTGGTCCAATATGCCTAAGTCCATGCAGTCCAAGGTCAACGCAGTCCCACAGATGTGTAGATGTTTTACAACTGCTCATCTCGATGTTTGAACTGGTCAAAAATATTTTTTTAAAACGTTGGAGTTTTGCATTTTAAACATATTGAGTCAACACAATATGTGAGTGTAAGTTTGTTGGAATTGACCACTCTAACAAATGCTACTTTGTGAAGAAAAAAAAACTCCAAGATAAATATTGAACTAGATGAATGACTTTTGACCTGTGCTAAGGAGGGATATGGTGACTTGTCTATGTCTGAATGAAAATTGATAGTTTGATGATTATTGATTTTGTAGTTGTGAAATGTCTTTATCAAATGGTTTCCTGTTTCTTTCAATTCTGGTTATAAAAAGGGTTGGTGGTTCTTAAATTGGAAGCCCCAGTATCCGAAACATCAATTCTTGTGTGTTAGTAAGGTCAAGTTGTTTGATCAAATTTTGAACACATTCAATATCCATACCTCCATCCTAGCAACTGACGGATAGCCGAAAGCAAAATATGTGACATATGGTGGTTGGTCCATAGGATGATTCATTACTTAACAACACTTATCGCGAAAGCCTCCACGAGCCAAGTTGTCATATTGTTGATCTTGCAAAGTTCATCAAAGATGGTCAGAGGAAGTTACATTTTAAATGGAGGTTAAGAGACAACTCGAAGATGTGGTAGTGAAAGAGTGGTGTTTGCAAGATTCCATAGTGGATGTGAGTGTTGATGAAGACTATTCAGACATATATTATATTTGTTGTTGTAATATGTGATTTTAATATTTACCATGTAAGAATTCAGGGAAGGTGTTGGAAGTAATGTTTCCATGTCATGTATAGTTGTCATTAGGAGTTACGAGGAGTCAGTCTCGAAGTTGTTGTTTCCAATGTATGCCTTGTAATCATGATTTAGATGTGTCAAAGTCAGTAATTTATGTCTTATATATTTGTACCTGGGGTGATCAATAAAATTATCAAGTGTGTTTGGTGTTGTGTGTGCAATCTCTCTCGCTCTCTCTCATTTTTTTATCACTAATACATGCAAAATGTTCTAAAACATAATTTGACTGTATAAGGTTCCACTTCATCAAAAGAACTCAGTAAAATAGTAACATAGAAAGAGATTCGATGAATTACATGTTTATTATTCATAAACAATAAATAAATAAATAAAATTGTAAGCGTGGCAGGACTACATCATCAACATGCCCAATATATCACCTCGACAGTCTATCCAAGACCTCGTGAACATAAACAATGAATATTTCAATTAAAATACTTTATAGAATTTTTGTTTCTAAAATTTATTGTGTAATTTGAATTTTTTTATTTCTTGCTCTTTGTCATTAGATTGTTATTTTAAATTTAGATGGTGTATTATGATTTTGATATTTATATCATTGATTTTTATAGTTTAAAAGAAATATAATTTAAATATTTTATGTTTTTGTTTTTTAAATATGGTTTTTCATAAATTTTGTTTAAAATATAGTGAAATATTTTTGAAATACTAAATTTGAGTTGTTAAATCTATTCAAATCAAATATTTTAGAAAAAGATTTTCAAAGTTTTAAATTCATTTATGCATTTTAAATAACAAAATATGTGCTAGATTACACTTCACTCCCTCATAAAGTTATTTTGATATAGTGATTAATAAATTTATTGTTAGTATTTTATTCATTTTAATAGAGTGATTAGTAAATTTATTTTTGGTATTTTATTAGCCCAAGATTTAGGTATGTTACACTAAAAAATGTCACCATGACTTTTTACAGTTAGTATGGCTCGATCAACAGTCATGCTACCCTCTTAGGCAAGTCTTATGCCTCTGCTCTCCATGTCAAACTCCAAAAAGAGAGAAAGTCTTGTATAAATGTATTTATCTTTGGGGACGCAGGTTCTCTCAACCTTACCTGCGGGGACGCTCCCAATGTTCACAAAAGCTGCGTCTAAAGACGCTCTGTATGTAAAGGGACAGGTGCGTCCCCCTATAAAGGTTAGAATGTGCAAGTTTCATCTTTAAAAAGTTACTTGTGGTCATTTCTAGAGCATTCTAGAAGGTTGTTCGACGTGTATTGGGCGCCTCCAGATGGCTCATGCACTCCTATCAAAGAGGAACTTATCCCATCAATAAGGGAGCTATCCCACCCAAAGAGGGGATTATCCCATTGATGGTGGACCTGATTAACCTCCTCTTGAGCACTATAAATACAGGCATTGGGCCAGAAGGAGGGGAGGTTGAAGCTATACATTTTCTAAGGGTAAATGCTGCAGGAATTAGAACTCCCATTTAGAAGCTTGTGAGGAGAGATTGCCATCTTTGCTTGTTCTATTTGGAAGTGGGTGTGCTTTGTCAAAGTAAAGGAGAACTCTTGACGGACCCTGGGAAGGACTTGCACAACACCAAGGCTCAGGTTGTATTTGTTCTTTTTGTTACCTATTAATGCAAATGAGTCCATTCTTCTCAATAACTTGTTGTTTATGAGTTATTTCATGTGCTCCTTGGTCTACATGTTGAATATGCTTTGTTTTATGTTATAATCAGGTGCTATTTAATTGTTTGACTGTTGGTGATTATAGGTTTTGGAGAAAAGGAGGAGCTCATCCAGATCAACAAAGCTTGGACTTCTACAACAGCGTTTGGACAAAGGTAAGAACAAAACACTTGATATCTCATATCATAATGCATGTTTAGAGAAGGATAGATCTTGTTTGTCTTGTTTGTCACTAGAGAGTCTTAGGCTCCTAGGGAGGTTGGTTGTGTCCGCACAATCGACTCTTTCCGCCTGACAAATTGGCGACTCCGCTGGGGAATCCATTGATGAGAAAAGTCTTTTCCTTTGTGTGAACTTTGCTTTGAGAAAATTGGTTTATTTTTCTGGTTTTGGCTCTGTGATTCTGTCTCTGGGTGGGTTAGCTTAGGATTAGTTTTATTTTGGTTTTTCTTGAGTTTTTCAGTAGGACGCACCCTCTGAGTGCTGCACAGTGCGTCCCTGGACGCACTTTTGCTGTGTGCACAGAGCGGACCCGCAACTGTGCTAATGGGTTGCTTGCGTCCCCTGCCAAAATTTGAGAAAATTCCATTTTTTACACTTTTTGCTCTTAGATTTTGTTTTTTCTTAGTTTTTTCTGCCCAGATTCATTAGTCCCTTGCCAAGGATCTTCACCTGAACTTGTTTCTATAGCATTGAGTGTTTTAGTGGATTTCATCGAAGTATAAGCCCTAGGGTTTGATTTTGAGTAGGTCTTGTAGTGACTTTGGCGGTAGGAGTTGTCAAGCCTTAGATCTCTCTGGTTTTGTCAGCATTCTAAGAAGTCAGACCTGTCATAAAGTCTACCTGTGAGAGCAACTTACCATTGAGTTGTCTTTTGGGCCAATTTCGAAGTGCTTGTTGTTTAAGTCTTGAATTCCATTTTACAAAAAGAACAAAAAGATTTGAGTTTTGTTTTGACTAGTCTTTTGATTCTGCATTAGCTAGTCCTTGATTTGATTTTGATCAAGTAAAACAACCTAGAATCATTTTTGTGAGCTTTTGCCTTGTTAGGTTTGTTTAGAGTAATTTCTCTTTTGATTTGCTTGTGAGTCAAGTTTTCATAGTTTTTGTAGCTTTTGAGATCGTTTTGTGTTAAGATAGGTTTATATGCTTTATTAAAAAGAGAAAATACAAAAATATCTCCTTTGAAAAGTTTTGTTTCAAGTAGCTTTGAAAGTTTTGAAAGAAAAAGAGTTTTTCGTGCAAGTAAAGAGTAGTCATGTTTGTGTGCTTGAAAAGAAAAAGAGAATTGTTTCTTTGATTGTCTTTTCTAAGGAAGTTGTTTTCTCTAAAATTTGCATTCTCTCAACTCTCTTAGTTAAGAATTTCATTGAAAAAGCAAAGTAGCGTAAATCATCTTAGGTGCATCTTTGTAGTGGTTGGAGTCGAGTCTACACACCATTGGTTTCACTTCCACTACCTTGTGACTTTAAAGAACAACCATAAAAGTAACGCTTAAAGTAAAATCGAAATAGTAACTTTAATTTACTAGGGCTCTGAAGCACCAATTTAGATCAGGCTAGTGTCTTGGAGTAGGTGAGTAATTAACTCTCCAAGACAACAAAACCAAACAAGTAGCTTATCTTCTGATAGATTAAATCCAATTGTCTCATTTGTACTCTGGGAAAGCTCCTCTTAAAGGAGAAGCACGAGCTCGTGTCCGAACCAGTGAGGGGATCATTCCCCCCTCGTTGGGAATGACGCCAGACACGCACGTATTACAAACGGTAAACCTCGGATTAACCATTGTCGAGGAGCCAGGGGTCACTTGTTGGTAAACCTTGGATTATTGTCAAGGAGCCGGCAAGGGGATTGAGCTTGCTACTCTGCCCTTGCGTGCTGTCGGAGTTTAGACTGTTCCCCCAGGTGCATTTGTTGCGGTTGGTAACCTTAGTGGCCATTATCTTTAGGATTCTACCGAGGTGACGGTGGAGGGAAGGTCCCTCTGTACCTGGAGCAGACGTCGGTTATACTCACTTGGATTTTCTGGGGGGTTCACTTCACTCGAGACGGTTAAAGTGGAGGAACTTGGTCCAGTCTATTCATTAAGTAGGTTGCTGGGGTAACTGTTCCACCCGCCATTTCTGTACTGAATCCAGCGAGGTTGGGCTTCATCACCAACTAGCGCTTTTGGTCCAGAAGACTACTGTTTGTGTTTGGTTTGACGCCCTAGATTCTTTAGGCGTGTGATTCAAATTTGTTTGGTTCTTTAGAGGCTTTAGGTGGTTTGATTTGAAATTTTATTTTGTTTTCGTGTGTAGTAGTTGAAAGTTTTTATCTGTGGCGGAATTACCGAGACAGTCCCGTAGACTTCGGGGCAAGTCTCCTGAGATTGTTACCGGAATAGATTTGTTAAGAAAACTTCGTAAATCGCGGGGTGAATCTCCTGAAGATATTCCGGGTCATTACAAAGGGTTAAAGGTCCTTGTAACTCCTCCTAGTGACAGTAGAGTAGGTTCACCTGAAGAAGGAGAATCTTCCTTGGTAGTCCATCCAGATTACCAAAGTTTAGAGACAGGTTATAATCCCGAAGTTGTTTCAGTTTCTGAACTTGTTGGTAGTTTTTCGCCTGCTAGTGATACAGGCGAAGAACCTGAAATATCTGAACCTGTTACTCCAACTTCTAGTGTTCCAGATTCACCGAGAATAGAACGAATTATCACCGAAAATCTTCCTACTGGTTTGATTGCTATAGAAGAACTTGCTCCAGAGGAGGATATAGGTGTCTCTAACCTTGAAGGTCAACTTACTATTGATCTAAGGGAGCGTAAATCCATCTTTTACAGTCCTCCTAGAAGTACTTCTTGGTACCTTGCGTTAACCAATTTTTTAGACAACTCAGGGGTAGGTTTTTCTACACCTCGTACTCCTTTTCCACCTGGAGGTATTTATACTCCTGTAAATATGTCTGGTCAGTCGTCCGTGTTTACTCAAAGTCCTGAATCTTTCTTACACGGCGGTCCTTCTGTCCCCACTAGGTATCAATCACTTTCTGGTACCTTTGCGGGGGCATCTCCTCAACCCGTTGATCATGGGTTATTTGCTGGAAACAGTGGTAATATACCATTGGGTGTAGGAGACATTTACATGATGTCAGGTTCAGTTCCCGTTTCCCAACCTCAAGGTGGCCAATTACCGCCTGGGGGGCAACCTCAAGGTACACAAATCGTGTCTGGGGGGCAACCTCAAAGTCAGTATGTACCTATGGTGCAATACGTGCCTCAAGGTCAACCCCAGCCTCAATATGTACCCCAGGGTCAACCTCAGTATCAATATCAACCTCAAGGATGGCAACCTCAAGGGTATCAACCCCAAGGTTATCAACCTCAAGGGTACCAACCTCAAGGTCAAGGTCAACCCCAGTATCAGTATTTACCTCAAGGTTATCAACCTCAAGGTCAATACTCGAGTCAAGGTTATCAACCGCCTCAAGGTCAGTCATATGTTCCAAGTATGGGAACTGCACCTTACAATTATCAATCCTACCCTCAATCCGGTTATGGATCTCAGTATCCTCAACCTGTTACGGGTCAATACCCTGGAATGTTAGTGTGGGATCCATCACAGGGTCAACAGGTGTTGCAGCCAAGTATACAGATGGTTCCTCAAGCTGGACAACCCGTAGTTTCTGGTCCAACCCAGCAACCGCAACCTGTCCAGTCAAATGTTCAAACTTCTGTAACTTCGGTAGTTACTCAGCCGCCAATTGCACCTAGTACTCCATCTCAAACGGCTGCTGCAACTACTGCTACATCTACCATACTTACTTCTGGAGTATCGACGGCTCCAGTTTCTACTGTCCCTGTTACCACACCTCAGACATCTTTACCGTTGTCTGGATCTACGATTCAAACCACGGTCCAGATGCCTGTAGGTCAGCCTGGTATAAGTACGGTTGTCACTACTCAACCTCAATTTGTTCAACCTCCGTACCAGGGACAGTACCAACATGGGCAAGCTGTCCAACAACCGGTTTACCAGTATCAACCGTATCCTGGGTACACTTATCAACAACCTCAACAACCCCAGTACGGTCCGGTTAATCCTGGTTTTCCAGGAGGATATAATATCCCAAATGCGACTCCTGTTCCTAGTTATCCTGGATATCCTCCTCCTGGGGCTGGTATTGTGACCCAGAGTTTTAGAGATCCTAACCGGCAGTTACCGTTTATCGCAACTTTGAATTTACCAGACTTGACGCGCCTAACGAACGATCCAATTCAATATCTTCAGTTCTGGCCGCCAATGCCAAATAAGTTGCCCAGTGATATACCCAAGTTTGAAGGTAAGTCTGGAGAGGATCCGTCCAATCACGTGATGACTTACCACCTCTGGTGTGCTTCAAATTCTATCTCGGATGATTCGATCCGCTTACGTCTTTTCCAGCGTACACTCATTGGTCTCGCGGCCAAGTGGTACATTGAGTTACCACGGGCCTCTTTTTACAATTTTAGCCAGTTAGCTACCTCGTTCTTAACTCACTTTCAGTTGCCGGTCAGATACGATAACGGCACGGAGTTATTAACTTCACTAAAACAATCGACGTCCACGTATATTTCTGATCACATTCATGAGTGGAGACGTCGAAGAAGACTAGTGAAAGTTTTTATCCCGGACCAAATCTTAGCTGAATGGTTTGTCAAATCATTATTACCGAAGATTACTGAAGATGTAGCTAAGGCCGGAGTAGTTACTGAGGAGCAAGTCATTGCTCAGGCACAATACCTTGACTTAGTTTACACTCAGTCGGGTACGTTACACGAGAAGATTCTGGATCTTCCAAAGTCGAATCAAATCGCTGCTGCTCCTTCGGGATCTCATGCCGCTGATGGTATGATTGGTATCGTGAATACAAAGAGCAAGAAGAAGTCTTCCAAGGCTTCAACTACTCCAATTATCACTTTGCCTGATTCTCCGACAGGAGAGTCTTCTCCTGAACTTACCGCCGATATTCACGCTGTAGAGTCATCTACGGCCAAATCAAAAAACGGTGGAAAGAAGAAAGGAAAGAAGAAGGCTAAAGCAGACAAGGCTCCAAAGGAGAAAACTGAAAAGTCGGAAACCAATGACGAAAAGCGCAAACCTCGATATCCTTGTCTTATTTGTGAAGAGGATCATTTTACGAGAGATTGCCCTCATCGGGCCGAGGTTGTGAAAATAGTCAAAGGTTCTCCCACTCCTGCTGTGTTAAAAAATCCATTTCCGGAGCAGGAGAATAAGATGATAGGTTCTTCTTCGAATGCCAGTGAAGAACCCATTTTGATGATGTCTCATGTGAGGATTGCGACTCGATCGCAAGATTATGGTAGTAAGAATCCTGTTGATGGTAAGGAAGCAGAATCTTCTCATTCTAATCCATCAACCTCAGCTCCTGGTTCCGATCCACTACAGATCGAAAAACCTAACCCGGACTTAGTAATTAAACCGCCCGCCAAGGGTGTACTTCGAAGGTCTGCTTTCAATCCACATGCGAGAGCGGCCCAGAATTACAACATTGTTGAGGACTTAGCTGTTTCACCCTCAGCAATGTCGGCGTTAGAAGTGCTGCAATCATGCCCAGCACAACGAAAATTGCTTTTGTCGGCTATCGGAGCTGTTGATGTTCAGGATCCGAATCTAATGATCTTCGATCTAGAAAATAGTACACCGCGTCTCCCCCATCAAATGGCTTTCCAAATTCCAGTGATAGTAAAAAACAGGCCTATTCATCGGACTGTGATTGATGAGGGAGCTTCTACGTGTATTATGTCGATTCAATGTTGGAGATCCCTTGGTTCTCCTTCGTTGAACCAATCCCCCACCATCCTTAAGGCCTTTGATGGCCGTGGGTTCCGTCCGTTTGGTATTCTACAAGAATTGCCTATAGGGGTAGAAGGTAAAACCGTTAGTCTGGATGTGGAAGTGGTTGATGCCCCTCTAGACTACAACCTTCTTTTGGGTCGAAGTTGGTCATATGCTATGACAGCGGTCGTTTCATCGGTCTTCAGAATAATCAAGTTTCCACATAACGGTAAGATCGTGACTATTGATCAGCTGACATACTTTTCATCCGACCCAGCCTCTTCAGAGAGTATCCAGCATGTCGGTAAGACGAAAATCCCTTATAGGGACGTTGGTGTAGGTTTAGTTAAAGATTCCGGTTTACTGGGAACTTTTCCTCTCCCTCCACTCAGCGTAGATCCTTCGTTTGCAACAATTCATATGATTACATCAGAAAACATTATTTATGATGATCCTTGGTTCGTCCCATCTGACTCTGAGATAGACTCATTCGGTAATGCTATGCCTTTGAGTCCATATGAAATTGCTTATGAAGCTCTCATGTCTTTTACCGACTTTCATTCAACCGAGCTCGACCAAATGAATGTGGTCAGTGAAGAGTCACTTTTCACCTCACCCTTAGAACGGATAGCGTTTCCCGAAGTCGTGTCATCTGACGAACAACTTCGCGAAATCCTAAGTGTAGATGATCTACCATGGGAGGATCTCCATCACAGATCTTCGTTTTTACCTAAGGATGATGCATTTGAAAATGATTTTTCATCTATCTTTACCGCTGAATATGTCAAAGACGCTCAGGATCCAACGAAACATTCTGATTCAGAGTTGAATTTAGGGAATATTTCTCGTACTATTCCCATTGATATTTCAGTGAAGCCCGGAATTGAGGAAAACATTCATATAGGTGCCGCTTGTACAGAAGAAGAAATCCAAACTTACAAGGCCCTATTCCAAGAATTTCGCGATGTGTTTGCCTGGTCTTACGAGGAAATGTCGGGAATCGATCCTGCCATTGTTGTTCATGAAATAAAGACCTACCCGGATGCTAAACCCGTCTGGCAACGGTTGCGTCAGATTCACCCTCGAAAAGCGGCTGCGATTAAAGCAGAAGTCGAAAAGCTGTTGAAAGCAGGTTTCATTTATCCGATCCCGTTAACGGATTGGGTATCGAATATTGTTCCGGTCAACAAGAAACAAGGAACAATAAGAATCTGTATCGACTATAGGGATATAAATCGAGCTTGTCCAAAAGACAACTATCCTACGCCTTATATCGATCAAATTATTGATGATTGTGCCGGAAGTGAAATGTTTTCCTTTATGGATGGTTTTTCGGGCTATAATCAAATCAATATTCTACCTGCCGACCAACCAAAAACGGCATTCATTTGTCCATGGGGGACATTTGCTTATTGCAAATTACCTTTTGGGCTTAAGAATGCCGGGGCCACTTTTCAACGGGCGATGTCTTATGCATTTCATGACATCAAGCACATTGTGCAACCGTATCTCGATGATTTGCCTGCTCATTCTTTACATCGAGCTGATCACCTTGTCCACCTACGAGCAATCTTTATGAGGTGTAGGCATTATCGAATTCGGTTGAATCCCCACAAGTGTGTTTTCTGTATAGAAACAGGTCGATTGCTGGGATTTGTTGTTTCAAAAGCCGGCATTCGCGTCGATCCCTCGAAAGTCGAGGCTATCATCAAATTGCCTCCTCCTTCGAGTTTGCGCCAACTCCAAAGTTTGCAAGGGAAAGCGAACTTTTTACGCCGATTCATCCCAAACTACGCCGAGGTCACTAAAGGTTTTACACGGTTGTTGAAACAGAACGCACAATTCTTTTGGGACGAGATTGCTCAACAATCTTTTGATGCACTTAAACACGCGTTGACCCATGCACCGTTGTTGCATCCTCCCAACTACAACCAGGACTACTTCTTATACCTCGCAGCTTCGCATTCCACCATTGGAATGGTGTTAGTTCAAGAAGATGAATTCGGAGCGGAACATGTGATATATTATCTTAGTCGGACCTTAAATCCCACTGAGTTAAAATATTCGCATGTGGAGAAATTGGCCCTGGCAGCCGTTCAAGCTGTCCAGCGTTTTCGTCACTACATTCTTCTCCGTAAAACTACAGTTATTTCGGATTGCAACCCTATGATTTATATTTTGACAAAACAACTGCTAGGGGGCAAGTACTCTAAATGGATTGTTATCCTGCAAGAGTTCGACTTGGAGTTCGAGAAGTCCAAGTCTAAGAAATCCTTAGTTTTTGCGGAATTGATGTGTGATTTCCCGAGTGCTGACACAGAGACTGTGGCAGAAGAGTCCATTGCGGACGAATCTTTGTTTCTTATCAGTACTGTAGATCCGTGGTACGGGGATATAATCATCTATCTCCAACCCAAACCTTTCGGCCTGAAGCTTCCAAAGCAGAACGTCGAAAAATTCGGTTTCAATCCCAGCAATACAAAATTATTGGAGATACACTTTATCGCCGGGGGCAGACTTAGTTTTTCGACGTTGTTTAACTCACGAAGAGGCTGAGAAGGTTTTGAATGATTGTCACTCTGGAGCATGTGGCGGTCATATGTCTGGGTATGCCACAGCTCAGAAGGTGTTGCGCGCTGGCTATTTCTGGCCGTCTATGTTTAAAGATTGTATCATTGCAGTCAGGAAGTGCCACAACTGTCAAGTGTTTGATCGCAAGATGCGCGCTCCACCTGCTCCTCTCCACCCTATAATTGTCGTTGGTCCATTCGCCAAATGGGGTATCGACTTTATTACTTGTAACCCTCACTCGGCCGGGGGGCATGCGTATATCATCCTCGCGGTTGATTATTTTACTAAATGGGCCGAGGCGATGCCTACATTCGACGCAAGCGGCAAAACAGCTGCAGTTTTCGTATTCAATCATATCATAACTAGGTTTGGTGTCCCACAAGCAATCATTACTGACCATGGGAGCCATTTTCGAAACATCATGATGACTGAGCTTACAAGCCAGCTTGGTTTGCGCCACGATAGCTCTACTCCTTATTATCCGCAAGCCAACGGTTTGGTTGAGTCTATCAACAAAGTTCTGGTTATCATGATCCGACGAACCATTGGTGTTCATCGGTCGAATTGGCACAACATGTTATTTTCAGCGCTATGGGCATACCGAACTTCAGTGAAAAATTCAACAGGGTTCACTCCTTTCCAGCTAGTTTATGGCTTGGAAGCTGTGTTACCCATTGAATGCGAAATCCCATCACTTCAAATGGCTGTCGAATTACTTCCAGCTACTTCCGAAGAGGAGAAACGTTTATTGTACTTAGCTAAATTAGATGAGACTCGACGTGACGCTACATTGGCAATCGAGACTCACGCGAAACGAATGAAAGCTCAGTATGATAGAAATGTAACCCCTCGAAGTTTTTCGGAGGGAGACCTAGTGCTATTATATGATCAAGCTAACGATAAGCTAGGTGCTGGAAAATTCGTTCCTATGTGGCATGGACCCTACATTGTAAAGCGAAAGCTAGCAAAAGGGGCTTATGAGCTGGTTGATTTTGATGGGGACTCTTTGGGTAAACCCAGAAATGGACTTTACCTAAAGAGGTATTATGCTTAAATGGTGGGTATGGAGAAATTTTTAGATAGGATAGATTTTTTAGATAGCTAGCGTGTTTGTTAGTTTAGTCAGTGTGCTTAGCTTAGAGAGTGTGTTTTTCGTCGTTATTCTGGCTTATCTTGGTTTTACTCTTGATATTGTAGATGTCGACGCCTCTCCAAACATACATTGGATTTGCTGATGGTGCTTGTCGTAGTACACGGAATATCTCTTCCGCAGCTTGGGTTATCTATTCGCCCTCTGACGAGTTAGTTTCTATGCATGGGGTAAGCCTCGGTCAAACAACGAACAACATTGCAGAATACAGTGCAGTGGTTGAATTATTATCCGAATCTATTTCATTTGGAATTCGACGTTTGATAGTGAGGTTAGATTCTGAACTTGTTGTATTACAGCTTAATAGAGTTTATGCCATTAGAAATCCTGTGTTATTAAGGTTGTTTTTGAGAGTGCGTCTCTTGGAACGTGAATTTGATTACATTGAATATCAGCATATTCCAAGGTCTTTAAATACATTAGCAGATGCAATTGCTTCTCGAATGTTGGACAAACATTTACGATAATCATGCAAGTAAATTTAAAAACATTTCATCACATATGTTAAACAAGATAAGCCGGTAATAGTGATATATATATAGATAGGAGTGTGTCAAAAAATATACATCGTCTTCGATCATAGGTTGAAAAACACCTTATGATCGGCAAAAATGATAAAGTACAAAAAGCCAAAAATGTCATATGTGTCTACAAAAGTGACTAGTCAATCACTGGTGGTGTTCCCTATACGACACCACTGCACGGGCTACCTTACGCAAAAATCTCCTAAACGGTCCAGGGACTGCGACTACAAAGCGCTGAAGCCTGATAGGAATGTCATCCATAGTAGTCTCAGGCATATCTGCCGTCAGACGCTCTAGATCATGCTCCAACTCAGCTAGTACTTCTGCAGCCGCGTCCTGTGGGGCCGGTACCAGTGCAACTAGGTGTCTCCTCTCAAAAGGCCGGAGGTTGGCTGGGCGCTGTGGACCAACATCTGCATTTTGAAAATTTTTACTGTCAGTTTTGAGACGATATATATAAAAACAAAAAAAAATACATAATTTGAAAACTTGTGAAAAATAAGGTACCTCTATCATCCCATTGTTCTCCTTGTGGAAGAACCATGTCCGAATCATGTCGAAAATCTACTCCGGCGTACGGAAAGTCCTGGATCGAGAAAACCTGGTCCTCCAACCAGTGAAAGTAACTATCAGAAAATCGAACAACTGCCGCACCCTCGTCAGGATGCCGGGCCATCACCGCAACCCATCGTACCAGCTTTGGCTCCCGAGGACCCAAAATATCAACAGTGAGTTGCTGAGGGATCAGCATCGGAACTCTCTCTAAGGCAAAGCTCACGACTAAAGGCCCATATCCAAAAGTTTTCAGTCGTCCGTTCTTTGCCTTAGTCAGTTGGCTCTTCACATTAGCCGACACAGCATCACACCAGTTGAAAATGGTGCCTTGGTAACAGTCAATTGCCATCCGCATTTGGGACCCAGAAGCAATGTGTAAAGCGGCTGCGCCGCAAATTCTGGTAACCGTGAACGCTATAACTTTGAGCTCACGCAGAGAGATGTGTTTGATCTCCACGCCTTTCGAATGGTGTGCACCAGGTGTGCACCAATCTTCCCGGAGACTAACAAGGGATTGGCCACCCGGCCTAGTCCCGGCTAGATTGAGTTGCTCGCCTCTGTTTGGCAAGCCAGTGAGAAAGTATACATCCGAGGGCTCTATCTCGAGCTGGTGCTCTCCTATGTAAAAGCATTGCTCTTGAACGTTCCATCTCTCAACCAGCCATTCTAAGAATCTTACCTGAGCCCTCATGCCCGGTATGGCCCAGTATTTATATAACCCGCATGCTTTTAGGGCATCCAGGGAAGGTTGGTGTTCTATTGCAGCTTCATCAACCTCTTCGTGCTCTCTTTCTCTCCAATCGAACATGGTGAGTGCCCTACACACCAAGAAATAATGATTAGAATTAATTTGGGGAAATTTGATTGGTTATTTGTGAGGATTGGGGTTTCAAATTCCGCGTTCCACGGAGGACGCACCCCGTGTTTGGAACACAGGGCGTCGGGACGCAGCTGGCCTGAAGGTGGGCTGCGTCCCCCGACCATTTTCCTGTATAAGAAAAAGTCGGGGGACGCAGGTCACCCGAAGGGAACCTGCGTCCACCGAGGAGCGCATTTTGAAACCTAAACCCTCCCAAAAAACAAAACTAAAACCTAAAAAACAATTTTAATCGGATAGAAATGAAGAGTAGGATGTTGTAAAATACCTGGAAGAGACGGCGTTCGATTCTGACGGTCGGATTTTCCGCAGTGACCACGGGAAGTTTTCTGCCCAAAAGCCCTTTGTTCAACCTCAACAGTGAAACGGTAAAAATGACATGGTAAAAAGTCTTTTTATAGGTTTTTTGGATGAATTTGTTCATTTTTCACCATGAAAAGATGTTTTTCGATGTATTTTTGCCTATCTTAAACAGGTATGAGTAATGTGTTGCTTTTTGTGCAGGACAAAGGGATTTAGAGGGAAAATTGTCATTTTTCACGAACCAAAATATCAGAGTCATCTTTTAAGCCCTTTTCTGACTCCTAAAATATGAAAAGATTGCCGAGCATTTCTTTTACACTCGTTAAAACGGAATTAAAAGACGGTCCCCTTATAGCTCTTTTCTGATCGTAAAATCAAGAAAAGATTGCCGGGTTTTTGTCGTTTCAAACTCGATACGGAAATAAAACGACGTGTCCTTGATCGCTTTTTACTTTTCAGGTCAGTGGCACTAATTATGAAAGTACTCCTTGGTCGCAAGATCAAGCGGTTCCCCCAGGTATTATTTTATACTTTTTCGGGCTTGAGGGACACAAATCTACGAAAAAGTTCAACTTGGAGTCTTCTTAAGTTTTTCAGCCTATCTAAAATTGAAAAACACCGAGTTTCTCCTATACTGGGCTCGTTAAAAATTTCACAGTAAAGGACCTGTTCAATTACAAACAGGAACGAACCACTCCTTCCTAGGGTTCGAATCAAAACTAGGTTGGACTCATCCGAAGGATGAGCTTATAATCAAGCATATGTTATCCTCCTCAAGCTTGTTAAAAATAAAGAGGTATTTGCCAGAAATGGTGGGGGAAAAGAGAGAAGGATGAACCTGTTTGTTACCTTTTGTCTCAAAAGAAACTTTATTACCACTCTTGAACACGACACTTTTCATTCACCTGGGTTGGGAAATCTTTTACCTCACAGTTGATCAAACCACTTTGAAAGTCTTTAACCGGGTTCCGGGGATTAACTTTGAGTTATTCGTCACCAAACCATATGTCGTGTCGTTATGTGTTCAAGAGGTCTGCAAGCAAAACTTTCATCTGCAAAATACTTGTCATCCATTTGACCATCCCTGAGTCAGTCCTTACAGCAAGATTTCTTCAACTTGAACAATGATTTCGTGTTGCGGGCTTGCCTGCAACGGGTCGCTTTCTATCGACATCAGCACATTATCTAGAGAGATGACTTAGAAATCGTCAGTACCTTGAAGTCTGCATGCATCAATGGCAGGTTTCTCGCCTTTGACGTCAGTTTACATCATTGACTTTCGATCGAAGGATTCCGTGAAATGTTCGACATCAACTCATTCATTCACATCTCATGGATTGTACTGGGTACTTTGAGAACCATTGACATTACTGGTGGTCTCTCTCACGCTTGTTAACAGTTTACATCATCGACTGGTAATCAAATGGTTTCTACCATGTTCGACATCAACTCATTTATTCGCATGGCTAGAATCGTACCAATTCAGGAAGTAGAAATGAAGACCCTGGATCTAGTTTCCACCATCCAGGCTGCGAGGAGTTTTGTATTCATTATCTAAGTAGACTAATCATAAACAGATGGCTGCGTCCATACTGTGTCTACAAAAGTCTATGATTGTGATGTACTGCAAGATCATTCCTGTATCAGAGTAGTTAGTCTGTTAGTTAAAGTTTTGATCTGAGTATGGGAATGCCTACCTCAGTGATGATATAATCTTATACATGTATTTTGTGTTGAAAATTGCAGGTTCTGACCAGGCTCGCCACGGGATAATCCTTGAAATGATAAAAGCGCTTCACCCTTCCTAGATATTACAAACCCTAATCTATTCCAGGCTTCGCACTTTAGGGGGCAATCTGTTACACTAAAAAATGTCACCATGACTTTTTACAGTTAGTATGGCTCGATCAATAGTCATGCTACCCTCTTAGGCAAGTCTTATGCCTCTGCTCTCCATGTCAAACTCCAAAAAGAGAGAAAGTCTTGTATAAATGTATTTATCTCTGGGGACGCAGGTTCTCTCAACCTTACCTGCGGGGACGCTCCCAATGTTCACAAAAGCTGCGTCTAAAGACGCTCTGTATGTAAAGGGACAGGTGTGTCCCCCTGTAAAGGTTAGAATGCGCAAGTTTCATCTTTAAAAAGTTACTTGTGGTCATTTCTAGAGCATTCTAGAAGGTTGTTCGACGTGTATTGGGCGCCTCCAGATGGTTCATGCACTCCTATCAAAGAGGAACTTATCCCATCAATAAGGGAGCTATCCCACCCAAAGAGGGGATTATCCCATTGATGGTGGACCTGATTAACCTCCTCTTGAGCACTATAAATACAGGCATTGGGCCAGAAGGAGGGGAGGTTGAAGCTATACATTTTCTAAGGGTAAATGCTGCAGGAATTAGAACTCCCATTTAGAAGCTTGTGAGGAGAGATTGCCATCTTTGCTTGTTCTATTTGGAAGTGGGTGTGCTTTGTCAAAGTAAAGGAGAACTCTTGATGGACCCTGGGAAGGACTTGCACAACACCAAGGCTCAGGTTGTATTTGTTCTTTTTGTTACCTATTAATGCAAATGAGTCCATTCTTCTCAATAACTTGTTGTTTATGAGTTATTTCATGTGCTCCTTGGTCTACATGTTGAATATGCTTTGTATTATGTTATAATCAGGTGCTATTTAATTGTTTGACTGTTGGTGATTATAGGTTTTGGAGAAAAGGAGGAGCTCATCCAGATCAACAAAGCTTGGACTTCTACAACAGCGTTTGGACAAAGGTAAGAACAAAACACTTGATATCTCATATCATAATGCATGTTTAGAGAAGGATAGATCTTGTTTGTCTTGTTTGTCACTAGAGAGTCTTAGGCTCCTAGGGAGGTTGGTTGTGTCCGCACAATCGACTCTTTCCGCCTGACAAGGTATCTCATGATATTCTATATAATATAGTTTATTTAATAAATGGATGACTTCATTGTAAGATATCTTTTGGTTAAAAATAATAAATCTATGCCAACTTGATTTTTAAATTTATGGTTTTCATAATAATCATTATATTTTTGTTACTATACATTTTATTATCTTTTGATTGTGTTTTTCACATTTTTCTAATAAAATGATAATCTTACTCCCAAAAAAATCACATCATCCCATTAAAACAAAAACATAAAACATTTAAACTTTACCATCTAAACAAATTAATACTATCACCTCATATCCATTCTATAAATTTCTTAACTCTATAATCCAACCCACTTCCTTTATCTTCTATTTGTATTATATTTTTAAACTTGTGTGAATCCAAATAATCAATACTTATATCACCTTATATCCATTTTTTTAAAGTTGGTTGCTTCTGGATTATAGAGGATACAAAAGTAAGTTGGCTCCTCGGGCCAAAAATGCTTTTAATTCAGTGCCCCTTTCTTCTGGAATACTCTTTTAGTTTATCCGCTCCTTTCCCACATTAACTTAGTTGGCATTTGACTTTCTGTCCTTCGTTGAGCTTGACTTTCCAAACGAGACTACAACTTGGAACTTCCATAACAGAGGGACATGTCATAGTCCTGAAGTGTGCTGATCCCTGTGAATGACTATATCTCACTAATTTGTTGCTTTGTGGAGTGGTTTTCTTATACTGTGGCGCCTTCTTTTTCGGGAAGAATGGTCTTGCGCTAGTCGTTTCTCCACCTCTTCAATTTTGATGTTTATACTTAGACTGGTTTGGATCCTCAAATTCAACGCCAGTTTGATGCGTCTATAGTGACCACGAGTCCTTAAATCCAACCCAACGAACCTGTCGAGTTCAACTATTTCTCTCATGATATTGGTACTATGAAAATATTGAAAGGGTGGGGACGAAGGATTCTGCGATGGAGATTTCGGTCAACAATCCACCACTTCACTTAAAACAAGTCCCAAAAATAATAATGGACTAGTTTTGTTTTTTTTACCCACTCAAAAAACGTTGGTATATTGTGTTTAAAATGATGTTTTGATAATCTAAACCCAATTAACAAATGATTTTTTTAAGAAGAAAAAAACTACTAGTTATATTAAAAAGATACTAGTACATATAGCTCGATCATCGGCGTTTACTTGTTATCAGCGGAAATTTCATCCGAAATCTCCTTTACAAAATGTGCATTATCCACGAAAGCTATAGAAAGGAAGTTATAAAAATCCAAAAGTGAAACATTTCTTTAGAAATAAGACCAGATATTCAACTCATGATAAAATGGGAGAAAATATTGTCACAAAATATTATAAAACAACCCGAAAGAGTCCAAATAGGTGCCACTATAGAATCTGGCTGGCCTGAGAGAACAAAAGGAATCTTTCAGACCAATCACGCCAGAGCTCAGTGAGCAACGAATGCATTGAACCTAGACGAAGGCGGGAATAAAGCACCTGTAGAAGAAGAGCTTGCGCAGGCACAGTATCGAAACCAGGTAAGGGCTAAATGATGCATTTCTCCCACAGGGGGGATTGTTTGCGGTGTCGAATACCCAACCCAGGTTCAATTCCACGATGTGCCGCTTACTGTCATGGGCGTCCAAATCGCAGACGACGCCGTGCGGTCCGCGAGTGCAGAGATTATCAGGAAACAAGCCTCTCCAGTCGATATCAGAATTGATGGCTTCCAGAACCTTGTAGACCGCTTCTTGCTCTCTGCTATCCAGCGCTGGCTCTGGCATGTAATCATCTCCATTCCCCAAAACTGACAGAAGCAACAACAGCAAGGGGATCGCCATTGCAATTCAAAAATCTCTAAAAGTGAAAGTATTTCGAACTGGATACTGAAACTGTAAATTACAGAACGAATTACAATAGGTTGCTGATATATATGTTGATTTTTCAGAGCAATTTCAAATTTGAATTTTCTTCGCCTGCGCACAACCTCATGTATGCCATAATCTCCAAAAGCATGGCATGCGATTTCAAATTTGAATTTTATTCGCCCGCGCACAACCTCACGTATGCTTCATGCCATAACCTCCAAACGCATGGCGTACTGGCAACGCAATTACGGCAGATCTATCATGCGCATGGTGGAACCTCCAAACGCATGGCGTACTGTCAACGCAATTACGGCAGATCTATCATGCGCATGGTGGATCATGTGGTATTGACATAATCATGTGTATGGTGGATCATGTGGCATCGACATAAGTCATGGTTGATGAACGCGGAATCGAAATTTGTTAGCCGGAGAAATGATGCACTAGGGTGGACAGCGAAAGCCAATGTCAGAACCCGTTTCCCAACGCTGTCCTTAAGATCTCTTAAAGGTGCATTTATGGAGCTATAAAAGTGGAAATAGCTCTTGCCGTTTTTAACTAAGGGGTCTCTGATCTCTGTGGCGTATCGACCCCATTGCATTTTTCTCACGCCTCTGTAATGTACTTCCTTGGTGGAAATGGTGTTACCTCTCTCTTCATTAACCTGGCCTTGTCCGTCCCTGGGAGCCATGGAGATCTTCCCCGAACAGATGGATCTTTAATGAAAAAAGGTAACAATAGTCTGAGTGAGAAAAAAAAGAGCCCCTTACTCGATATTAAAAGAGAGCAAAACGAGGAAAGAAAAAAAAGAGCCCCTTACTCGATATTAAAAGAGAGCAAAACGAGGAAGATGCGGTGGAGGGCCCAATCCAGCTACGACGGCTGGACTGTAACGCACGTCTGGAATTGGGATGACTCCATTTCATGGGCCTGGGGAAATCGAATTGTTTCCGTACATCTGGGTGGTCTTTAATCACTGCTCAATTGATTCATGCGTCGCCTTCTCTTGCGGCTCTTTCGCCATGGGCACATTCTCAAATGCGTTGCACCAGCTTCCGACCCTTGAAGATTGGTTAATTATTATAAAATGTTGGAAGATGGAAATATCAGGGTTAATAAGCAAATCGGTAAAAAAAAGTTATTTTAATTGCGATTTTTTAGAATTTTTGGTGGATTTTCGGTGAGAATTGGAGGAAAAAATTTATGGTGAAATTTTAATTTTTATTATTTATTTTGGTTTTTTTTATTTTATATATATGCATTGAGTACTTGTTTAACACACTTCAATTGTACAAATTAGTCATTTCAATGAATCCATAAATCCATACCAGATCCTAAACAAATTAATTAAACTAACCATTTTAATAAATCCATCCAGAATCTAAACAAATCAATAAAAAAGTAAACTAAAAATCATTTAAAAAGCACACCTCGTCACAAATATTGACCAAGGTCAACATCAAAAAAATAACAACCTGTTATTTTTTTCGGTCAACATCAAAAAATAATAAATGGTTATTTTTTTAATATAAAAATACAAATGGTAAAGTAAGGAGAGCAGATTTTATCAGACAGGTCACAATATTCAGATAAAAATGGCAGAGAGGCGGTGGGTGCTGACAGGCGGCTGGGGAGTTGGACACATGGGGTGAGTCTGACGTCCGAGATGGTGCCGGCATATCGCCTTTTGCAAACTAAGGGGTCTGCGTCTGGATTGCTAGTCTTCTATGAACTATGTGCTTTCAATTCCTCCGCCCGGTTCTCCCGTGGCTGATCCAGCAAGGCACATCATCCAATGCCGTGCGCCTGAATCCTCAATTCCGTCCTCTCTCGTCTTGATTATCATAGATTTACGGTAACTTTGGAATTATTAAACTCTGACGACGAAAACATCGAAAGCACCCATGGTTGTCGAATAAATCAGTGTCAAGATGGAAGCTGGTAATTATGTGAAGAAGTTAGTTTGTAGTTAAAGGGAGTTTATTTTTTAGTAAGGGTATTAAGTGGTATCTCTTACAAAGTGGTCAAAGAATTGGTCGGATTGTTATAGAAATTTTGGTCATATTTAGAGAAAATTTGGTAAGAATTTTTGTAAATTCAAATTATAGTTGTTAAACTTCAAAATTTTTGTAAATCCAAATTATAGTTGTTAAACTTCAAAATTTTAGGTGTCTTAGACATTTCTGATAGTGGTGAATCCATTTCCACCATCAAAAACATGATTCAAACACTGCCTAGACAAAAAATTTTGAAATTATTTTACCTAGATTCCTGCCACTTTTGGCCGTCCAGACAATTCCTTTGCCTACTCCTTTACAAAAACCTTAACCAATGATTTATCAAAAGGTCTGTTGAGATTCAAACAAATAATTTACTATAGCGTATAGTACGTTTATTCATCATCAAAATCCAAATCTTAAAGAGAGTTAAATCAGTTTTTAGTGAGTAATCAGTCCAAAATATTCCAAACTGTAAATGAAAAAATTATGAGAATTTTGAAATTATTCAAATTTTATTATAAGTTTGATTAATTTTAGGTTACTAAAAAGTATTATATTGGATTTTTTTTTTAAATATAAATATATTATGTAATAACAATAAGATCAATTATCTATCTCAAAACGCAAAATTGGAATATACAAATTCAAAAGGAAAGACTAAGCTATGAAAATGAATGCAAAATTGGAATACACAAATTCAAAAGTAAAGGGTGAGCTATGGAAATGAATAAGAAAGGGCAGGAGTTTATCGAAGTTGAGCAACAAGTGGGCATCTATTTCCTCGCAGGTATTTTTGCATAATTGTTTATGTTGGTATGTGAGAAGTACAAAAATCTTAATATAAAATGTTATCTCTATTAATTATTAGGGTGTAATCAAGTGCATTTTATTTCGAAGAGGAGGGTTGTGCACTCTAAGTTGTGCTATAATATGAAGAAGACTGAATAGTTAGTTATGATGATAAAATAATATTAAACTTATTTTAAAAGTTTGAGGGTTCAAATCCAAGTTGATGGAAAGGTAGAGGAGGAAAGCACAAAATAAACAAACAAAAAACGTGAGTTGTTGTTCTATTACTTTATTAAACAAAAACTTGATTCACTGATATACATCATCGACGTGCAACCTATCTCTATTGCTTGAATCTTTTACAATGATGGACTTGATTCACTCATATACATCCATCGACATGCAACCTATCTCTCTTGCTTGAATCTTTTACAACAACCAGCAACTAATGTTGGAAATTGTAATTACTCTCGCATGTAGAGTAGTCTATCTTTAGAGTGTGAGTTAACTGAGTCAAGTGTGAGTTAGTTCGAGTTCAGCCTTATTTTGGGAAAAGTCAACTGTATTGTGTGTTTTCATGTTGAAGTTGTTTTGAATGAGTGTTAGTTGAAAAGGGATAAATACCCCATGATGGGTTCATTGTAAGTCAAGTCAAGTTTTGTGTGTTAATATAAAGAGCAACAACTCATATCGTTCGTGTGTATTAATTTGTGTTTCCTCTTTTCTTCCTATCCATTAAATTAGTATCAGAGCGAGGGCTCACGAGTAAGGGAAGAGTCGCACAGTTTATTTTTTTCGTTGAGGGAGAGGTGACTAGTATATCGTTAAGTTTGGTCAACCATTAAAAGACCCTGTCTTTGGATTGATTTTCAGTCTGTACTCTAAATTGCTTGTGTCTTAGGTTATCAGGTCTAGAATTTCTTCCTGAGTATTTCTTGTTTTTCCTAAAATTTCCTCGCTCAGCGCATGTTTTATCAGTGACAGTCGCACTGACAACGCTTGTTTTTCCCTGAACAATTGCACTAAAAACCTTGTCTTCCACTATTTACCCACGCTAAAGACCAGCACAGGTTTTGCTATGAAAAGTAGTGCTTCCAGCACGGGTTTTGCTATGAAAAGTAGTGCTGCCAACACAGGTTTTTCTATGAAAAGTAGCGTTGATGACCCTGTCAGCACGACTTTTTCTATATAAAGTAGCGCTGGTCCTTGAATGTGAGAATTTTTAGGGTTTCTGCTGAAAACTCTAGTGTGTCATGGTCTCTAAGGTCATTTCCCAGCTCTATGTGTAGTAGATTATGTTTGTTTGCTTTCAATTACTTTGTAGTGTGCAAAAGTCAATCCCATCCTTTAAGTGGTAAAAGTGAAATTTTGATTGATTTTTTGATGTTTTGAGTCAATTAAAATCATTGTTTATTGCTTATATGATTGGGAAAATATTGGTCTGTTATTGATTGAGCATTGGTAGTTCTTTGGCAATCATAAAAGAAATTGTTCATGCATTTATTTAGTTTTCATTTCAAAAATTTACTTTTCGTAAAAGGGCATTCGATTAGTTGCATTGAAAATTTATTTTTTTGAGATTCATCATTGAAAATAGATCACATTTTTTGGTGATTGAAAGTTAAAGAGTGCATTAGGTGCATTAAATTATTCAAAATGAAAGGAAAGTTAAATTTTATATAAGTGCATCTTAGTAAAAGTGAAAATCATTTTACTTTTCAAAAGTTGCATTTGGGAAATGAAAACTAAAAAACTAGTTATGGGCATTGTGTTTGCTGCATTTCTTCTTGTTGCATCATTGTTTGAAATCTCTCCCCTTACTAGTTTAGCTTTCATCAAATTGGAAAAGAATATTTTTCTCATATAGTTGCATCTTAGGAGTTCAGTTGACATCATTTTGAGCCTTAAAACCAAAACTTAACTCAAAAACAATGTTAAAATTTACTCAATTAACCTAAGGATCATTTGGAACTTAACGCAAATATTTATAGGTCTAGGCTAGAGACGTGTTTCGATTTCCATAAACCTAGCAGCTGTCATTATCTGCTAGCATTGTATCCCGCGGTTGATATCCCATTCCACGTACGAAATTATATAGGATTGTTCTCCAGTACTCTCGGGTATATTGGAGGCACTCCACGTATTGCAAGTATATGGGATCACTCTCATCAAATAGTTATGCATTAGACAGCGCTAACAGGAACTTGTCCTCCCTATATTGTAGCATATATATTGGGAGACCCCACTAAGTTGTTATCCTTTAGCCGTAGGTAACTGAGTCAGCTGTCTTGTAAATGTGATACATCAAACACAACATTCGGGGAGATTGGTCATCGTACGTTAAGTCCTCGGTTTCGACTAAGGTGTATATTTCGGTTCACAGATACTTGGTAGACCTTCTTTCCTAGATTACCCCTCTTTTATTTTGTTTTGTTAATTTCTAAAATCAATTAGTTAATAGCAGAACAACATCCTTCTTGTGGAAATACTCCTTAGTATATCTTAGGTTGATACTTATGGCAACATTTCCTGAGCCTACCAGTCAAGGAAACCCCTCTGACGGGAATCCCATTTATTTTCCTTCTTGTGGAAATATGGGTGCTCCCTATATGGCAACATTGCCCCTTCCTGGATTGACCATTAGTCTACTAGTTTGGTTATTTTTAACCTCGGTGATTCTGAGTGTCCAAACTGCTTTTCAACAGAGTTCTCCTCCACCAGAATAAAATCAACCTCATGTTGATCCTAAAGTTGACCCCTCACCTTCTCCACCTATTTCTTCACCTCGTTCTTCCTCTTCACCTAGTGAAAGTCTAGATTCTAGTAACGAGGAAGCTAAGATAAAGAAGAAAAATAAGCAAGGGGGTAACCAAGCATCCATTTCTATGGATGCAACTGATGTAGAAAAATCTTCCAACCAACCTTAGAAAGTAAAATTCCCTTGCATGTTATGTAAGGGTGACCACCTTCTTCAGAATTATCTTGGTATTCCCAAGGTCTTAGAAGTGTGCTCAATAGGTTCACATCAACCTTTGTCATAAGCCTCTGGTGATCATGTTGGTGATAAACCTTCAAATAATAATAATAAGGTCCATGGAAAAAAGGGAAAAGTTAAATTTCCCTGTAAGTTATGTGAAGGTAATCATCCCATTCACCTTTTTCCTCTTCTGGATGAGGCTTCCTAAGAGTTGGAAAACCTTACATCTTTCCAACCTTGTCTTTTGGTTGGTTATTAGAAGCTTTCCCTTGATCCTTCACTAGTTGATCAAGTGATTGATTAAAAGCCATCTTTGGTCAACCCCGCTCTCTCTGAAAGTGAGTCTCATGAGTCCATTCTCGACCAATCATTGCTTGAGAAAATGGTAGACTTGGCTCCACCTTCATTTAACCATACCTTTCTAGTAGAGAGTGAACCTCATACTGCTCAAGTTCTTCTAGTTTCTTCAGTTTCGAACGAACTAAAGGGAAATCCTCCCATTCTCGAGGTGCATGAGAGTAGTTCTCCTATTCCCATAATGCAAGAGGGCAGTTGTCACGTTCCAAAGACACTCCCTCCGAGTAATTTAGTCACTTCTTTTGATTGGAATCAACTGGCAGGATATCGTCTTCCATCTTATGTGCCTTTCCAGATTACAGTACAGGCTTACAATATGGTCGTACCTAGCACAGTCATAGATGAGGGTGCATCTGTTAGCATTTTGTCCTCAACTGCTTGGCAAGCTTTAGGTTTTCCTCAGCTTGTTCTCGTCACCCAAAATTTGTTAGATTTTAATAGAGGAACCAGTTAACCATTACAGATCCTTCCTAAGTTACTTATTACTTTGGGAGGAAATATTGTCTATTTAGATGTGATGGTTTTCCAAGGCCCTTTAGATTTTAATATGCTCCTTGGTCGTGACTGTGTTTATGTCATGGGAGATCTTGTCTCTTGTCTCTTTCATGTGATGTGTTTCCTACATGAAGGAAGAATTGTGATCATTGATCAACTTACATCCATTGGTCCTGAATCAAACCCCAATCACCCATCACCCCTAAATGGTTCTTATATGCAAGAAGTATCACCCTCGCCACAGGTTAATTATGTGGCCACATGTTCCATGCCTAAATCTACTAATGATCTAGTAGGTGATGTAGTACATCATGTATAGGGGGCATTGGAGCCCGATTTTTCATTTGAATCCCTGGACATGTATCCCTTCCAGAGTGTTGTTCTCCCATATGATGAGAATCTCATGGAAGTCATGGTCTCTTCTAGTCCATGATCAAGTTCATGAGGATAGTTGTTTTCCTATGTCAACCTCATTAAAAAAATGAAATAGGTTCCCATGAGGATAGTTGTTTTACTATGTCAAGCTCATTAAAAAATGAAATAGGTTCCCATGAGGATAGTTCTTTTACTATGTCAACCTCATTAAAAAATGAAATAGGTTTCATGAGGATAGTTCTTTAAATATGTCAACCTCATTAAAAAATGAAATAGGTTCCCATGAGGATAGTTCTTTTACTATGTCAACCTCATTAAAAAATGAAATAGGTTCCCTTGAGGATAGTTCTTTTACTATGTCAACCTCGTTAAAAATGAAATAGTCGTCATGAGCATGGTTCTTTTCCTATGTCAAGATCATTAAAAAATGAAACAAATACCCTTCCAATTCGAGTCTTTTGATTACATCTCATAAAATCCCAGTCGATTCTTTCACGTGATCTTGTAAATGAACCTTCGTTCCATCCACTTGTTAGTAACCAGTAGTCTACTTAGGTGAATGAAATGAAGCTTGAGGGTCATGTACCTAGAATTGAGTCATTATGTTGGGGGCATGCAAACTCATCTAAAGCATAGTTTATCTTTGTTTCAAGCTTGTGTAAAAATGAAACCAAATACAAGCATAGTTTGTTTCTGTTTCAAGCTTGTGTAAAAATGAAACCAAATTCAAGAATAGTTTTTTCTCATGTTTCAAGATTGTGAAAAAATAAAACCATTTTCAAGTATCCTCAAGCATAGTTTCCCATGTTCTGAGCTTATGTAAAAATGAAACCATTCCCACTTTACCTCTCATGATTTCCATTTTTATCGGCCTGTTTTTGCTAAAAGAGCCTTGGTTTTTTCATTCCATCGTCACCATATATTTGGCCTATCATATGCTTTCACTTGGTTATTCTACCCTTGCCCGAGGAACATCTACCATGAGTGATATTATTAGCCAACCTCTTGACCTTTACATGTTTTGAGAAGTTCCATCATAACTGGAACCAAGTGCTATGCTTTTATACCACTCGTTCCTCTAGGTGGAGTCCTCTTTTAGCACTTTTTAGACTCCAAAAATATGAAAATATTATGAAGCACTTGTCTTTTTGAACTCGTAAAAGTAAATGAAAAGACGCCTACTCAGTATAAGTTTAACCCTTTTCAGACTAAGATAGGCTAATGTATGAAAACGGAATACCTTATCTACACATGGATAAGAGATTCACTTGAATATTGTTTTCTACCTTTTAAGATTCAAGAGACTATCTACGAAAAAGGACCTTTGGATTTTCCTTTTTGCCTCTTTTAAAACTCTCTAAACATGAAAAATATGTCAAGTTACCCCTCCGTTGGGCTCATAAAACTTAAATGACATAGGACTTGTCACCATGACAAGACCTAGTTACTCCTTCCTAAGGCTCGTTAAACTTACCATGATGGATTCATCCAAAGGATGAACTTATATGACAATAATATGGTATCCTCTTCAAGCTTATGATTAAAAATAATGAGGTACTTGCTAGCGATAGTGGGGAAAAATGAAAGTAAACATGTCCTGTATTTTGTGTAAAGGAAAAATGTCACTCTTGAACATGACATTCATCTGCATCTTGTCTCAGGTTTGGGATATCCTCTCTTCGCCACTTGATTTCTTGGGTTTGGGAAATCCATTTTCCTCTTATTCTATCACCCTTATTGTCATCATGACCTCTGATTCCATTTTGAGTCAAGTGTTGCTAAACTCTCGAGTTGTGTCGTTGATATGTTCAAGAAAAGTTTATGCAGGTGGATATTGGTGGCCACCCACCAATTCCACTTGGACACCCACCATTGCTTCTTTCAGTTTTTCAGTTTCCTTAATTGTAGCACAGTTTACTATTTTTAGTAGTTTTTCAGGTCCTAAACTTCTAGATCCGTTTTGAGGCCCTAAACGACATTTTTTTGGAAATCTACCACTACCGAATTTGTGTTTAAAATCATATATTTTGTCATAGTCCTCAGAGAGATATTTCTAATGGGCTGTCATGCACGTCAAATAGAGATAATATGACCAAGTCGTGACCCCGGGAACTTGGTTGTCCAACTCACCCCAATGGGGCCCATAAACTCTTGGTGTTACATCTCCTTGGGTTAGGGTTTTGGTTGTTTAGGGTTTGCTCTTATTGTTCAATAATAAAAAGGCCCTTAAGCCTCATTGTAACGCAGTTCAGAGGCATGTAGCCGCCACATCTCTTCTCAGAGATAAGCTACCATTACCCTAGCTGGTTTATTTCCATTCCTGTTTGTAAGCATATTTTCGTATTTTACATTAATGAAATGAAGTATTATTTTCATTGCATCTCTGTGTTTATGGTTATCTCTGTAATTCATTGTGTTTCTACTTAAATATGGATCAGTGGTATTAGAGCGGTCTGTTTTTCTCTCTGTTTTTCTTTGCATGTCCCCAACGAGGTTGGGATATAATGAGTTAGGGCTTGAACTGGTCAAACCTTTGTGAGACCAGCTTCGCTAATCTCGACAACCTCCCATCGTAGATGAAAAGAAAGACGAGGGGGTAGGAGATCCTATCAAAATCTTGCTCGAAGAAGCTCTCGAGCGACAAAGGAACATGATGATGGACAACTTTACTCAGATCCTTCAGTAGCTACCCAGGGGCGACGCATCAGCTTCCAACAACTACTCTGGAAATGCCACACCGTTTAGGGTACAAGTTAATTTTAAAATCCCCATATTCAAGGTTCAGATAGACACAGATGCCATCGATAAATGGTTAAATATGCCAGAGGGTTATTTTTCTGTTCATGTTTTTCCAGTTGGGAAAAGACTATTTTCTCTCTTCTCAAAGTAGCCCCCCACGTCAAGGATTGGTGGGAAACCTACTACGAGCAGAAGGATGTAACTACAGGGTCACTATTTTCAGCCACACCCACTTGGAATTCATTCTGGAATGCCATCAAGGAGAAGTACTACCCTGTCAGAGGCTATGAGGATCAATACATAAAGTGGACCACGCTACGGCAGGGAAGGGACCAAGACGTGCCAGATTTTACCAATATTTTCCATACTCTTCGCACAAAATTGGGTATCAAGGATATGTAGCAGCATTTGGTACTCAAATACCATGGCTTCTTGCACAAGTACATCCAGGAAGAAATAGAATTCCTGAACATCTCCTCGCTCAGCACAGCATACCGATATGCCTTCAAGGTCGAGCAAAAGTTTAAACAGAAGAAGCAAAACTTTGGATCTGCGAACTGAAGCAAGGGAAAGGTGCCCTCGAACCAAAAAACAAAGGACAAAACCAAGGCAAGATGGCCCAAGACAACCTGCCAAAGCCAAAAAAGGACACGGGAAAGTGGTGTGAGTTCCATAAGAGCTCCACTCACAACACAAGTGAGTGTCTGGCCAAGTAGTCACTAGTGGCTAAGCTAAAGGTTTTAGAATCAGATGTATGTTCTGACTCTGAGTCAGAACCCAACAAGGGGAATGACAAAGGGAGGAAAATTATTGATGCAGAGCTCAATTCGACCATTGCCACCATGAAGATCTAGAAGGAGGAAACTGAAGATCCAGTGGAGGAGGAGCGTCTCTTCCTGTCCCAGATGTGGGTAAAGGGCTCCCCACTATAGTGCATTGTCGACAGCGGGAGCCAAAAGAACCTCATTTCATCAAAGGTCATGAAGCGACTGGGCTTACCGACCACAGCATATCCACAACCGTACACCCACTTGGAATTCATTCTGGGATGCCGTCAAGGAGTAGTACTACCTTGTCAGAAGCTATGAGGATCAATACATAAATTGGACCATGCTACGGCAGGGAAGGGACCAAGATGTGCCATATTTTACCAATATTTTCCATACCCTTCACACAAAATTGGGTATCAAGGATATGGAGCAGCATTTGGTACTCAAATACTGTGGCTGCTTGGACAAGTACATCCAGGAAGAAATAGAATTCCTGAACATCTCCTTGCTCGGCACAGCATACCGATATGCCTTCAAGGTCGAGCAAATGTTTAAACAGAAGAAGCAAGACTTTGGATCTGCGAATCTGAAGCAAGGGAAAGGTGCCCTCAAACCACAAAACAAAGGATAGAACCAAGGCAGTATGGCCCAAGACAACCTGCCAAAGCTGAAAAAGGACACAGGAAAGTGGTGTGAGTTCCATAAGAGCTCCACTCACAACACAAGTGAGTGTCGGGCCAAGTAGTCACTGGTGGCCAAGCTAAAGGTTTCAGAATCAGATGCATGTTCCAACTCTGAGTCAGAACCCGACAAGGGGAATGAAAAAGGGATGCAAATTGTCGATGCAGAGCCCAATGCCACCATTGCCACCACAAAGATCTAGAAGGAGGAAACCAAAGATCCAGAGGAGGAGGAGTGTCTCTTCCAGTCCTAGATGTGGGTAAAGGGCTCCCCACTACAGTGCATTGTCAACAGCAGGAGCCAAAAGAACCTCATTTCGGCAGAGGTCATGAAGCAGTTGGGCTTACTGACCATAGCACATCCATAACCGTATACCATCAGGTGGCTTCACCAAGGACAGGATCTTCGTGTGAGCCAACAGTGTAACCTTCCATACAACATCAAGCCCTTCATAGATGAGGTATTGTGTTACATTGCTCCCCTTGAAGTTTGTGATGTATTATTAGGACAACCATACTTATGGAAGTGACATGCTGTGTATGAATCAAGGCCCCGTGCTATAAATGTTACTTTGGGAAATAAGTTCTACAAGATACTAGAGGTAGCACTGCCTACCGCCATCTCTTTGGTTATGTTGTGGTAAAAACACAACACCCCCCATTATTGATGCGTCCGCTTCAAATAATGGGGACCCTTTCTATAAAAATTTTGGCTAAGCACTTTTTTGATTTTGATTTTAATTGATTGCCCTACGCTTTTGTTAATTTTTAGTTTTCTTTGGATTCTTGTTTTGATTGTTTTCTTAGAATCGATTTTTTACAAGCTTCCCATTGACGCTTGTTTCGCCTCATTTGGTCAACTGGTTTGAAAATGGCACTCCTTTGAAAGTCTGATTATTTACGTAGCCTGGGTTAAAATTGCATAAAATGTACAATATTGCATTTTGTAAATAAATTAGTTCAATAACGCATTCATTTTAAATATTAACCTGTAGTGAGTTTTTACTAACATTTTTCATTTTTGGTTATGCAGCCAAATCATTAAGTATCGGGATTTAAGAAATTTACTCCAATTTCCAAATCAATTACTAATCTTAAAAAACCCATAATATCCAAGTGGCTGTAGTTTAGAAACTAAAATTCATAAAATAAAACCACAATAAAATTGATATTTAATGTTAAATTTTAAATTAATTGAATTAATTAATAATTAATTTAATTAAAATAAAATTCAATACATAAAATATCAATATAATATAAAATATATAATAAATAAAAAAAATTTCGCATCGGAAGTTTTAATCGCATCGGGAGCTTTCAAATGACATGTTTTTAAAAACCCCGATGAACTCATACCCCCGATGCCGATGGCCGATATCGCATCGGGGCCTTTGACATTGTGCCTAAGTTGAAGACCCCGACACCTCCCGATGCCGATGGCCGATAATAAGTTTCAAAGGCATTAACTTTAAGTTTCAAAGGCTTTAACTTTAAGTTTCGTTACAAGCTTTAGGTTAGTTTTAGTTTCAAACTCACTCACGTATGAGTGAAGTGAGGAAAGGTAAAGTAGGTATATTAGTTTAAATATATAATAGAATATATTAAATTATTTTTTTTAATATTTTAAATTAGTTAATACATATTAATTAATTAATGAATTTTAATTTAATCAGATTAATTAATTTATGATATTTAATTAATTTGATTAATTTAGATTTAAATATCATTTAGAATTAATTTTTAATTAGGTTAAATTTGTTTATAAATAGTTAATTAGATATTAATTAGTTTAGTTAATGATTAGCAATTAAATTAGAATTAATTAGGGACTAATTAAGGATTTAATTTTTAATTCAAATTCTCATTTTTTTTAGCCCAGCAACAGAATTTCCAGATTTTCATCAGATTTGACCCATCAACTTTGGAAGCTCATAAATTGAGTTCTACTTGGCCAAATGAGGCCCAGGATGGCTCATTGGAAAGAGAAAATCAAGGAGAACATTTTGAAGGAGGTTTCACCAACAGATTTGATCATTTATTGGGCCAAAAATCAGGCAGAAGATCAGGCTCCGAATTTTGAAAACAAAATCAATTTTCTGAGTTATTGTTTCGAATTTCATTTGTCCAAAGCCTCTTCTAATTGCAGATCCATTGGTCAATGATATCATTTACCAATCGAACCATTCCAAGCATCAATACAGAGCTTATATTTTGTTTTTTTAATTATTTATTTAAATAGAATTTGATTGGATTGGATTTAATTGCCAGAAATGATATTTTGATTGCATTTTAATTTATTTTGATTTCTTTTGCAGGAAAACAGTGGAAAAGATATGGAGAAAATGATTTCAAGCAATGAGAATGCTCCAGCAATTGAAGATCAGAATTAGGAGCAATTAAAATTATATTTGGCAGATTTCTCTTCAACAAACTCTCATCTCCAAAAAATCCTTCACAAATATTATAAATAACAGATTGCAGAAGGTAAAAAGGGCTGCTCTCCTCTGCAATTTTAGAGCTTCTAAAAGCACTATTGTAATTGGAATTTAGAGTTGTAGGAGGGAGGAGTGAAAAATCTCAGATCTGGGGATTATTGAGGATTTTCTCTTTGTATATTGAATTATGCATGAGGAACAAAGCTTGCACTATTGTGGCTCTAGTTTTGAAGGCAGAAGTTCAAGCAATGTAAAGGGCTGTTGGAGACCAAGAACAGAGAAATGGATGCAATAAATTGGTATTTCTAATACTACTGTTTCAAATATCAATTTTAAATTTTATGGTGATATGAATGTGTCATTTTATTCATGTTTGTGCACTATTGTCAATATGGGTAATTTGTCTCAATCTTGTTATTATGTATCTCTGTTTTTTATGGATTAATTTCTGATTTCTGAGTAACTATTTACTCAGAAATCTGTCTTATTAAAACTGATTTATTGAGTGGTAATATGTTGTGAACTATTTCCACATATTATTGTTTAGTTATTGGGTTTGCTGATTTGATAATCAATATCATTTATGTGAACTACTTCCTGAGTGTTGTTGGTTTATTATTTCAGTAAAAAGGTCTCAATAGGATGTGTTTTGATATCCATAATATCAGTTAATTGAACTACTTCATTAACTTGATATTAATTATAAACAAGACATATCTAAATCTCAATACTTTAATTATCTTGCTCTTAGTTGGGTTAGATCTATATCTGCCTAATTAAGATAGGATTTAGAATAGTTTCTTTTGCTTGCATCATAGAATAAGCTTGCATTTAGAATAAATTCTACATTCTTTTAAGTCCTCTCCTCAAAGAGGCAAAATTTTAGTTGTGGCTTGGCTGAACCCAAATCAGCTTAAGGGTCATTCTCTTGCCTGATCAGCAAGAAGAAGTGATCTGATGTCCCTGTCTATTGGTAGTTAAAGGTACATTATAAACCAATAGCAATAGGGAGAAGGTAACTGGACCTAGATGAACAGTCGGAGCCACCACACCAAACGGAAAAGGAGCTGCTTTTAAGGTCCGGACCGGGTGGTTATCCCCCAATGTTGTTGCAGCGATTTTCGAGGCATCAACAGGTTACTACAAAACAATGTAGTAAGCTCATTTCCAAAACTGGGAAATTTGTTTTCCTGATGATACACCCTCAAGGAAAGAAGAAGACGGTGGCCACAACCTCCAGACATGGCCCCTTCACATGACAATTACAGATGGACAAGGTCGTGGAGGAGTATGAGGAGATCTTCACCTCCCCCGGAGGGGTTCCTATGCACTGTCAGGTCAAGCACTCCATCGATCTGATCCCAGGTGTGCCGCTGCCAAATGGACCAATCTATCTGAGCTCCGTTCTGGAGAATGAAGAAATCAAGAGGAAACTCATGAGTTGCTGCAAAAAGGTCACATACATCCAAGTTCATCGCCCTGTGGGAGCCCGATCATGCTGGTACAGAAGAAGGATGGGACTTGGAGACTGTGTATTGACTATCAGGCGTTGAACAAAATCAATGTCCATAATAGGTACCTGATCCCATGGATTGATGACCTCCTAGACCAACTAAAGAGGGAAAAATATTTCAGCAAGATTGATTTGAAGTCAAGATATCACCAGGTACCAATCGAACCCTCTGATGTGTGTAAGACTGCCTTCAAAGCCAAGGAGGGCCTTTTCAAATGGTTGGTTATGCCTTTTAGATTGACGAATGCTCATGCAACCTTCATGAGGCTAATGGATGACATCTTGCGGCCATTCACCAACTCATTTGTAGTGGTATACTTGGATGACATCCTGATCTTCAGCGAGAGTTGGGAATAACACCTCTACCACATTCGACAAGTTCTCCAAACACTGCGGCAACACAAGTTATGTGCCAATTTGGAGAAATGCACTTTTGGCATGACCTAGGTTTAGTATCTTGGATACATTATTGATGAATAGGGGGTGCATGTGGATCCAGCTAAGATCCAAGTCATTTGGGATTAGCCATCTCTAACCACTTTGACAGAGCTTCGCAGCTTTCTAGGGCTTTCAAACTTTTACCGCAGGTTCATGTTTGGATTTTCTCATATCACTTGGCCCTTGAGTTAAGTCACCAAGGGAGGAGCGAAAGAAAAATTCTTTTGGTCTAAATCTCAACAGAAGACATTCACAGAGTTGAAATATTGCCTCTGCTCGGCACCATTGCTCGTATTACCAGAGTTGCAACAACCATTTGAGGTTGAGACAGATGCCTTTGACTATGCTATTGCGGCAATCTTTAATTAACACGGGCATCCAGTGACATATCACAGTGAGAAACTTTTAGACACAGTCCAGAAGTATCCCACTTATGACAAAGAGATTTATTTCATTGTGAAGGCATGCCAACAATGGAAGCATTACATTTTGGGGAAGGAAACGGCCATCCACACAGACCACCAACCCCTGCAGTTCATACAGACCCAAGGGAAATTGCAGAATAATCGCCATCATAAGTGGTCCACATATATGCAATAGTTCCATTTGAATATCAAGTATAAGAAGGGCAGCACCAAAAATGTTGTAGATTGCCACAGTTGACCACCGATCATGGCATTAACCATCGTGCTCAACTCTTGTGGGCACAAGACTTCTGATTGGCCACTTCTATACAAAATTAACCCAAAATTCGGCCACACATACCAGACACCCTTGGAGGGTCAACATGTTCCATATTTTCACCTCCAGGATGCCCTGTTATGCCACATGGGTCACTTTTGTGTTCCTTCAAGCGAGCGTGCCAAGATGATTTGGGAAGAACACTACATTCAGGCTACTGGGCATTTCGAGGTCAAGAAAATGGTGGCAGTACTACGGAATTATTTCTATTGGCTGAATCTTCGACAGGATGTTAGGAAGTACATCAGATCATGCACTGCCTGCGCCATTGCCAAATCTACCATCAAGAAGAAAGGCCTCTATACCCCACTGCCTACCCCTAGCCAACCTTGGGAATCCATCTCCATGGATTACATGTCAGGCCTTCCTTCCGCTAAGCATGGAAATGACTGTGTTTTTGTGGTCGTCGATAGGTTCTCAAACATGGCCATTATGGCGTCCTGCAAGAAGAATATCACAGCAGAAGCCACTGCTAAACTCTTCTTTGAACAAGTGTGGGTACACTTTGGGATCCCACAGTCTATCATCTTAGATCAGGACAGCAGGTTCCTCAGTACATTTTGGTCCAATCTGTGGTCGATGTTGGACACCAAAATCACTAAGTCCACAGCCTTCCATCCTCAAATTAATGGCCAGATAGAGGTTGTCAACAGGATGATCATACACATTATGCACATGTATAACTCAAAGCATCCACGCACATGGGACGAGAGCCTCCCCTATGTTTAGCATAGGTACAACCAGGCTCTCCACAGCTCAATTGGCCACAACCCTTTTCAGGTGGGCTTGGGATTCCAACCACTATGTCCCATTGATGTGGCCATGCCATTTGTAGCTACTCATGCAGATTCGTCTCATTTCCAGTCTAAAATAGATAAGGAAAACAACTTCAATGAGAACATCCAACATATTCGCCAGTAGGTCCATGAAACTCTGGAGAAATCAAATGCCAAGTACAAGCAGTGACATGATCAACATTGGGTGCCACAGAATTTTTAGGTGGGTGACAAAGTCTGGTTGCATTTCCAAAAGGAATGCCTTACCGGAGCTTATTGGAAAATTAGACCACTCCAATATGGTCCTTACACCGTTACCAAGACTATGGGATACAATGCATTTGAGCTCAACATTCCCCCATTCCTTGGCCTGCACCCAGTGTTCAATGTGGAATGCCTTTGGCCATACCTTACCCCATTACTAGACACATCCAACATTGCAGCACAACTCATACCCACAGAGTTAGATCCAAATTGCATGGAACAAGCTACAACTGAATAGATCATGGACACATAGATCAAGCACACTCGCTAGTAGACTATCCAATTGTATCGATTTGTCAAAGTAGGGAAACTCCTTCACTAGGGCAAGTGGCTCAACAGGGACCAAGTTCAGCAAAAGTTCCCTCATCTCATGGAGGAACTCAACGCAATGGGGATCATTGCTTCCTAAGGGTGGAGGAATGATCCAGGTGGATATTGGTGGTCACCCACCAATTCCACTTGGACCCCCACCATTGCTTCTTTCAGTTTTTTAGTTTCATTAAATATAGCACAATTTACTATTTTTAGCAGTTTTTTGGGTCCTAAACTCCTGGAGCCATTTTGAGGCCCTAAACGATGTTTTTTTTGGAAATCTACCACTAATGATTTTCTATCTAAAATCATCCTTTTCATCATAGTCCTCGGAGAGATCTTTCCAATGGGCTATCATGCATGTCAAATGGAGATAATATCACCAAGTCGCGACCCTAGGAAATTTGTTGTCCAACTCACCCCAACGAGGCCCATAAACTCTTAGTGTTACATATCCTTGGGTTAGGGTTTTGGTTTTTAGGGTTTGCTCTTATTTTTCAATAATAAAAGGGCCCTTGAGCCTCATTGTAAGGTAGTTTAGAGGCATGTAACCACCACATCTCTTCTCATAGATAAGATATCATCGGCCTCGTTGGTTTATTTCCATTCCTGTTTGTAAGCATATTTCAGTATTTTATATTAACGAAATGAAATATTATTTCCATTGCATCTCTGTGTTTATGGTTATCTCTCTAATTTTTCATGTTCCTGCTTAAATCCAGATCAAAAGTCCTATCTATAAAAGTGAAACCTCTTATATCTATGTGACCCTCTCTGCAAAAATCCTAAATCACTCCTATCATTTTGAGATATCCTATGTTTCATGTTGATGGTGTGGGAAAAATTATGGCCCTCCTTCGACATATCACTTCTTGTTGACTTCAACTCATTGATAGGAAGTTGATTTAGAAACGCTCTTTTAGTACCTTGGATCTTGCATGCCTCAATGGCAAGTTCTTCATATTCGACAATAGGCTTGCATCATTGTCTTTCGATTGAATTATTCTGCAAGTGTTTGACTTCAGCTCACCTATTTACACTCGAAGATTGTACTGGTGTACCTTGAGGGTCGTCGTCATTATTGGTGGTTTCTCTCAAATTTGTTAACAATTTACATTATTAACAATGGTCTTCCAAGTTCCTTTCCTTAACTGATTGTTGGCGTGTTGGGGCCTGACCCAGGTTCAGAAGTTATTTAGCCAAACAAATACCAAAACTACCTACCCTTTCCACAATAGTTCGCGGTGCGCGGATTGTGGTCTCACCCGAGGTAGTATGGGAGGGTGTTGGAACCAAGTTTCCACACCCTAGGGATGTCTTGATGAAGTCTAGGAAGTTCGTGAACCAAACCTGTGTGCTTGCACTCCTCCGCGCAGCCTTCTGTCCTTCGCAACTTGTGCAACTGCTTCTGTACAGCTGTATAAATAGCGCAAGGAGGCACTGTCTAGATCTTTTACCCTTACTGTGGTATTATTATATATCTTAATTTAATTGTGTGGGCCCAATATTCTCATTAATTATTCAACATTCATAACAAGTGCACGCAATCATAAAATTGTAAAGAGATGCATAAATATAACAGAGCATAGACACACAAATGTTTCATAATCAACTTATCTTTTATTAATTCTCTATCCAAGTATAATCCAAACTCCGCCCAGCCCCGAGGGATAGCTCAAATGGTCGAGTTCCCGTTGATAGTCCTCCGGATTTGGGAGGTCATGGGGTCAAATCTCCTCGACGCCCTCGGGGTTAGGCCGGATGTGGCCGACCGGCAGTTCCCTTCGGGTGGAGCTACCCTGATTGTCTACGTGGACGTAGCGGCCCACCTCTGGTGGCCCGTGAACCACACGGTAAAAAAAAAAAAAAAATCCAAACTCCGCCATGCACACTCAGCTGCAGGGGTCCGCACACAGAGTTGCGGACTCTACTAGGCCTCTGCGCACTCAGCTATGGAGCCTTTACCTATCACTACGACCCAAGACCTTCAGATCTACTTTTAGCTTCTAATCATGCCTTCGCATATCTCTATTGCTTATCAAAACTTAGACTCCCTTTACAGTTAGAGCTTTGATCTATTTATACAATCCCATGGTTCGTGGACCATGGGTAGGCCAACACACTTTACATTAAATTACATTATTTTAGGGTGGAGAACCCTAGAATCTCGCGCTTTGCGCCCACATTTTGCGGAGTCTTTACATTACATTGACCAAAACGCAAGCTTTAAGCCCCAAAAACCTGCTATGGGGTGATCTGCTGCCAAATATGCCCCCAACACAATCATCGTGACTTGCCCCGAGTCACTCGGCTGGTGTGGTGATCTTCACGTGGAGTCCATCCAGTAGCTTCTGCACTTCGCCTAAGTCCGCAGCACATTCTTCCGTTATCCATTGTACCAGTTGTGCACGTATCTCCGATCCGTCATTGTCAGGGGCAATCCCTTGCCTTAGTGCCCCTACGTCTGTGCCAGCTTTTCCTCGATCTTGGCGGTGACCATGAATGCTTCCTCGAGCCAAGGCTAGATGTGTGCTTTAAGCATTACTTCTTTCTAACACGCAACGTCCACCATTTCCTTTAGAGCCTGGGCCTCCTTCATCTTGGCCAATCACTGAGTAAGGGCGACCGTCTGTGCGGTCCCCCGAACATTGTCATATGCCTGCTACAACTGTTGTGCTTCTGTCTCTAGATGCTATATAGTTGGATCTTCCTGCAGTGAGGTTAGGATGAAGAGTGATTGATCCAACAAGCCCATGCAATCCTGTATGGCACGCTCTATTGCCTCCAACCTCGATTGAATTGTGTGGTGGTGCCGCTCTCTGATTTCTGGGGATGTGGAGGGTTGCGCCTTCAATCACAGCTCGACAATTTGCAGGTTCAACTCCAACTGAACCTTTGTTGTTTCCACCTAGGCATTGCGGACTTCGACCGCCAATCTATGAACGTACTCTACTGCTGGTAGCTCTACCGGCATGACCAACTCTGGAACATTCCCGCATGCATCCTCTACAGCCTGCTCCAATCTGCTAGCCTGCAGAACCAATGCATCCCTCTGGATGTTGAGCTAGTCCATGTTGATTTTCTGCTCATGTAGGACTTGGATCACTCAGCCTTCCCGGGCGCGGAGTCCGGTGATGACCCCATCTTGTAGCTAGTACAATATTTCACGCAGCAAGGTGGCCAAGTTCAAGATGACTCCTTTCACACTGCTCATCACAGCCTGGTCATCCTCGCTACTGCTAACGTGCCTTCGGGCAAGATAAAGGTGTTACCCATATGGGCACGCAGTAGCTGTTCGGCCTCAACAGTTCCTGTTGCGACATACTTGGCCATCGTGCCTATTTGGCAGTATTATACCTATAAACCTTGTAGTTGTGCACTGAGTGCCCCCAACACAGTGTTCTGCTCCATCCATACTCCCTGGAGCGCGTCCTTAGTGACTTCTCGAATCATTTTACTGATACCCAATAGATCACCTTCTATAAGTGTGATCGGGTCGTCGGACATCTTTGTGGCTTTTTGTTTCTTCCTGGGGATGGTTTTCTCTGGGTCGCGTTGCTGCTTGAGTTGTTTTGATGTCATACTGGGGTCTGCGTGGTCCTCCTCCCTGTCCACTTCCCCGGTCTGCTACCCTGAGGACATCTATTAGCCTTCCTCGACCTCTTTGGTTGGTGGGGTTGTAATCTCTGCTATTTGTACTGCTGCTGCTGCATCGGCCACCTTTTGACATGTAGCTGCTTCCTGTTCTTGGTGCTTCCTCTCAACCAGCTACGCGATGTGTAGCTTGGTGTCCTTCTTTCAATGCTGTGCTGTGATCTTTTCCATTTCTGCCAAGTTCGGGGTGCGCTACTCTGGAGGCCATGACTCCATTACTGCAAAGATCACATCATTTGTTGCGATGAATGGGAGCTTCACCCATTTTCGTGCGGGATCATTATGGGCCTAGATATACAGGTTATGCATACCCGCCTTGAATTCTACTGCCCTTTGCAAGCTATTATGAACTATATTGGATAACCATGGCCTACGATTGATCCATGTTCATATCCTCGTCTCCACGAACACCCAGAACACCTTTCTCTCACAAATCCTCATCGCATCTTTTGAAGCCCAGAGCGAGTTGTACCTCGCAGCTTCAGGTAGGTCACTCTCAAGAGTGGGAAATTGGCTATCCTTCGGCAGATCCCCTACAACCAACAAGATGGATAAGAGCAATGACAGCCTCTCTATAGTGTGTCAAAAACTCGTCGCATAGGAACTGTGCCCAATTGAACTGGACTCCCTCTACGCACTACTCTGCCAATGCAATTACAGATGTTGGCACTTCGTTGGCATGACATTTCCTCATTAGCTTGTCAGCCAGTAGGTGGGTGGCTACACGCACCCCTTGGTCCTTGATGCTTGCTATCACGTACCCTCACTTTCTCTTTTCTAGCTTATACTGGGCCTTCATAGCTTCTACAAGGGCCAAGTCATTGCTCTTTCCTGCGATGGATACGGGGTTGTTTCCTTTAACTGGCAGCTGAGAATTCCGGTGAATTAGATTGGCCGTGATGGGAAGCGGCTCCTCCAGCCGGAGATACCCATCATGCACCAGTCACAGTAGCTGCCAGATGACAAAAATGGTGATGGACACACGGCAGTAGCGGGGTATCCATCACAGATGGAGTAAACCAACCCTCTCCACACCGCATAACCATTTCTGCTTCAGTCACTTCTCCATGGTCGTTTGTGGAAACTTCTCGCTGTCCACGAGGTTCCAATATTCGAACTTCATATTCGGTACTTGTCCCAACGGTGGACCTTCAAACCTTATTTCATCAGGAAGGAGCGAGGTCTGATGCACACTCTTCGTGACCTCTAGGTCCTTTGGTATCTTAGCTTTGCCCTTCCACGAGGGGATGTAGGGTGGTAATTTTATCGCAAAAGGCACTTGGGAAACATTCTACACCTCATCGTCCTGTGCCTTAATTTGGGTGATCATAGCTTGCAAGTCTTCCTCCTCCTCCTCTGTTTCAAGGGTGACGGCTTTGCCCTTCTCTTCCATTAACAATTTGCTAAACCGGGGCTTTCGTGGCGATACATGGACTGGCCGCATCATTTGCTTGTCTTTTTGTGGTTGCGGTGTGCGTGGTGATTTTGGAACTTCCGAAGTAATTGCTACCTCTCCATCCTCCTCATGGGCCATACTAGGCTCCACGGTAACTTCATCAAATCGTACTCTTGTTCTAGCAGCTCTCATTATGTCTACACTTGAGGATGGTAATAGTACACAGTGCTCAAGGCTCTGTACTTGCTCAATTCTCAAACAACCAAGTGTTGTTTTGGAGCTAGCTTTGGGGGTTTTATAGCATCCTTTGAATTTGAATTCGATCCTTCCCCCCACTTATACATCATTAATGCCTTCTTGGTGGCAGATCATCCCAAATATTGTTCTTAATTCGTGTCTTAATCGTTTGTTGCCCGCTCCTTTTTGCCTTAAATTGGACCTCTTGTCATGAACAGTGACACCAACGGTCACCTCCTAGCCTACACGCGCAACAGCGTAGCCCCCCATGCACGGCCATGACTCCTGTGATATATCGATCTCGTGTGCAAGCTCCTTGTCACGCAGCTCCCATACAGACTCTTTTAAAGTCCCGTGCTCTATTTCAACTACTTGGAGTGCTGAGACTATGCTTCCTACAGATAATCAGGTGGTCGCACCATCGGTACGAGGCTTCAAGTCACCTTCCAACCTGGTCCGTGGGCCTTCCTTAGATACCCTTGCGCTAGTCAGGGCCTCATGTTGTTCCTTATATGGTGCACTCCCTTGGTTCCTTTGTCTAGTGAGGTGTGGCCACAACCATGGTATCAGAGCCAAAAATCCTTCTAATGCTGTAGTGTGGTTGCCTCCCTCTTGTCCTGTCGTACTTAGTTCCTTAGCGTAGCCTGCCTTTGTGATTTCAGTTTTCAGTTTGTTGATTTCTTTGCCCAAGATCCTACTTTTCTTCCTTATTCATACTCGATTTTCTTCGAGTTCGCGAATTCTCAAGTGCCCTCGCCGAATGGCGACCTACAACTGCATATAGTCGACTTCACGCAGTGGCATAATTCCTTCGTTCTGGTCCCTATTAATTGTTCCAATTATGTGAAGATTCCTTCCTCCTAAACCGATGGCCTCGACTCTACCCGTCATCTTTAGGATCGTCTCCGTGCTTAGATTCTTGTACAAGGCCCTAGAGGCCCATCGAACCGCCGGTACACGTCAGTCCCAATCAGCTCATCTCATGTGGTGAACTTTGTTCATGATTCCACATACCTTCTAGAATGCTTCTACGTGGAACCTCTGTGGGGTGCATCGTGTTTCCTGCTGCTACAACTGGTTCTGATTGTTGATCCTTATTCTAGGGTGTGCTTGCACAACACACATCTGCACCAATCGACACAGGTGGGCGCACAAGCTGCTTCATCCTGGCTACCCAACTCTCATTCAGTGCTGAGGGCTTCCAAACCATAAGTGAATCTGTCTTCTAAATTCACTCTAGTTTACAATGGTCTTCTGATGTGTACTCCACCATCGTGAGGGTGTTGCGCACAGTGCCCATTCTAGCGCACCGGACTGCTGTTGTTCTGGTATTGCGATTTCAAATTTGTCCAGGAACTCATCCACCACCGTCACCCCATCATATGTTGGCATTTCTGATGCCTCTGTCTTCATGCAATGTAGTGATCTAATCATCATGTTGCAATTTAGCGTTGTCACTTCGTACAACCGATTCTGCCAGCGTTCTACTTCTTTGTTTGAATTTGAAGTACAGGAGCTGTCACGCTCCCACGAGATTCTCCCATCTACAGTCAGGCTCACCTAATCCTGGTCTCGCACTATTATCTAGTAAATACAATCTAGCTCATCGTCGCTTTCATCATCACGCACTGGTTCAGTGTAATACTCTCCCTCGACTGGGTCTAGCAAAACTACTATGTGTACAGCCTTTTTCTCGAATATCATCTTCTGCTTCTTCAGGTTAATGACTCTAGTCATATCAGTGGCCTAGTTTATTCCTAGCAACATGGGATAAGGGTTGCTGTCATCGATAATCTCTATTACTTCAAAGTTTGTCCGTGTGCTCAAGCCTTTGATATCAATTGTTACCCCTTGTAACCTCCCCATGGGAAAAATCTTATGTTGGTTCACCATTCGTAATTGAATAGGGGACCACTGCAACGCGGGCCTGCCCATGTGTTCCCATGTTTGCTTCAGTAATACATTATCCAATCGCAGATCTAGGATGACCTGATCCATTTCATACTTACCAATCTACGCAGTCAACCTCATCTCCCTTCCAGTGCGCAATGTATGCTTCCCCAATTTCTGGACTATGCGCAGTTCTCCTAACCTTGTACACCTGGTCATCAATTCTCATAGCCCCTTAACTACCTTATTATCATGCAACAACTTCATGCATGTCTCCATAAAGGTGGTAAGCGTAGACGGATCCACGCCTGGCTCTAGTTGATCCTTAGTACCTAAAGTAGAGCCTTCCACAAAGCTCTTCTTAGCTTCCACGTCTGTCTCTTTTGAGCGTTCTAGGTAAAACTCAGGTTCCTTTGTAAGAGCCTTGCAAACCCATGTATCTTCCTCAGGTTGCTTCCCCTTATCCTCCCTTATGGTCACACTGCTTCTGAGCATCATGTTCACATTTGGGTCTTCTTCGCATGGTTTAGACTTCATCATTTGGATATTTTGAGTCAGCGGAGGCTGGAGTAACCCTTTCTCGCACATCTGTATGATCAACATAGGACAATCTGTCATTTCATGATCAAACTGATCACAATACAAATAAGATATCCTTGTCAGGTTGGTACAATCACAGGCGTAGTGTTGTGGCCCTCCGCAATTGTAACAAATTAACTGTTCGTGGCCCCTTCCTTTCCTATTCCTCCTCGTCCTCAACCTCACCCCTGAAATCCAATGTGATCCATCCCCACAACTGGGTTGAGGCCTCGGGTTTCTATCTGCATTCTATAGGCTGGGGTTCACTCCATCATTAACTTGTAGCTGCGACAAGTGCACTCATCGTGGCCTACCAACCTGCCCAAATTACAAAACAACTGTTGTGGACTTTGGGTATACCTCTGTAGCAAATGACAATTATTTGTCATGTGTTTTCCTCCTATCTGACAGATCAAGCACCATAATGTGGGTGTCCCACTCGGCCCTGCCTGTGCCTCCGGTCTCAATGGCATTGACTCCCCTCCTACCAAGTAGTTCATGAATACTAGACAGTGGTCTTTGTCATGGCCCTGGACTTTTCATTTTATGCACCATACTTCCTCGTGCGCCTCTGGTCGTGATGCCCTATCCTTCTTCAAGCTCTGCATCTCGAGGCAGAGATTCTGTAGTTGCGCGTGAATTTTTTGAACTCCCAGTCCAGGGTCTTGTATCAGGGTCTCATGCAACCTCATCGCCATTTCCAATGCTTCAGCTTGGGTTGAAAGCTTCTGCTGTGATAATGTCATCCTCATGTGTGGTGTCAGAGAGGCCACAAACCATGCGCGATGCTACACATCTGTTACCATCATATTAGCCTCACGGATCGTACTCTTCAGCCATTGATCTAGATCCCAGGGGGTCTCGCCTGGAAGCATTGCGATCTATTTAAATCAGATGATTGACTGTGTCTCTGATATCGGCCAACTAAATTCTCTGTTCATCGCATTCTGGATCTCTGCTATTCCTGCATTTGTGTGGTCATTAGAGTGCTTGATATACCATGTCAACGCGCAATCCTGCAGCGTGCTCACCAAGGTAGCCTTCTTAATGTTGTCATCCGTGACCCCTTGGGCTTCCTACATTGCTCTTCTCACGAACCAGAACTGGTCCAGATCCTCATTCCCTACTCCTCTGAATATAGGTAGCTTGATCGCACTCTCCATGCTGAACTGCGAGGTTGGTGGAGGTGGAGTGGATGGAGATGGAGGTGAAGGAGGTGAAGCGGGTGGTGGCGTGGGTAGGGGTGGTAACTGTGGAATGCGTTGTCTTATCAAAATGACCGCACTTCTCAGAGACACCCGAGCGAGTTCCTCCTCACTCTCTCGTGAGGGTGAAATTAAGGGAATGTTTCCTAATTCCCTACTACCTTTATAGATATTTCTACTTCGCATCGTTCCAATCATTAATGTATTTGCATAACCCACTTTTTACATAACATCATGTTAATCCAGGTATTTAGATATTTAATATACTTACCTCACGGTCCTTTGATAAAACGTCATTCTGCTTCATTGTAGCTCACGGTTGTGTCGATCACAAACTCAGTGATGAATCCCCCTATTATGCGGACGAACCAGTGATCCATAGCTCTCGCAATCTTGTCTTTTGATGCCTCTAGTCTGTGCACTAATTCCAAAGTCCACACTATTGGTTGATCGAGATTACACCTTCCCTGGTTGTCAGCTAGCAACAAAATCCACTCATACAGTTCAGAAGGTAAGGATGCAAAGAAAATCTCGTGGATTTCTGTATACACCTAGAGATCCAGCCACCTTTTCTCGGATGCCTTCGGAGCTCTATTTTCCTGTGTCACGAACTTGTGAATCTTCTTGTCCAACAACTCTTCAATTTCCTTCTTTGTTGGGTTCTAGTGTTCCGACATCAAACATCCCTTAGGATGATTCTGGTCGTGGTAATGGAACCATTTGTTGGCTTATTGTGGCCTGACCCAGGTTCAGAAGTGATTTAGCCAAACAAATCCCAAAACTACCAGCCCTTTTGGCAATAGTCTAAGGTGCGTGGACTAAGGTCTCTCCCGAGGTACTATGGGAGGGTGCTGGAACCAGGTTTCCGCACCCTAGGGATGTCTTGATGAAGTCTAGGAAGTTCGCGAACTGAACATGTGTGCTTGCATTTCTCTGCGCAACCTTCAGTCCTTCGCAGCTTGTGCAGCTACTTCCACAAAGCTGTGTAAAGAGCGTGAGGAGGTGTTGTCTATATCTTTTACCCTTACTATGCTATTATAGATCTTAACTTAATTGTATGGGCCCAATATTCTCATTAATCATTCAACATTCATAAAAAGTGCACACAATCATAAAATTGTAAAGAGATGCTTAAATATAACAGAGCATAGACACACAAATGTTTAAGAATCAACTTATCTTTTATTAATTCCCTGTCCAAGTACAATCCGAACTCCGCCCTGCGCACTTAGCTGCAGGGTCTGTGCACACAGCTACAGACTCTACTAGGCCTCCGCGCACTCAGCTGTGGAGCCTCTACCTACCACTACGACCCAAGACCTTCAGATCTACTTCTAGCTTCTAACATGCCTTTGCATATCTCTATTGCTTATCAAAACTTAGACTCCCTTTACACTTAGAGCCTTGCTCTATTTATACAATCCCATGGTCCGCGTACCATGGGTAGGCGGACACACTTTACATTAAAGTACAATATCTTAGGGCAGACAACCCTAGACTCTCGTGCTCCGCGCCTGCATTTTGTGGAGTCTTTACATGACATTGACCAAAACTCAGGCTTTTAGCCCCAAAAACCTGCTATGGGAGGATTCGTTGCCCAAAATTGATAAAGCACTTCAACCATCACTTCTTGTTTTTCTTTCATGTTTTAGGGGGCATATGTTACAGGGTATTTTGTCACATTCCAAATTCTATACATGAAGTGTCGTTCTTTGTGCCACTGTCGTCACAAATGTTGTAAAGCGACAAAAGTTGTGTAAACTCATTCACCATGAATTATATGATCCCTAAAGAGATGGAGAACTAATGTCTTAAAGTAATTTTGGAAAAAATATTGGAAAACCCTAATTTGCAAGACCAATGCTACTTTTAGTAGGAAAATTCATGCTAGTAACCTTTTGTCTAACTAGTGACTAGTGCTAGCAGCGCAAATTTTGATATGAAAATCCATGTTGATCCTCTTCGGGATGTTTCTCCAAAAATGGAGCACAAGCTTCTCTTAATAGAAGCCTCGAGAAAGGTGAGATGTAGTTGTTGGATGAAGATATGGTTGAGTACTACCACTTAGAGCCCTTGATCCTACCTCTAGGGATATTACCTTTGGGATAAGGACCTTCTTCCCCCTTTGGTGGATCTCTAACTCCCTCGCCCTCACTATAAAATCATTCTTCACTTTATTCAATGGGTTGGTAATTGATTACCTACATTCCTATACTTATATTATGCCTAAATGCTGCCCATTATAACTTGGAGAAGGAGTGCTTGAAAATTCTTTGCCTGGAATTGGACATCCACGAAAAGGTCGACAACATCAAGGCATAGGTTGTATGCTTCCATCTTTAGCCCATTAATATATACATCTAATGTTCAATTTCCATAATTATGTAAATGATTATACCTTTAGCTTAATACTCCTTGATATATTAAGTAGTTTATGTTTGATGTATGCCATATATGCTCTTGTATCTTGCATACCTCTTTGATGTTTCTTACAGGTACTCAGATGTGAAGAACAAGAAGGGAGTCTGGAAGAAAAGGACTCAAAGTTATCTCCAAAGGATTGAGCGATTAGCATTAGAGCAAGGTAGGCTACTCTCTATCTGCATTTGTTAAACATAACCTAGGAAAGTGTGTGTTAGTTTGTTTAGCTTGTTGCTAGAACCACTCATTCAGCTTGAGGGATCGTCTCTATTTGCATAGAGGATTTACCTTCATAACAGATATCTTTATTAAATGATATAGATTTAAACAAGAATGCAACAAATTACAGATATAATCATAAATACAGAGATGCAATAGAAATAACACTTCATTTCATTAATATCAAATATTGAAATATTCTTACAAACAGAATGGAAATAAGTCTAGCTCGGGCGATGGTAGCTTATCTTCGAGAAGAGATGTGGTGGCTACATGCCTCTGAACTTAGTTACAATGAGGCTCAAGGGAATTTTTATTATTGAACAATAAGAAAAAAACCTAAACAACCAAAACCCTAACCTGATGAGATGTAACACCAAGAGTTTATGGGCCTCGTTGGGGTTAGTTGGGCAGCCAACTTTCGGGGGTCATAACTTGGTCATATTATCTCCGTTTGACGCGTATGATACCTTGTTAGAGAGATATCTCTGAAGAATACAACTACTGATGTTATTTTCATAGTAGTCACTTAAACAATTTTACCAAAAAAATGTCATTTAGGGCCTCAAAACGGCTTCAGAAGTTTAGGACCTAAAAGACTACCAAAAATAGTAATTGTGCTACAAATAAGGAAACTGAAAAACTGAAAGAGACAATGGTGGGGGTTCAAGTGGGATAGGAAAGTGGCCACCAATATTCACCTGAATCATTCCTCCCCCCTCAGGAAGAAATAGTCCCCATTACATTGAGTTCCTCCATGAGATGAGGAAACTTTTGCTTGTGTGAGTTGTTCTGCAATGTTTGATGTGTCCAGTAATGGTAGGAGGCATGGTCAAAGCCCATCTGTTGTAGTGTTTTCTTCTCAAAGATGTACAAAAAGAACCCACTTAAGATTTGGATGACAAACAATCTCAATGATACAAATGGTTGCTAAACATTGTAGATCTAGAGCAACTGATAGAAACAAAACCTACCAAAGTCTTGATCTATGCCATAATCATAGTTAAACAACAAAAATAAATAGTAATAACTCCAATCATCCAATGTAAACTAGATATACAAGGAATTTTTTTAACATAACAGATGTGAAGGGAAGAAATAAATGTTACCAGCCCCCCTCTATGGGATGGGTTTTTGGCTATCCTCAAACGTCTTCAACTTGTATGGAGTCTCTCTCCTCTATAATGTGTAAACCCAACAAAAATATGTTGTGTGACAATGAAAATAATCAAAAGTGAATAATGAATGGAAAACCCTTCTATTTATAGCAAAATATTGAATTATCCTCGAATAATGAGCAATAATAAAATATTATTAACACCATTCTTGAAATAACCACTTGGAATATTTTATTATATTTGGTTAGGAGGGAAAAAGTATTTAAACTTTTATTTAGAAATAATAAATAAATAGATGATTTATTTATCATCTCAAAGAACTGGTTAAGGAATAATAAATAAATAAGGATTTATTTAATTATTCCTAAGGGATTTAGTCAAATTTGACAAAGAATAATAATTAATTTATTAATTTTAGAGAAAATAAGATGATCAATGAATTATTTGTTTATTCTTCATGATTAGGTCAAATATGACAAGGAATAATAATTGAACAATGGTTTAATTAATTATTCCTAGAAGAAAATAAAACAAATAGTGATTTATTTAATTATTCTTCATGGGTTTAACTATAAATTACTTAACAAAGGTGGTTTATTAAGTAATTTCTCAGAGTGAAAGAAATTTTACTATGGTAAAATTGGCTTTACATGGTGTACTTCGATCCATCTAGTAAATTAGGCTAGATGATCAATTTTTTGGTGATAACACCATCCACATTGAAGACTGGGTGCAAGCCAAGGAATGGGGGAATGTTGTGCTCCAAAGAATTGTCTCCCACATCTTTGGTAATCATTTAAGGACCATATCAGAGTGGTCTAAGCTTTTGATGGGCTCTGGTAAGGCATTCTTTCTACAAATTCAACCAAACTTTGTCGCCCACCAGAAACTTGTGTGACACTCAATGTTGATCATGTCACTACTTATACTTGGCATTTCCCATAATGGACCGATGATATATCGGTCTGTTGGGTAGAGGTGTTGAATGCTTGACCTGACAGTGCAATGGTACGCTTGCGGGTGAGGAGAAGATGTCTTTGTAGTCTTTCAAGGCAGTATCCACCTGCTTCTGTTGTGTGGAGGAACCCTTCTCGGTGGCCATGGATGTGGCTACGATCTTCCCCTTACTTTGACAGTGAAACAAAAAGAAAATGAATTTCCTACTCTGGGAGATGACCTTACTGCATTTCTTAGTAGAGATCAGAGAGGCGGTGGTAGGTGGGGCTACCTCCGGTATCTTGTATAATGAATTACCCAAAAAAATAATCACATATTGTGGTCTAGACTCATATACAACATGTCGCTTCCACAAGTATGGTTGTCCTAATAATACATCACAAATGTCAAGAGGAGAAACATCACACAATACCTCATATGTGAAGGGCTTGATGCTATAGGGGAGGCGACACTGTTGGTTGACTCAGAGATTTTGTCCTTGGTGAGCCCACCTGATACTGTATGGCTGCGGGTGTGGTGTAGTCAATAGGCCCAACCGCTTCATGACCTCTACTGAAATGACGTTATTTTGGCTTCCACTGTCTACAATGAATTGCAACGGAGAACCCTTCACCCACATTTGTGAGTGGAAAAGATGGCCCCCCTCCTTTGGATCTTCAGGCTCATTCTTCTGGACCTTGGTGGTGGGAACAGTGGCGCCAGGCTCCGCATCAATAATTTGCTTCCCCTTTTCATTCCTCTTGTCGAGTTCTCACTCAAGGTCGGAACATGCATTCTGGTTGTAAAAGGCTCACTTCAAAAAATTAAATATAAAAGAAAAATTTGCCACAAATAATGTAAATCTTGAAATGGGGACTATAAACTCAAAACGGGAACTCTGGCCAAAAAACCCCGAAAAAACATCAAAAACAGTGCTAAAAGTGAAAAGTGTTGATGCTGGAATAACACCTTTTCTTTTCTTAGGTAAATTTTCAACATGTTTTAAAAATGGCGGTGAAAACCAATTTTTTGCGCAAAAATTATCCAAAAAACACCCTCAAAATGAAAAGGGTTTATTATGGAAAAAGATTTTTTTTTTCAAAAGCTAAATTTCAACATCTCGAAATAATGGCATGAAATATTTTATCATGACACCAAAAAAACATTAAATTTAAAAAAATAATGAAAACATAAAATTAAAAATTAAAAAATAAAAAAAATTAAAACAATGAAAAAACACAAAAAAAAAAAAAAAACCAAAAAAACAAAACATAGATTAAAATATCTATTAAAAGAAAAATATAAAAGAAAAATAAAAAATGGAAAAAAAAAAATCAATCATAAAATGTAAAAAGAACGAAATTAATGATAAGAACTAAAAAAAAAAAAAAAAAAAAAAAAAAATAATTATAAACAATTAAATAGTAAAAAAATATTTAAAAAAATGGGGAAAAAATGACTAATTTTGTAAACCAAAAAAAATTGGCAAAATAAAATATATATGGAAAAAAAAAAAAAAAAACATTTAAAAGAAACAAAAAATTAAGTGGGTGAAAATAGAAAAATTAAAAAAAAAAAAAAAAAACAGAAAAACGTGAAAACAAAAAAAATTAAAATTAAAATTAAAAACAAACTAAATTTCAAAAAAAAAAAAGAAAAAAATAAATAAATAAAATTAAAAGCTACTAAAATTAAGATTAAAATGTTGATTACTTAAAAAACAAATATAAAAATATATATAAAAGACAAAAATTAAAAAACAAAAAAATGTTAAAAAAATTATCTCACAAACCATAAAAGAATTTGGAAGACAAAAAAACAAAATATCTATATATATATATATATATATATATATATATATATATATATATATATATAGTAAGTAAAAATAGAGAAATTAAAAAAAAACTGGGAAAAAAAAAATTAAAAACAAGCTAGTTTAAAAAAAAAAAAAAAAATTAATGAAAAAAATTTAAAAACTAATCAAATTAATATTAAAAAACAAAATCAAATTATTAAAAAAAAAAACAAAAAAAAAAGTGTATTTTTTATTAAAAAAAAAAAGAAAATTAATTAATTTTTATTAAACATAGATATTTTGTTTAAAAAAAATCATTTTTTTTTTTTTTTTTTTTTTTTTTTATTAAAAACAAATTTTACTTTTATTTCTATTTTTTATTTAAAAATAAAATTATACAATAGATCTTTTATATTTAAAAAAAAAAATAAACCTATATTTTATATTTAAAAAAAAAAATTACATTAAACTTCTTTTTTTAAACAATGTTTTAAAAAAAAATGAAAATTAAATTTTTTTTTTAACAATTATTTTTTTTTAAACCATTTTTTTTTGTTATAATTAAGAATAGTTTTTTTTTTAAACCATTTTATTTTTTTTTTATTTAAAATTTTAAAAATTATTAAAAAAGAATTTAAAATTTCAAAAATGAAGTCGGTTTTTTTTTTTAATTAAAAATTTTAAAAATTTCAAATTTTAAAAATTAAATAAAATTTTAAAAATTAAAAATTTTAAAAATTAATTTCGTTTTTTTTTTTTTTTTTTTAAATTGAAAATTTTAAAATTTAAAATTTTAAAAATTGAATGGTTTTTTTTATTAATTAAAAAAAAAAAAAAATCCGTTGTGGCGCTGCCGGGGGCGGAGGGGCCTGCATCATTCCATCAAACACTGTAGATAACATGGTCTCTGAGCTACCAAATGAATTTTCGCAAGAAAATCTTATGGGTTTTCAATTGCATGGAACAGCCAATAAAGTAATCTCAGAGGAAAATAAATATGATGCCACAGGTAACACTGTAAGCTTGGATGAATTTCAAATGCATGGCACAGCCAATGGACTAGTCCCAGAGGAAATAGGTAAGCTATGTAAAGCCTGTAGACTCACAGTATTGCCTTCTGACTATCAGTGCAAAGGTTGTGGGATGGTCATTCATCACCATTGTTATGAATGGCAGCCCCTAGGGGCATTGACTTCATTAGGGTGGACATGTGATAGTTGCCAGGGTGGTTTGATCCAAGAGAAAGGCTATTACTTATAAAAGCTGCACTGTAATCAAGCTGTTTCTATGTTTGGGAAATTACAGGTAATTTTTTGGTCCAGTAGCATTATCCTCTTTTGGATTGGAAGTGCAGATTTTATCCCTTATCTTGCAGCTCTCCTTTCAAGTAGGTGCCTCAATATAATATGGCATGTGACTGTTTTCTTGACCCTCAGCTTCAGTACTTTCCATGAGTTTTGGCATGGTTGGAGAATGGTGAAATTTCTGTGTCGTCATCTACAGTATAATAATGTATTGTCCCTCCAGATACAATGCCTTTCAGATGGAAGCTTGAATTTGTGCCATAGAAAATGATTTCACTCATAATTTTCAGAGTTTTGCCAGTGATTTATGTCGGGTTGGATTCTGCCAGAACTGTAAGAAGAGAGCTTCCATCTCACTGACGAAGATGCATATTCTAGCAATGATGCTTCTGATACCGAAGATTCAGGCCAAATCTTGCTATTATCAAAATCAAATGATTTTCCTCTGCCTCCAATGAAACCTTTGCCTCAATCTTCAGGAGATATCCCTGTACTAGAGAGTTCAATTCCTGACCTGTTTTCTGTGTATAGCTGTCTCAGAAGGTTCAGCAATTTGTTATTTTTAAGTCCCTTCAGTCTTGATGATTTCATGGGAGCTTTAAACTATAGGTCTGCAAATACACTTTTGAACAGTGTGCACATTTGTCTTCTAAAGGCCGTGAGGCGTCACCTAGAAACACTTTCAGCTGAGGGCAATGAGAAGGCATCAAAATGTTTTAGGCAACTTGATTGGAATTTCCTAGAGGCAGTAACATGGCCAGTTTATTTGGTAGAATACTTTCATCTCAGGGTTTCAGTAGTCGGTTGGGACAGAACATTTTGGATCTGAAACTTTTAAATTGCGAGTATTATACCATATTGCCTTCCACAAAGCTAAAAATTTTGCAGTTTCTTTGTGATGATATCATGGAGGCTGAGGAAGTTCGAACAGAGATCAACATGCGAGTAAACTTTGAACAAGATACAGATGGAGATACAAAAATGAACCTTTCTTCTGGTGCAACTGGGTTGATTGCAAGAAATCCATGCTATTCGAAAAGAAAGAGGGTTTCTTGTACCAAAGCAGATGGGCAGAGGAGGTCCAATTTAAGACAAGTGACACTCGAGAAGACAAATTTTCATTCAGATGGTTCAATCTCAGAGAACAAGCATAGTTGCTCTAAGAATGGACAGACTGAGTTTATGAGTCCTGGGATGGATGATGTAGAGGATTTCAATAGTGATGAATGATGCCTATGTGGAATGGATGGGAATTTGATTTGTTGTGATGGTTTCCCTTCAGCATATCATTTTCGATGTGTTGGACATTCCAAAGCTCATTTACCTGAAGGGGAATGGTATTGTCCAGAGTGTGCTGTAGAGAAAATTGATGCCCTGGGATCTAGAGCATCGAAGTCATTGAATGGAGCTGAGATATTTGGTATTGATCCATATGGGCGTGTCTTCTTTGGCACTTGTGGCTACCTACTGGTGTCTGACTCTGCATCAAATCCAACTGCCACATACAGGTATTACAACAAAAGGGATTTGACAAAAGTCATGGAGACATTAGAATTATCAGGTCCTTTTTATGATGACATTAAAAAGTCAATACTACAATACTGGGGTGTTGCAGAAGGCAAACAAGATTCAGTTTTCCTGCAAAGGACAGATATGAATTCTGGCAATAGCCCAATAGACTTGTCATGTCTGTCTATTTCTGAGCATCTGGTTGAAGATGTTAGTGCATCAGGTCTTCTAAGTGTGAGATCTGAAAGAAAACTTGAAAAGGATTGTAGTGTTCATGATCATGAGGGTTTACATGTTTCAGACACGACACATTGTGACAGAAAAAATGAATTGTTGGTAATTGATCCTAGTAATTTCAAAGAAACCAAGATCAGATATTCTCAAGAGGCTACAGGAGTTGTTCCAAACAGCTCAGTGGGTGCGAATTCACAAGAATGTGGGAATGCTTTAGAACAACAGATTGATCTTGACACTGATAGCACTGTTATGCAGATGGATTTTCTTAAGAGCAGTCCCATACCCAGGCAGCAACAAGAAAAAGAGGAAACCAGTGATAGGACAGGTGTTCAAGAGGATGGGAGTATATTGAACGTGTGTGTTGTCCATAAGCAAACTGATGACATTGGCAAAGCAGCTGTGAAGATGGATTTGGGTACTAACAGGTTGGCTTATAAAGCAAGCTTCAAACCAAATGCATACATCAATTATTATGTTCTAGGTGATATTGCTGCATCTGCAGCTGCTAATCTAGCGTCCATCTCAGTTGAAGACAACAGATTAGTGAATAAGCGGGGATCTTTTAAAAAGACTCTTTCAGCAACAATCTCAGAACAAGTAAAACTATTTTCAAAGGCACCTGTTCAATTTTGTTGGCCAAGTAATAAGAAACAATCAATGGAACCACCAAAGGAAAGATGTGGGTGGTGCGCTTCATGTAAATCAACTGCAAGTTGTTGCAGAGCCCGCTTACTGAATTTGGCTGCATGTAATGTTATGCCAGGTGCTGCAAATGTACCTGGTGGTCTTCGTCCAACAAAGAATGGAGAGGGTCATCTTCCTGCAGTTGCTGCATATATACTGTACATTGAAGATTGCTTACGTGGTTTAGTGGTTGGCCCATGGGAGAATCTGGACTACAGAAAACATTGGTGCAAGCGCCTTGAGCAAGCTTCAATAGCAAAAGAAATCAGGGCATCTTTATTAGAACTTGAAAAGAACATTCGGCTCAATGCACTAGCAGCAGGTTGGACTAAACATGTAGATGATTGGTCCCCTCAAGTTTCTGCTGGTCATATAGGCACAAGTTCTGTTGTCTCAGCTGCAAAAGGGGGAGGTAATGGAAAACGACCTCAGAAAAACAGTGCCCCCATAGTGATGGTTGCTCCAGATGCCAGAGCTTCAAAGATTTTTTATTGGTGTAAACATGGAAGGCTCTCCACCCAAGTACTTCAGTTACCGTGTGCAATAGCAAAGCAAGCTGGACGCCAAGGTGGATTAAGGAGAATACCTAGAATTCTATATGCAGAAGGCAGTGATATCCCTAAAAGAAGTAGACAATATACTTGGAGGGCAGATGTTGAAAGGTCTAGGACTGTGTCGGAGCTTGCACTTCAGGTTAGGTATCTTGATGCTTATATCAAATGGAAGGATCTTGTATATCCACAAGATCATTGTCCTGATGGTAAGGCTGTGGACAAAGAGAGTGCTTCATTCAGGAATGCTACCTTTTGTGGGAAAAGATATGAAGGTGGTGAGTTTAAATATTTATTGGACTTCGGAAACCAAAAAGAGATTCCTATCTCTGCTGTCAGACATGGTAGAAAAACTGAAGAGACTAAAGGCAGTGGAAACAGATGCTGGTTGGGAGAGTCCCATGTTCCTTTGTATCTATTGAAAGCCTTTGAAGATAGACTTCTCCAGGATAATGGTTCTAAACAAGTTTGGAAGGTTCAGAATAGGCTGATGAAAGGAAGTAGAAAAAAGAATATATTTGCATTCCTTTTATCTAAGGAAGCAATGAATGAAAAGTGTTCATGTGCCCACTGCGGGATGGATATATTGGTCAGGAAAGCTGTCAAATGTAATTTCTGTGAAGGTTCTTTTCATCAGGGATGCACAGTAACTTCTGATTGGCTAGATAGATCTGAGTGCAATTTTACATGTTATAAGTGCCACAATTTCAGGCTGACTGAGAAAAGAGACAATATTCTTAAGGCAACATTAAAGAAAAGTATTGCACCTTTACTTATTAATAAGCAAGTACAAGATGTTCGCTTGCCTTTGAAGTACAAAGTGGAGGAGCACAAAGGGAGCTCTGCTCAGTCATTTGATGCAAACACCACAGTACAGAATTATCCTTGCGTGGATAGTTTTTTTGGTACAGAGAGAGAAAAGTCATTCACATCCTCCGCCCCCGGCAGTGCCACCACGGGTGGCTGTGGGGTGGGCCCTTGGCTGTGGGGTGGGCCCTCGATTCTGGGAATCAAGGGCCCGCCCCCTGGCCGCCCGTGGTGGCGCTGCCGGGGGCGGAGGGCCTACGCGCAGGCCCCTCCGCCCCCGGCAGCACCACCACGGGCGGCCGGGGGGTGCCAAAATATTTTTTTTTTTAATTAATAAAAAAACCATTTGATTTTTAAAATTTAAAATTTTAAAATTTTTTATTATAAAAAGAAAAAAAAAAAAAAAAGAAGAAGAAAAAACGAAATTAATTTTTTAAAATTTTTAATTTTTAAAATTTTATTTAATTTTTAAAATTTCAAATTAAAAAAAAAAAAAAAAAAAACCGACTTCATTTTTAAAATTTTTAATTTTTTTTAATAATTTTTAAAATTTTAATTGTTTAAAAAAAAATATATTCTTAATTATAACAAAAAAAAAATGGTTTAAAAAAAAAAAATTGTTAAAAAAAAAAAAATATTTTCAATTTTTTTTTTTAAACATTGTTTAAAAAAAAAGTTTAATGTAATTTATTTTTTTTAATATAAAATATAGGTTTTATTTTTTTTTTTAAATATAAAAGATCTGTTGGATAATTTTATTTTTAAATAAAAAATAGAAATAAAAATAAAATTTGTTTTTAATAATAAAAGAGATTGTTTAAAAAAAAAATTAAATTTTGATTTTTTTTTAAAACAAAATATCTATGTTTAATAAAAAATAATTACATTTTATTTTATTTTTTAATAAAAAACACACATTTTTTTTGGTGTTTTTTTTTATAATTTGATTTTTTTTTTTTTTTAATATTAATTTTATTAGCTTTTAATTTTTTTTCATTAATTTATATATTTTTTTTAAACTAGTTTGTTTTTAATTTTTTTTTCTCGGTTTTTTCTAATGTTTTTTTTATTATTATTGATCTATTTTTACTTAATATATATATATTTTAATTTTGTGTTTTTTTTTTGTTTTCCAAATCCTTTTATGGTTTGTGAGATAATTTTTTTAACATTTTTTTTTAAATATTAATTTTACTATTTTTTAAATTTTTTTCATTAATTTTTTTTTTTTTTTTTTAATTAGTTTGTTTTTAATTTTTTTTCCCTAGTTTTTGCTCGTGTTTTTTTTCCCTCAATTTTTACTGACTTATATATATCTATATTAATTTTGTTTTTTATTTCCAAATTGTTTTATGGTTTATAAGATATTTTTTTTAACATTTTTTATTTTTTTATTTTTGTCCTTTTTTATATATAATTTTTTATTTGTTTTTTAGAGAGAATTATTTCATTTGGATTGAAAATTTAATTAACAATGTATAAATATGTAAAATATCGAAAATGAAAAATATTGACCTTTTTCTTTAAATATGCAAATCAATAAAAACCTCACTACAAAAAAAATAAAAATAAAAATAAAAACAAAAAACTATGAAGAGGAAGACCACTTCCAAAATTATTAAATTTACAAAATAATTATTTACATTTCATACATTAGAAAAGTTAAAGTCAAGAAAACAGCCTTTTTAAAAAAAGGGTCTGATGTAGAATAACCACTTTTTTAAATCGGCATGAAAATCACTACCATTCTAAAACGCAATGTACATAACAAGAATTTAAAAAAATTAAAGTGCCAAAAACTATGCTCTAAAAAAAACATGTGTGTTCTGCATCACCCCTTTTCAAAATCGGGTCACTTTTTTGCTATCTCTACAAAACGGGTAACAGTATCAGTTCCGGTTTCAAAGTTTACATTGTTCACACAATACCACTAGCATGAATCCCAATACCTACAACATAATTTGCTAGGTCATTGCCACATTATATTCCATGTCTCTTTTCCACCAGTCATGCCATGTCACTGCCATGTATCTCTTGAAATTACCAGTTCAATTCCTTACCTTGATCGGGTGATATATTGGATATGATAAAGATGTAGTCCTCCCAAATTTACAAAAAATAAAAAAAAATTTACATTTTTTAATAAAAATTATTTTAAAAATCTGAAACATCAAAAATTTATCTTTCTTTTTAAAAATATCTTTAAATTATACTCAAATGACATGATGCAAAAAGCAAATAAGAGAGACCATTGTTTGATAAAAGTTTGAGTGTTAATGGAATTAATAAAAATTATATTAAGGACAACATAAATAATTTATTAGTTATGAGTTTTCATAAAATATCGCATAACTAAAATAAGTTTTAGTAAAGTTCCAAATCCTTATTATTATTCTGAATGGGTGGTTTGTCCCATGTCGCCATGTGGAGGTTTGTCCATGTTACCATCATGGAGGTTAGTTCATGGAATTGATTATTAATGAGGTGAATATGACAATTACTTCAAAACCCCCTTCAAATTCAAAAAAAAAATTACATATTTTAATAAAAATTATTTTAAAAATCCAAAACATCAAAAATTTATCTTTATTTTAAAAATATCTTTAAATTATCCTCAAATGCAAAAGGCAAAGAAGAGAGACCATTGTTTGATAAAAGTTTGAGTGTTAATGGAATTATTAAAGTTATATTAAGGACAACATAAAATAATTTTATTGTTATTAGTTTTCATAAAATATTGCATAAGTAAAATAAGTTTTAGTAAATTTCCAAATCCTTATTATTATTTTGAATGGGTGGTTTGTCCCATGTTGCCACGTGGAGGTCTGCCCCATGTTATCATGGTGGAGGTTAGTTCACTAAATTGATTATTAATAACGTGAATATGACAATTACTTCAAAACCCCTTTAAACTCAAAAAAAAATTTACATTTTTTAATAAAAATTATTTTAAAAATATAAAACATCATAAATTTATCTTTCTTTTTAAAAATATCTTTAAATTATACTCAAATGACCTAATGCAAAAAGCAAAGAAGAGAGAACATTGTTTGATAAAAGTTTGAGTGGTAATGGAATTAATAAAACTATATTAAGTACAACATAAAATAATTTATTAGTTGTGGGTTTTCAAACCCTTAACATTATTTTGAATGGGCGGTTTGTCCCATGTTACCATTATTTTGAATGGGCGATTTGTCCCATGTTACCATTGTGGAGGGTAGTTGACGTAATTGATTATTAATGAGGTGAATATGACAATTACTTCAAAACCGCATTGAAGTTTTCCCATGTCAGCATTGTAGAGGTTTGTCCCATGTTACCATCTTGGAGGTTGGAGGTTAGTTCAGGGAATTGATTATTAATGAGGTGAATATGACAATTACTTCAAAACCCCGTTGAAATTTTCAATTCCACCAAAACTCACATAAAATTAGTAAAATTCCAAACCCATATTATTACCTAAATAAAAAATTAAACCCAATTCTCAAAATAACCATTCATCTACACAATTAATACCCACTAAAATAACTATAACAATTACTTCAACAATTTAAACACGAAATCTACATAATTATATGTTGTGACTTAGGACATCAACACATATCATTAAATGAATAAACATTGACATACGGAAGGAGAATATAAAAAGATGTTACAATAAAGAAAAGGGGAAAGCAAAATTGTTTAAATAAATGTCAGAGGCCACGACATCTCGTATCATTCCATGAAATAGAAGTGTGAGTTGTAAATTTTGTACCACCATAGGGATTCAGAGGTTTTTTGAATGCCAAATTTATTTCTAAATAAAAAATATATTTTAAATAAAAAATCACAAATATAATAAAATGTTATGCCAAATTCTTAGAAAAGACTTCTTAATGTGCAAGTAGAATACTGTTTAGATGGAAGCTTCCCAGTAAGGAGGGAAAACATATAGGATGATATATATAACACAACATGACAGAATGTTAGGCAGGCTAGACACCTTTTTGTAGCCTCTGGGACAGTCAAATTGAATGAGCTTGAAATCGCGTTTTACATTACATGAGGAGGAGGAGGGATCTGAGTGTCTACTACTACTCCCTGGACAAAGTTTAATCGCACTCACTGTTTTCAAGAAGTAGCTTTTCCACTACGTGCACACATCGCCTTTATGTCTTCATCTCCCCTAGCAACCACATCCCCATCAGCCGCTACCGAAGGTGAGTGGCTCGATAATTTTATTATGTGTTGTCAAATAATTTTATAGGTCATGAATTGCTTGCCCAAACAATGAACTTATGTCACTAAATGAAGTTATAAAGATTAGTTAAGTATCCAATTTCGAAAATGATAATTATGTACCTAACAAATCTAAATGCAGAGAAATTGCGGAAGTAACGAACACAATATTATTGGATTAGGAACACATCAAGCTCTAAACTCCAAAAGAGGAAATGCACTAAGCATGGATATATGAAATACTTTTCTCCATGGTGTAAAACAAGTCCAATACGTTGGATTGAAACAAATTTACGCAACGGACAGCCAAATGAAAACCGTCAAAACTATGAGCGTCCATGATGGGATTTTGAGATAGAACAATCATAACTACTTCATATAGAATAAAATTGCAGGAGTTGATAATTTTGTAGACCCCTTATGCAATTTTCAAACAAATAAATAAATGGTTGAATTGAAAAAATCGGTAACAGCAAGCTAGCCAAATAGAATGAACTGAAGTGGATCGACTTCGCTGCTAATCCTTCGTTACAACGGGAATTTAATTACCGAATCCAAGAGAGAGAGTGAGAGAGGGGCAGTTTTCATCTTTATCATCTTCCTGTGCTACCGCCGGAATATTTAAGTCGAATATCGGTGGCATCTCGCTATCCATTTCAGGAGGAGGAGAGATCTTTGTGTCAACCACCCCCGGGAAGGAAAACGAATCGGAATTACGTGTTGCAGGAATTACATTTTTGAGTACGCCCTCTTCCACTGACTCGTGACCTTTGTGTCTACTCATCTGAGGCCCCAAAATCTCCCCGAACAACTTTGTCGCCATCGGCCGCTGCTGAAGAACATCGATTGCGTACGCCACAGGATCGAGGGAAGGACTAGGGTTGGAACAAAGGCGAGCGCAAGGAATCGAATTGGGAAGTTGGATCTCAGGAGGAGGAGGAGGAATCCTTGTCGCTCTGTGATCCTCCATTTCCTCTCCTCGATTCATAAAAAAATGAGTCCAGGGTTTCCCTTGTTTAGCGATAGCGGATCTTCGAAACAACCTCGTGTTGTTGTTGCTGTTGCGATGAATAGACAATCGCGCAACACCAGAAAGTGGAGGGGCAGGAAGGGTTGTTGAAGCTGGAGTCCGGGAGTCGAGCGCGGCGCTGTTGTTTTGGGTGGTGCAGCTGTGGCTGTGACGGCCCATTTCGAGAAAGAAATCAACCTGAGGAGCAGGAAAGTTTGTCCTGGTTGTGGGTCCTCTCAAATATCTGGCGGCTTTGTCGTATTTTTTGGCCGCCTCCTCGCCGGTATCGAAAGTGCCGAGCCACAAGCGTTTTTTACTGAAGGGGTCTCTGATCTCTGCGGCATATCGACCCCACGGCCTTTTTCTCACGCCTCTGTAATGCACTTCCTTGGCGGAATTGGCATTGCCTCTCTCGTGATTAACATCGCCTTGTCCGTCTCTGGTAGCCATGGAGATCTTCCCCAACAGATGGATCTACAATTGAATGAAGAAAGGTAACAATACGAGTGAAAAAAAATAGTCCCTTATTAGATATTTAAAGAGAACAAAAGGAGGAAGAGGCGGTGTAGGGCCCAATCAGGCTACGACGGCTGGACTGTAACGGACGTCTGGAATCGGGATGACTCCCGTTCATGGACCTTGGAAAATTGAATGCTTTCCGTACCTCGTGGTGGTCTTTGACCACTGCTCAATCCATTCATTCGCCCCCTACTCTTGGGGCTCTCTCGGCATGGGCACATTCTCAAATGCGCTGCACCAGTTTCCAACCCTTGAAGATTGGTTACTCCAGATTTACGTTCACCTTGGAATTATTAGAAAATGTTGGGGGATGAAAACGTCGGTTGCATGCATGAGCGTTAACATGCAAGAGGGTTAAAAAAGTTAATTTTAAGTGGGATTGTTGTTAGGGTTTAGGTTTGATTTTTAGTGAGAATTTAACTAATTGTTGTTGGGATTTAGGTTTGATTTTTAGTGAGAATTTAATTAATTTGTGAAATTTTGATTTGTATTATTTAAATTGGTTTTTTAGTTATATATGAATAAATATTTAAAAAAAAATTAAAACGTTTTTTTATTGTATAAAATTCACTTATCAAATTTGTATAAAATTCACTTATCAAAATTGAGATTTCACCACATTCTAAACAAAATTAATAAACAAATAAACCAATATGTTTTAAAATCACACTTAAAAAATCCTAACCACAGTCAACATAAAAAAGTATAAAAATAATAACAACCATGTGAAGTAAGGAGAGCAGATTTTGTCAACCAAGTTACAATATTCATATAAAAATGGCAGAGGAGAGGCGGTGGATGCCGACAGGCGGCTGGGGAGTTGGACGAATGGGGTGTCTGACATCGGAGATGGTGTCCCAAACAGTTTGCGTCTGGTTTGGTGGTGGTCTTTTATGAACTATGTGCATTCAGTTCCTCCGCCAGGTTCTCCCCTGGCTGATCCAGGGGGGCACATCATTCAATGCGGTGCCCCAAATCCCCAATTCCGTCCGCTCTCTCGTATCGATTATCATAGATTTACGGTAACCTTGGAATTATTAAACTTTGACGACGAAAACAGCGGAAGCATATATTGCCGTCGAATAAGTCGGTGTCAAGATGGAAGCTGATAATTATGTGAAGAAGTTAGTTTTGTAGTAAGTTTATTCTTTTAATAAGGCTATGTAAATGGTACCACTTCCGAAGATTTTAACAAATGATTTATTGGAAGGTGTGTTGAGATTCAAAAAAAATAATTATTATACATTGTAGGGTACGTTTATTCATCATCAATTCAAAATCCAAATCTTAGCTAATCAGTCCAAAATATTCCACATGTGAATGAAAAAATTATTTTGACTTAATTTTTTAAAAGAGAATTTTAAATTTACATAAATTTTATTTTACGACAAAATATTGTATTGGAAAGAAATAAAAAATATAAATATATTCCCATTACTTATATCAATAACATCAATTATTCATCTCAAAAAGCAAAATTGGAATATACAAATTTAAAAGGGAAAAGTGAGCTATGGAAATGAATAAGAAAGGACAGGGGTTGATCGAAGTTGAGCAATAAGTGGGCATCCATTTCCTGGCCTGTGCTTAGCATAATTGTTTATGTTGGTATGTGAGAAGTACAATAAAGTTTCATAAAAAAATGTGATCTTTATTAATAATTAAGGTTTTTGTTGAATAAATATAGATTAGCGAATGAATTGAAGAATTATTGGAATTCTACTTTTAAGATGAGAAGTTTTGCGAGAAGATGAAGAAGAGTGTCTAGTTAATAATGATGATTGAGGGTTTAAATTTAAGTTGATGGAAAGGCGGAGGAAAGCATAAAATAAACAAACAAAAAACCGGAGTTGTTGCTCAATTATTTTATTAAACACAAGCTTGATTCACTCATATACATCTATCAATGTGCAACTTGTCTCTCTTGCTTGAATCTTTTACAATGATGGGCAATTAGTGTTGGAAATTGTAATTACTCTTACATGTAGAGTAGTTTAAATTTAGAGTGCGAGTTAAGTGAGTCAAGTGTGAGTTAGTTTGAGTCTAGTCTTCTTTTCCGTAAAGTAAAATATAATGTTTTTGCATGTTGAATTTATTTTGAATGAGTCACTAGTTGAAAAAGGATAAATAAGCCATGATGGGTCCATTGTAAGTCAAGTCAAATTTTGTGTGTTAATATAAAGACAACAACTCATATCGATTCTTCTTGTCCATCAAATTGGTATCAAAGCAAGGTTTGACGAGTTAGGAAGAGTAGAAAAGTTTATTTTTTTGGCTAAGGGCATTGTGATTGGCCACTGGCCTATAGTGCCACCATATTTGTTGCACGACTCGGCAGCAACGTCACTATTGTGAAGTGCAAACAATATGTCACCTCTAGGTCAATTTCATTGCCATTCAGTGAAACTTGTTGTCCATTAAGGGAGTTTGTTTAAAGCTCACCCACAGCTCCCTAAACCACCATTCTGCATCATCGAAGAAGTTAGCCTACAGAAGAAGCCATCGTTTCATTGTGGAAGTATTATTCAACACAGGTTTAAAGATTACATCTTTTCTTTTGAAAGGTCAATGGTTTTAACAAAAGTTCATTCACATGGGTTTTTTTAAATAGGCTCGGAGATATCTTTATTAAAGGTGGGCAAAAGAAAAAGGTGTCTGGTATAAGTATGATGGTTTTTTTTTTACAATCTCATTTAAAAAAAAGGTGATTTAAAACAAAGTGCCTTGGTTATGAGATTGTGAAAGGTTTGAAGTGCAGATTTTTTTAAAGTGTTTTTTTATATATTAAAAAAATAAAGGTTTATTATGAGGAAGGAATGTTAACCTCCATGATGAGGCAAAAGATGTCTTGGTTCAACAAACAATGGATGAAATATTTCTATGCAAGGTAGCATAAGCTACATCTTCTAAGGAAGCATGGAAGATCCTGAAAGAAGAATTTGGTGCAAGGGGGAGTGACATGCAAACATAGGTTATGTCATAGGTAGAGAATTTTACAATAATAGCAGCAGATCAACGAGATTCTAGGAGGAAAATAGAGCTTGGAGAATCCCACTCAAAGGTGGATGATGGTTATGAAGTCTGTAAAAGTGAAACATATTATGCAAACATTCATATGGATAATGAAGATGCAGCGAAGATTGCAGAGAGAGAAGATGAAGCCTTTGTATGTGAAGTAGATCAAGAGCATATAAATGTTTAAGAAATCCATTGTAACATGGATGGTGCAGATGATGGTGAATCACACTGTGATGAAATACATGTGGATGATAACTACAAAGTGAGATGTGAATTGGTGAATCCAGCCGCAACTAATGAATTTGGTGAAGTTTAATTCATTAATGAGCACATGGATGCTTGAATAACGCACCATATGGTGGATGGACATTATGTTGATGATATGTGTGGTTTAATTTTTGAAACGAGGATTAATTGTGGCAATATGGTAAGCGTCATGCTTGATGAAGAATTAAAGGTTGAAGATGACAATGTAGTATCAAGATATGAAGCAGTTGGAACTGCTCATGAAGCAATATGTGACCTAGCAACAACTGATGATCAAGAAGTGGATAAAGTGATTGAAGATTTTTTCATGAGAATATCCACTTGCAACATAATAGTGGAAGACAACCTCCATGCATTGGAAAAGAAGGCAGAGAAGGAAGAGGTAGTGAAGGAATCTCTCACTGAAGAGCATAAAAAATATGTTTTTAACATTAATTTTGAATATGAAGGCATTCAAAATAGCATGAGAGAGGAAGCTGTAAACGAATTTATTAATAAGTTCGATGCAGATTTAAATTTCATTGAAGAATGGATTGGGAATTTAATTGAACAAATTGATGAGAGTCTTAAAGTAGCAACTCAAATAAAATAATTAAATGAAGTGGTGAACAAGAGAAAGGAGTATGATAATGATTTTACATGTAAGCCTAATGATGATTTTTAGTGCACAGACTACAGGCTAAAATCAACAGTACTTGATGATGAAAGTGAAGAGAAAGATATGGAAGTTTCTAAAGACAAAGAAGAAAGCATTGAAACCATTTTTCAACAATGGAGTCAAGAAGAGATAAGATTCCACTATCAAGAAATATGGAAAAAGGAAAGTCAGGAATTTGAAGCGCAATAAACAAAGTGAAGAACATTGTTTGAAGATGAAGAGTTATGGAAATGATCCACGTTTGAATGAATATTTGAAGAGGAAGTTGTAGAAGACAGGATCAAATTACTTTTCAGAATAAATAAAAGAGAAGTCAAAGGAAAATTGCAGCAACAACAAGTAAAGAAATATGGATCCTACAATAATAACGCACAACAGAAGCAATTTAGAGGATATATAATTGCGAAGAAACGAAAAAGAAAATTCAAAATTGTAAAATTTTTGAGTCATTGTAGGCCTAGGGTGATGATTGAGTCAATTTCTATTGTAAGCCTAGGAGGCGTAGTTGAGTTATGTTGAGTCATGATTGAGTAATGTTGATTCATATGATCGTAATTAAGGGGGAGTGTTGGAAATTGTAATTACTCCCGCACGTAGAGTAGTCTAAATTTTGAGTGAGTTAACTAAGTCAAGTGTGAATTAATCTGATTTCAATCTTATTTTGGAAAAAGTCAAATATAGAGTGTGTTTTCATATTGAAGTTATTTTGAGTGAGTCGCTAGTTGAAAAAGGATAAATACCCCATCATGGGTTCATTGTAAGTCAAGTCAAGTTTTGTTTATTAATACAAAGAGTAGTAACCCATATCGTTTGTGTGTGTATTAATTTGTGTTTCCTCTTCTCTGTATGTCCATTAGATAAGGTGGCACATGTCACCATACAGATGGTGCCACGTGGCCTAGATGATGTTAAAATGACATAAGCTCATGATGTGACAGAACCTCGAAGTTTGTGTGAAGGGATTGTTTTGTGATGTTTTTCTTGTGTATTTGGGTTTCGGCATTGAATGAATAGAACATGCCAAAATAGTGAAAAATGACCCAAGTCAGGGCTATGAGAAAATCAAACCTCTGAGCTAGTCAGGCCTATGGGAAAGTCGGGGTTGAGTAAAACATACATGCATAATAGTTGGACTAGGCTGACTAACAACCTTTCGATCTCTTGACCAATGTTGAAAGGCGTGCCTAGGAGTTAGTTTCACATTGTCTTCCTTTGTTATTGGTGACTTCACTAACTATGGCAAAGGACCATAGTTGTGTCCAGCATTAATGGTGATTGCAGATAACAGAGACACAAGGAAGTGAGGACTATAGGTTGTAGAGCTAACTTTTTGGGTCTGACTCAAATGAAACAAGTCATCCCTAATTTTTCCTACACGTTATAAAGAATTCAATTGAAAAGATGGTTGGGTGTAGAAGAGTTGATTAAAAAAAAAGAAATCCATGCGTGAGTTACAAGTTGGTCTATTTGTAAGCATGGAATGCCTCATTGGAGTGTATGATTTCACTGAGAATTAATTCTCAGGAGAGGGAAACACTCAGAAATCCATTCTATCCATTAACTCAATTGTTGTGATTGAGAACAAAAGTTACAGTGGAATGGAGTGTCTTGTTGTAGTGTGCAGGATGACTAAAAGCTCATTCTCAGTATAGGGGACACCTAGATAACTAGTCAACAATTCAATGCGATTGCGATGGTTAATGAACTAAGCCCATCTCCATAATTGAATATGATTGCAGTGTGTAGGCAACCTAATGGAACAACAATAGACCATTCCATGTTGCACCACACTATCAGGTACAAAGATTACAGATACAACATCATTCCCAGCGCAATAGAGGAACAAAACAGTGAAACGTAGTTGAGAAATGAGGGAAATGTAGAGTTGTTGTGAGTTACAGAGTGCTTGGATGTGAGTTTGTGAATGAGCCAATAGTTAATTGAGAGAAATTATGTCAGAGGGTTGCGTTGAGCAGAAAAGAGCACAGTTAAAAGGAGAATTGTTGAGTTGAAGAAAAGGATCTGGTATTGTAATAGATCAAATTTATATCTTTGTGTATTTTTATTAGCCTTTGTTTTCAATTTTAAAATTTTATGAGAAGTATAATAGTGGCTAGAGTAGGTAGTTGTCTGCATTCATAAGAGGTTGGTGGCTCTTGGCAAGAAGTGGCTTGTTATCTAAAGGGGATTGGGGTCTCCTATGAGTAGGTGCTTAAATTACATCATAATAATAAGCATATTGGTGGTTTTTTTCCCGTTGGGGTTCCATGTAAAAAAAATACCTATGTCAATATGTGTGCAAGTTGCTCATTTATTCTATTGTGTGTACATATGAATGGCTTATCTTGTTCTTTATTTATATAGTATTATGAAGGTGCTCACAAGTGACAAGCAGTAGTGAAAATAAATAAAACTTGTTCCTAAAACTCTAATAACCTCACAATTATTGATTCACCCTCCCCTCTTAGTAATTCGTTATTATAACATCAACCACATGTCAATCACCTCAAACAAAATTGGATACCAATTTCCTAGTTATCCCTTTCCAAATGCCTTCAGTGTCAAGGGCTTAAAACTTGCTTCCTAGTGACCTTGTGAGGGAACCATGAGATTGTTGTGAAGGTAAATCCCCTCTGCATACAAAGGCCATCCCTCTAGCCCAATGACTGGATCTAGCAACAAACTAAACAAACTTAAATACACTTTATAGCTTATGTTTAACAAATGCAGAGAGAGAGTGGCGTACCTCGCTCTAATGCTAATTTCTCAATCCTCTTGGAGATGACTTTCATTCTCTCGCTCTAGGCCTCACTCCTTACTTGTTCTTCATGTTCGAGTACCTGCAAGGAAGATCAAAGATCTATGCAAGATACAAAAGCATATATGGCATACATCAAACATAAACTACTTAATAGATCAAGGATTATTAAGCTAAAAGCATAAACATTCACACAATTAGATGTATATATTAATGAGATAAAAAGGCAAGCATACAACCTATACCTTGATGTTAGATACCTCCTTTTGGTAGATGTCCAATTCCAAGAAAAGTCTCTTCAATTACTCCTTCTCCAAGCTAGAATGGGTAGCATGTAAGCATAATCTTAGCATAGAAAGACACATTGACCCCAAAATTTAGGTTTTTAGTTAACCTTCTTTAGAATTGATTTAAGGAAATTTTCCTTTGATTGTTCAGGGAGGTTATGGTTTGTGTATCATGATGGATATACTGCATAGTTGTCAATGATTTGGAACTACGGGATATGGAGCATGAAGTGAGCAGAAGGTATGAAAAAATATTGTGTAACAGATGCCCCTTAAAGCATGAAGGAAGAAAGGGAGTGATGGCTGAGATGATTGACAAGTCAATGCAAGGACGATAACAACACCATCAGGACACGTGAAAATCAAGTATATACATATACATATACATATCTAACATATCTGATGATCATGCCTAATGATACATGAACATGAATCTAATAATACATGAATGCATGGTATGGACGCAACCATCCGAATAGAAAGGATCATGAATATGGACCCATGGTATGGTCACAAACATCCGTCTAGAGGAAACATGTGTACAATCATGAATAACTCATAACCCCTCGTAACCTGGATTTTATCAAACATAATCTAGGGTCTTGCGCTTCGTCTCGACCCGATCAATGTATGAATTATAACATGTACATAGATGTGTCAAAGTTGAACATGATAAAAAACCACCTGATTACCGGTCAATGATGTAAACCATTAACATGCACGAGAGAAACCACCAATAATGACAATGGGTCTCAAGGTACAATCAACAAAATCCATGAATGTGAATAATGGAGCTGTAGTAGAACGCCTGTGGAATCATCCGATCAAAGGCCAATGACGTAAACCTTTCATCGAATGTGAAAAACTTGTCATTGAGGGATGAAATCTCTAAGGTACTGGAAGGGAGCTTCTAGATCATCTTCTTGGATAATGAGCCAAAGTCGATAGGAAGTGATCCGTCGAAGGAGGGCCATAATGATTCCAACATCATCAACACAAAAAAAAGGATGTAGTAGTGTAGATAAGTGTGATTCAGGACTGTGGTAGGAAGTCCGACAATATGTAAGTAGTAAAGAACTATAGATAGGACTTCTCTTGAACACATTGGCAACATGACTCCAGAGTTTGGAAGAATTTGAATCGAAATAGGATTAGAGGTCATGATGACGAAATGGTATAATCAGATGAGAGGAAAAATGGATTTTCCAAACCCAGGAAGGAAAGTGACTAAGTGAGGATGTCCCAAACCTAAAATGAGCAACATATGAGTGTCATGCTCAAGAGCGACATGCTACCTTTACAGAATACAAAATATGATTTCTTTCACTTTTTCCCCCACCATTTCTGGCAAGTACCCCATATATTTTATCATAAGCTTGAAGGGGATAGCTTATGCTTTCAATATAAGTTCATCCTTTAGATGAATCCATCCTAATAATTTTTAATATTCTTGGGAAGGAGAAACTCGACATCTTTTTCATGTTTAGAGAGTTTGAAAAAGAAGTGAAAAAAAAAACTCCAAAGGTCCCTTTTCGTAAATCGTCTCTTGAACCTGAAAAGGTATAAAACAATATCTAAGAGAAACCTTTAGCCATGTTAGACTAAGGTATTCCTTTTTCGTACAATAGTCTATCTTAGTCTAGAAAAGGGTTAAACTTATACTGAGTAGACATCATTGCATTTACTCTAATGAGTTTGAAATGACAAGTACTCGATAATATTTTCACTTTTTGAGAGTTAGAAAAGAGCTTAAAGATGACTCCATGGGGTCACCTTTTCATTTATTTTTTATGAGTCTAAAAAAGTGATAAAATAAAACTCGTTGAATCAGTCAAAATAAGTCATTGTCACCATTTGCCAAGTTGCTTGTTGCAGGTAAGAGATATGTCCTTTCCCTTCATTTTGGTACTCATTTCATGCATTTTCATCCATATATTAGGCTACAAGCAGGACTTGCAAAAATTTTATGTCGAGGGTGACCAGCGCATGTTTACCCATCTGACTTGTGTTGCTCACCCTATGGTCAATTAAGCCCTCGCGCTGGAAGCACGAGAAAATTCACACACAGTTGCACTGGCATCAAGGTAAAAAAGAATGTGTGAAATATTCCATGTTAAATGGCTCATCTTGGATTTTGTCTCCATGGAAGCTCATGAAATGTTGTTTTATTGATTTTCCACAAGATAATTAGTCCAAAATGGTGGTTGACTGGAACTGAAGAGGACATGAAGCTGAAGACCATCAAGCTACTCAGGATCAAGATTGTGTTGATTCCCTATAAGCATGTGGGTTGCTCAAGTTCTTCGGGATTCCCGGGATTAGATCCCAGCCTCGGTTATTACAACATCTAATCAGTTGGTGGGATGTGGACTGCCAACTATTTATGACCAGGGATCGGGAACTCAACATAAGTGTTGTTGACATTTATTTCATTACCGAGTTGTCTAGAAAGGGACAACGGGTTCAATTGTTTGGTTCGCGCACTGGAGGAGAGAGCACGGATACGTTTATTGCAAGGAATTGTCCAGGAATCAAAAAGACCGAAAGTGGGAAGATCGATATAAAGACCATCACAAATCTCCCACTGTGAAAAATCCTACATACTATGGCTTGAATATCTGAGGCTCAAGCATTGCATGCGTCAACAAAATCTCATTTCCAGTATGTAATTGAGTGTCTAAATCCCAAGGTCTTCAATTGGAGTGAGGTTTTTTTTATTTGCATGAAGTGCGAACATGCCAACTGCAAGTCGAGGAGTTTGAAACAATTTGGTTTTGGATCCATTTTGGTGATGTTCTTCCTAGAATGTGTGCCATTGTTTTTTTATCAGTGGTTAGAAGTGGATTCACCAGCACCTAGAGATCCAAGATTACTCATATGGGATGAGATGATGTGTTGGCTTGAGGGGGCTTGACCCAGGTTCAGAGTTAAATAGTCAAACAAATCCTTCTACTACTGGCCCTTTCAACAATAGCCCATGGAGCATGGAATGAGGTCTCACCCGAAGTAGTATGGGGTAATGCTGGAACCAAGTTTCCGCACCCTTGAGATGTCTGAGGGTTCGGTTTAGTCCAATTGTTAATACCTTCGCAGAGGTTACTTTGCGCGCTATCCTAACCTGTGATACCTTCAAGATCTGTTATAAATTCCTTGGCGCAGCCCTAACCAGGGGCTGAGGTGATTTTGTGCTGCCCTAACAGTGATCTGTGCTACTTCCCCAAGTTACACTGCGTATCTTACTTATCTTCTTATAATAGCTAGTTATCTTCGCTTAAACAAATACTTTATCTTATATTCACTTTATCAACACATTCATATAAGTTCATGCATCATATAAACAATAGAAATGCAATTTATATCTGATAAATTCAATGCACAAAACAGGAAAAAGATAAACATAAATGATGTAAAGCTTCTCTTTATTACTTCTCCAATGGTTAGAGACTCAACTCACCCTACGCACTCAGCTGTGGACTACTAGGCCTCTGCGCACTCAGTTGCAGAGCCTTCTCCTACTCTACGACCCAAAGAATCGACTCTACACTCAGATAAGACTCAATCCTCCATCTATTACTTCCTCTTCTCTTCCATCATTAGATCTTACTGGCTCACTTCTCTACAACTTAAAGCCTCGCTCTATTTATACAATCCCATGGTCCGTGGACCATGGGTAAATCTCTAAAGCTGACATTAAATTACAAAATTGAGGGTGGACAACCCTATCACTCATTTACAAGTTCGTGCTCCGTGCCCACAAAATGCGAAGTCTTTATATTGGATTTGGTAAAAAATCTTGGCTTTAAGGACCAATACTTCCCTTGGGGTATCCTGCACCCAACAGGCCCCCAACACAAACATCGTGACTCGCGTCGAGTCACTCAGTTGGTACAGAGATCTTCGGGATACCTCGAAACTCTGCTCAGACCACTGCAAGGTCAGCAACGCATTGAGCGGCTGCTTGTTGTATCTCCTTGCACGCACTGTCGAGAGACTGCTGTATCTGAAATGATTCCTTGTATCTTCTCTTACGTTGCCTGCATCTGTTTATAGTCTTGTGCCTCCTTTTAGCTACTTGAAGCGCTAGGACTGTGCTTCGGTGGGCTAGTCAGGTAGTCGGGCCACTCGTGTATGGCTTCAACTAACTTCCATTCACTCTTGCTGGGAAAGGTTCTCCATTTAACTTTACCAACTGCACCGCACACTTTACCATCTGCATCGCGCCACCATTAGTGATCGCTTTAGTAATATACAACCCGATCCAAGGCATCACACTGATTAACTCTCGGCGGTAGCTCCTAAATTTGTCAATGGAACTGTGCGCCTCTTATCTTATCACCATGACCTTTTTATCAAGAAAGTCCATCTTTATTCCTTCCTCAAGCTTCTTGAATTCTTCTTCCATAATGGCGCCTTTTACCCTTAATAGAACTCTTTCCTTCATGAGTTCTTGGAGCCTAAGATCACCCTGCTGGATCTCTTCATCAGGTCCCAAGTGTTATTCTTCATCAAGTTGTGTGATCCTTGCTTCCAAGGCTCTACGATCTGTCATATCTGTGGGTGCTGCTATGCGTGAACTAGGCATGATAGACTCCATCTACATTACAGCGTTCGCTCCGTAGGCCAGCTTAGAAGGCGCTTGGTCTATCAGTTTCTTGCACATCGCCCTATAAGCCCATAAAACTACTGGTATGTGTAGATCCCAATCACTTCGCTGTGCATTATATACCTTTTTCAACACTTCGCACACCTCGTTAATTATTTTTCATGTGGATAACCTTTTACGTGCTCATTCTCTCCACATTCTATCATTCTAACTTGAGGAATCATTTGCGCATTCCCCCAACCCCCTGCCCCCCAACACATGCTCATTGACCATATTTCCCAACGCACAGTTCATGCATATCCGCATAGGTTGTTTACCATATGTCGGCATCCACCTAGCTAGATGTATGCACGGTTTATCCTGCTAATTGCATTTATCAGTCAATCACACTCTAGGCTTGCCAAACCACGTGCGCATCATTCTTCTACATGCGTGCTAGTCTTCAAAGCTTCCTTTGTCTGTACCCCACCACCTTATGGGTGTAGCGCGCAGTACCCAATTCAAAGCCTGCAAACGTTGCTTTTCTGGCACCTCCCTTTCAAATCTATCCAAGAAAGAATCTACCTCACCTAATCCATCATAAGTAGGGAGATATCCCACTTCTGTTGATACGGAGTGTGGTGACCTTGTCATCATGTTACAATTAAGCATGGTTACATGTCTTAAACAAACAAGTGTTGTCCTGGAGCTAGATTTGGGGGTTTTATAACATCCTTTGAATTTGAATTCGATCCTTCCCCCCAGTTCTACATCATTAATGCCTTCTTGGCGGCAGATTGTCCCAAATATTGTTCTTAATTTGTGTCTTAATTGCCCGCCGCCCGCTCCTTTTCACCTTAAATTAGACCTCTTGTCATGAACAGTGACACCAACGGTCACCTCCTAGCCTACCCGCGCAGCAGCATAGCCCCCTATGCATGGCCATGACTCCTGTGACATACCGATCTCGCGTGCAACCTCCTTGTCATGCAGCTCCCATACAGACTCTTTTAAAGTCCCGTGCTCTCTTTCAACTACTTGGAGTGCTGAGACTGTGCTTCCTACAGATAATTAGGTGGTCGCACCATCGGTACGAGGCTTCAAGTCACCTTCCAACCTGATCTGCGGGCCTTCCTTAGCTGCCCTTGCGCTAGTCAGCACCTCGCGTTCTTCCTTTTACGGTGCACTCCCTTGGTTCCTTTGTCTAGTGAGGTGCAGCCACAACCATGGTATCAGAGCCACAAATCCTTCTAATGCAGTAGTGTGTCTGCCTCCCTCTTGTCCTGTCGTACTTAGTTCCTTGGCGTAGCCTGACTTTGTGATTTCAGTTTTTAGTTTGTTGATTTCTTTGTCCAAGATCCTGCTTTTCTTCCTTAGCCGTACTCGATTTTCTTTGAGTTCACGAATTCTCAAGTGCCCTCGCCGAATGGCGTCCTACAACTGCATATAGTCGACTTCACGCAGTGGCATAATTCCTTCGTTCTGGTCCCTACGAATTGTTCCAATTATGTGAAGATTCCTTCCTCCTAAACCTATGGCCTTGACTCTACCCATCATCTTTAGGATCGTCTCCGTGCTCAGATTCTTGTGCAAGGCCCTAGAGGCCCATCGAACCACCGGTACACGTCAGTCCCAATTAGCTCGTCTCACATGGTGAACTCTGTTCATGATTCCACATACCTTCTAGAATTCTTCTACATGGAACCTCTGTGGGGTGCATCATGTTTCCTGCTGCTACGACTGGTTCTCATTGTTGATCCTTAGTCTAGGGTGTGCTTGCACAACGCACATCTACACCGACTGACACAGGTGGGCGCACAAGCTGCTTCATCCTGGCTGCCCGACTCTCATTCGGCGCCGAGGGCTTCCAAACCATAAGCGCATCTATCTTCTACATTCGGTCTAGTTTACAATGGTCTTCTGATGTGTACTCCACCATCGTGAGGGTGTTGCGCGCAGTTCCCATTCTAGCGCACCGTACTGCTATTGTTCCATACTGCGCTTTCAAATTTGTCCAGGAACTCATCCACCATTGTCACCCCATGATATGTTGGCATTTCTGATGCCTCTGTCATCATCCAATGTAGTGATCTAATCATCATGTTGCAATTTAGTGTTGTCACTTCGTGCAACCGATTCTGCGAACATTCTACTTCTTCGCTTGAATCTGAAGTATAGGAACTATCACGCTCCCACAAGATTCTCCCATCTGCGGTCAGGTTCACCCGATCCTGGTCTCGCGCTATTATCTAGTAAATAAAATCTAGCTCATTATCGCTTTCATCGTCGTGCACTGGTTCAGTGTAACGCTCTCCTCGACTGGGTCTAGCAAAACTACTATGTGTACGGACTTTTTCTCGAATATCATCTTTTGCTTCTTCAAGTTAATGACTCCAATCATATCAGTGGCCCAGTCTATTCCTAGCAACATGGGATAAGGTTTCCTGTCATCAATAATATCTATTACTTCAAAGTTTTTCCGTGTGCTCGCGCCTTTGATATCAATTGTTACCCCTTGTAACCTCCCCATGGGAAAAATCTTTTGTTGGTTCACCATTCGTAATTGAATAGGGGACCACTGCAACATGGGCCTGCCCATGTGTTCCCATGTTTGCTTCGCTAATACATTTGCATCCAATCCCAGATCTAGGATGACCTGATCCATTTCATACTTACCAATCTGTGCAGTCAACCTCATCTCCCTTCCAGTGCGCAATGTATGCTTCCGTAATTTCTGGACTATGCATAGTTCTCCTGACCTTGCACACACCTAGTCATCAATTTTCGTAGCCCCTTAACTACCTTATTATCATGCATCAGCTTCATGCATGTCTCCATAAAGGTGGTAAGCATAGACGAATCCATCCCTGGCTCTGGTTGATCCTTACTATCTAAAGTAGAGGCTTCCACAAAGCTCTTCTTAGCTTCCATGAATGTCTCTTTTGTGTGTTATAGGTCAAACTCAGGTTCCTTTGTAAGAGCCTTGCGAACCCATGTATCTTCCTCAAGTTGCTTCCCCTTATCCTCCCTTATGGTCACACTGCTTCTAAGCATCATGTTCACATTTGGGTCTTCTTCGCATGGTTTAGACTTCATCATTTGGATATTCTGAGTTGGTGGAGGCTGGAGTAACCCTTTCTCGTGCATCGGTGTGATCAACATAGGACAATCTATCATTTCATGATCAAACTGATCACAGTACAAATAAGATATCCTTATCGGGTTGGTACAATCACAGGTGTAGTGTTGTGGCCCTCCGCAATTGTAACAAATTAACTGTTCGCGGCCCCTTCCTAGTCCTATTCCTCCTCGTCCTCGACCTCACCCCTGAAATCCAGCACGCTCCATCCCCACAACTGGGTTGAGGCCTCGGGTTTCTATCTACATTGTATAGGCTGGGGTTCACTCCATCATTAACTTGTAGCTACAACAAGTGCACTCGTCGTGGCCTACCAACCTACAGAAATTACAAACAACTGTTGTGGACTTTGGGTATACCTTTGTAGCAAATGACAATTATTTGTCATGTGTTTTCCCCCTATCTGACAGATCGAGCACCATAATGTGGGTGTTGCACTCGGCCCTTCCTGTGCCTCCGGTCTCAACGGCATTGGCTCCCCTCATACCAAGTAGTTCGTGAATACTCGACAGTGGTCTTTGTCATGGCCCTGGACTTTTCATTTTATTCACCATACATTCTCGTGCGCCTCTGGTCGCGATTCCCTATCCTTCTTCAAGCTTTGCATCTTGAGGCAGAGATTCTGTAGTTGCGCGTGGATTTGTTGAACTCCCAGTCTAGGGTCTTGCATCAGGGTCTCATGCAACCTCATCGTCATTTCCAATGCTTCAGCTTGGGTTGAAAGCTTCTGCTGTGATAGCGTCATCCTCAGGTGTGGTGTCAGAGAGGCCACAAACCATGTGCGATGTTGCACATCTTTTACCGTCATATTAACCTCGCAGATCGTACTCTTCAACCATTGATCTAGATCCCAGGGGGTCTCGCCTGGAAGTATTACGATCTCTTTAAATCAGATGATTGACTATGTCTCTGATATCGGCCAACTAAATTCTCTGTTTAGCGCATTCTGGATCTCTGTTATTCCTACATTTGGGTGGTCATTAGAGTGATTGATATACCATGTCAACGCGTGATCCTGCAGTGTGCTCACCAATGTAGCCTTCTTAATGTTGTCATCCGTGACCCCTTGGGATTCCTACATTGCTCTTATCACGAACTAGAACTGGTCCAGATCCTCATTCCCTACTCCTCTGAATATAGGTAGCTTGATCGCACTCGCCATGCTGAACTGCGAGGTTGGTGGAGGTGGAGTGGGTGGAGATGGAGGTGAAGGAAGTGAAGCGGGTGGTGGCATGGGTGGGGGTGGTAACTGTGGAATGCGTTGTCTTATCAAAATGACCGCACTTCTCAGAGACACCCGAGCGAGTTCCTCCTCACTCTCTCATAAAGGTGAAATTAAGGGAATGTTTCCTAATTCCCTACTACCTTTATAGATATTTCTACTTCGCTTCATTCCAATCATTAATGTATTCGCATAACCCACTTTTTACATAACAACATCTTAATCTAGGTATTTAGATATTTAATATACTTACCTCACGGTCCTTTGAGAAAACGTCATTCTGCTTCATTGTAGCTTACAGTTGTGTCTATCACAAACTCAATGATGAATCCCCCTATTATCCGGTCGAGCCAGTGGTCCACAACTCTCGCAATCTTGTCTTTTGATGCCTCTAGTTTGTGCACTAATTCCAAAGTCCACACTATTGGTTGATCAAGCTTACACCTTCCTTGGTTGTCAGCTAGCCACGCAATCCACTCATATAGTTGAGAAGGTAAGGATGCAAAGAAAATCTCGTGGATTTCTGTATACACCTAGCGATCCAGCCACATTTTCTTAGATACCTGCGGCGTTCTGTTTTCCTGTGTCACGAACTTGTGAATCTTCTTGTCCAACCACTCTTCAATTTCCTTCTTTGTTGGGTTCCAGTGTTCCAACACCAAACATCCCTTAGGATGATTCTGGTCCTGGCAATGGAACCATTTGTTGGCTTGTTGTGGCCTGACCCAGGTTCAGAAGTGATTTAGCCAAACAAATCCTGAAACTACCAGCCCTTTTGGCAACAGTCTGAGCTGCGCAGACTGAGGTCTCACCCGAGGTACTATGGGAGGGTGCTGGAACCAGGTTTCCACACCCTAGGGATGTCTTGATGAAGTCTAGGAAGTTCGCGAACTAAACCTGCGCGCTTGCATTGCTCTGCGCAGCCTTCTGTCCTCCGTAGCTTGTGCAACTGCTTCCACACACCTGTGTAAAGAGCATGAGGAGGTGTTGTCTATATCTTTTACCCTTACTATGCTATTATAGATCTTAACTTAATTGTATGGGCCCAATATTCTCATTAATCATTCAACATTCATAACAAGTGCACGCAATCATAAAATTGTAAAGAGATGCTTAAATATAACAGAGCATAGACACACGAATGTTTCAGAATCAACTTATCTTTTATTAATTCCCTGTCCAAGTACAATCCCAACTCCGCCCTTCGCACTTAGCTACAGGGTCTGCGCACACAGCTACAGACTCTACTAGGCCTCCGCGCACTCAGCTGTGGAGCCTCTACCTATCATTATGACCCAAGACCTTCAGATCTACTTCTAGCTTCTAACATGCCTTTGCATATCTCTATTGCTTTTCAAAACTTAGACTCCCTTTACACTTAGAGCCTCGCTCTATTTATACAATCCCATGGTCTGCGGACCATGGGTAGGCCGACACACTTTACATTAAATTACATTATCTTAGGGCCGACAACCCTAGGCTCTCGCACTCCGCGCCTGCATTTTGCGGGGTCTTTACATTACATTGACCAAAAATTAGGCTTTAAGCCCAAAAAACCTACTATGGGAGGATTCGCTGCCCAAAATTGATAAAGCACTTCAACCATCACTTCTTGTTTTGCTTTCATGCTTTAGGGGGCATCTGTTACACAGTATTTTGTCACATTCCCAACTCTATACTTGAAGTGTCGTCCTTTGTGCCATTGTCGTCACAAATGTTGTAAAGCGACAAAAGTTGTGTAAACTCATTCACCATGAATTATATGATCCCTAAAGAGATGGAGAACTAATTTCTTAAAGTAATTTTGGAAAAAAAATTGGAAAACCCTAGTTTGCAAGACCAATGCTACTTTTAGTAGGAAAATTCGTGCTAGTAACCTTTTGTCTAACTAGTGACTAGTGCTAGTAGTGCAAATTTTGATAAGAAAATCCATGTTGATCCTCTTCAGGATGTTTCTCCAAAAATGGAGCAGAAGCTTCTCTTAATAGAAGCCTCGAGAAAGGCGAGATGATAGTTGTTGGATGAAGTTATGGTTGAGTACTCCCATTTAGAGCCCTTGATCCTACCTCTAGGGATATTACATTTGGGATAAGGACCTTCTTCCCCCTTTGGTGGTTCTCTAACTCCCTCTCCCTCACTATAAAATCATTCTTCACTTTATTCAATGGGTTGGTAATTGATTACCTACATTCCTATACTGATATTATGCCCAAATGCTGCCCATTATAACTTGGAGAAGGAGTGCTTGAAAATTCTTTTCTTGGAATTGGACATCCACAAAAAGGTCGACAACATCAAGGCATAGGTTGTATGCTTCCATCTTTAGCTCATTAATATATACAACTGATGTTCAATTTCCATAATTATGTAAATGATTATACCTTTAGCTTAATACTCCTTGATCTATTAAGTAGTTTATGTTTGATGTATGCCATATATGCTCTTGTATCTTGCATACCTCTCTGATGTTTCTTACAGGTACTACAAGAAGCGAGCCTGGAAGTAAATGAATCAAAGTTATCTCCAAAGGATTGAGCGATTAGCATTAGAGCAAGGTAGGCTACTCTCTCTCTGCATTTGTTAAACATAACCTAGGAAAGTGTATGTTAGTTTGTTTAGCTTGTTGCTAGAACCACTCATTCAGCTTGAGGGATCATCTCTGTTTGCATAGGGGATTTACCTTCATAACAGATATATTTATTAAATGATATAGATTTAAACAGGAATGCAAAAAATTACAGATATAACCATAAATATAGAGATGCAACAGAAATAACACTTCATTTCATTAATATTAAATATTGAAATATTCTTACAAACATAATGGAAATAAGTCTAGCTTGGGCGATGGTAGCTTATCTTCGAGAAGAGATGTGGCGGCTACATGCCTCTGAACTTAGTTACAATGAGGCTCAAGGGAATTTTTATTATTGAACAATAAGAAAAAAACCTAAACAACCAAAACCCTAACTCGATGAGATGTAACACCAAGAGTTTATGGGCCTCGTTGGGGTTAGTTGGGCAGCCAACTTCCGGGGGTCGTAACTTGATCATATTATCTTCGTTTGACGCATATGATACCTTGTTAGAGAGATATCTCCGAAGACTATAACTGCTGATGTTATTTTCATAGTAGTCACTTAAACAATTTTGCCAAAAAAATGTCGTTTAGGGCCTCAAAACGGCTTCAAAAGTTTAGGACCCAAAAAACTACCAAAAAAGTAATTGTGCTACAAATAAGGAAACTAAAAAACTGAAAGAGATAATGGTGGGGGCCCAAGTGGGATAGGAAAGTGGCCACCAATATTCACCTGAATCATTCCTCCCCCCTTAGGAAGAAATAGTCCCCATTACATTGAGTTCCTCCATGAGATGAGGAAACCTCTGCTTGTGTGAGTTGTTCTGCAATGTTTGATGTGTCCAGTAATGGTGGGAAGCATGGTCAAAGCCCATCTGTTGTAGTGTTTTCTTCTCAAAGATGTACAAAAAAAACCCACTTAAGATTTGGATGACAAACAATCTCAATGATACAAATGGCTGCTAAACATTGTAGATCTGGAGCAACTGATAGAAACAAAACCTACCAAAGTCTTGATCTATGCCATAATCATAGTTAAACAACAAAAAAAAATAGTAATAACTCCAATCATCCAATGTAAACCAGATATACAAGGAATCGTTTTAATATAACACATGTGAAGGGAAGAAATAAATGTTACCAGTCCCCCTCTATGGGATGGGTTCTTGGCTATCATCAAACGTCTTCAACTTGTATAGAGTCTCTCTCCTCTATAATGCGTAAACCCAACAAAAATATGGTGTGTGAGAAAGAAAATAATAAGAATTACAATAGTGAGTGCAACAATGAAAATAATCAAAAGTGAATAATGAATGGAAAACCCTTCTATTTATAACAAATTATTGAATTATCCTCGAATAATGAGCAATAATAAAATATTATTAACCCCATTCTTAGAATAACCACTTGGAATATTTTATTATATTTGGTTAGGAGGGAAAAAGTATTCAAACTTTTATTTAGAAATAATAAATAAATAGATGATTTATTTATCATCTCAAGGAATTGGTTAAGGAATAATAAATAAATACAGATTTATTTAATTATTCCTAAGGGATTTAGTCAAATTTGACAAAGAATAATAATTAATTTATTATTTTTAGAGAAAATAAGATGATTAATGATTTTTTTTTGCCCCCAGGAAAAAGTCGTAATTTTATTCATATTGATAAAATTACATTTTGTAGATGCATGATGCATATTCAGAAAGCTGCTCCTGTAAACCCAGGCAGCAAACAGAGTAAATGACATCACAAAATAGCAAATAATTGTTCCTGTTGTGACAGGAACCTACCAGATATAGAGAAAAAGAAAAGGAAATCCAGTAATTAAACTTTTCTGCCCTTCTTCTTCTCCACCCGACACCAACCACCAGTGTCGGGAGTGGGTGTAATGATGGCAAGCTGATTTTCCATGGTGATTAGTTGGAGTTCTTTGTCAGATTCAGAGCCCTCTGATCCATGTGTTCTTTTGATTCCGCTGATTTCCATTTGTGGCTCCCGTTGCAGATCCAAAATGTGAGTCTCTGTATGTGTAGCTGGAGCGTTCTCCTCCTGAGTAAATGTCTGTGTCATAGGAGTATCGGGTTTTGTCTGATGCTCTGTAGGCTCCACGTGTGTGTCTTCTTCTTCCACTGGTTCAGTGTGCTGCCAGCCTTTGGGCTTTTTTTGTTGATTCTTTGTTCTCCTGGTGTCCTTCCGAGCAAAAGGGCAGTCATATTGAAGGTGCCCTGTTTGCATACATCCCCTGCACCGGAACGCTGTGTTCTCATAGTCGAGCTGTTGTATCCATTGAGTGTTATTGAAGTTCAACGTGATGTGGTCAGGGAGCCCTTGACTCAGGTCCACTTCAACACATATTCTGGCAAAAGTAAATATTCCCCTGATAACTCTGTCTTCATCCATTTTTAGGAATTTCCCCAGGGAATCCCCAATGGCAGCTAAGATGATTAATGATTTATTTGTTTATTCTTCATGATTAGGTCAAATATGACAAGGAATAATAATTGAACAATGGTTTAATTATTTATTCCTAGAAGAAAAATAAAACAAATAGTGATTTATTTAATTATTCTTCATGGGTTTAACTATAAATTACTTAACAAAGGTGGTTTATTAAGTAATTTCTCACAGTGAAAGAAATTTTACTCTGGTAAAATTGGCTTTACATGGTGTACTTCGATCCATCTAGTAAATTAGGCTAGATGATCAATTTTTTGGTGATAACAACGTCCACATTGAAGACTTGGTGCAAGCCAAGGAATGGGGGAATGTTGTGCTCCAAAGAATTGTCTCCCACATCTTTGGTAATCATTTAAGGACTGTATCGGAGTGGTCTAAGCTTCTGATGGGCTCTGGTAAGACATTCTTTCTACAAATTCAACCAAACTTTGTCGCCCACCTGAAACTTGTGTGACACTCAATGTTGATCATGTCACTACTTGTACTTGGCATTTCCCATAATGGACCAATGATATATCGGTCTGTTGGGTAGAGGTGTTGAATGCTTGACCTGACAGTGCAACGATACGCTTGCGGGTGAGGAGAAGATGTTTTTGTATTCTTTCAAGACAGTATCCACCTGCTTTTGTTGCGTGGAGGAACCCTTCCCGGTGGCCATGGATGTGGCTACGATCTTCCCCTTACTTTGACAATGAACCAAAAATAAAATGAATTTCCTACTCTGGGAGATGACCTTACTGCATTTCTTAGCAGAGATCAAAGAGGTGGTGGTAGGTTGGGCTACCTCATTCTTCTGGACCTTGGTGGTGGGAACAGTGGTGCTAGGCTCCGCATCAATAATTTGCTTCCCTTTTTCATTCCTCTTGTCGAGTTCTCACTCAGGGTCGGAACATGCTTTCTAGTTGTGAAAGGCTCACTTCAAAAAATTAAATATAAAAGAAAACTTTGCCACACCTTACCACTAGCATGAATCCCAATACCTACGACATAATTTGCTAGGTCATTGCCACATTATATTCCATTTCTCTTTTCCACCAGTCATGCCATGTCACTGCCACGTATCTCTTGAAATCACCAGTTCAATTCCTTACTTTGATCAGGTGATATATTGGATATGATAAAGATGTAGTCCTCCCAAATTTACAAAAAAAAAAATTACATTTTTTAATAAAAATTATTTTAAAAATCTGAAACATTTTATCTTTCTTTATAAAAATATCTTTAAATTATACTCAAATGACATGATGCAAAAATAAAATAAGAGAGACCATTGTTTGATAAAAGCTTGAGTGTTAATGGAATTAATAAAAATTATATTAAGGACAACATAAATAATTTATCAGTTATGAGTTTTCATAAAATATCGCATAAGTAAAATAAGTTTTAGTAAATTTCCAAATCCTTATTATTATTTTGAATGAGTGGTTTGTCCCATGTGGCCATGTGGTGGTTTGTCCATGTTACCATCATGGAGGTTAGTTCATGGAATTGATTATTAATGAGGTGAATATGACAATTACTTCAAAACACCTTTCAAATTCAAAAAAATATTTACATATTTTAATAAAAAATAATTACATATTTTAATAAAAAATATTTTAAAAATTCAAAACATAAAAAAATTATCTTTATTTTTAAAAATATCTTTAAATTATCCTCAAATGCAAAAGGCAAAGAAGAGAGACCATTGTTTGATAAAAGTTTGAGTGTTAATGGAATTATTAAAGTTATATTAAGGACAACGTAAAATAGTTTTATTGTTATTAGTTTTCATAAAATATCGCATAAGTAAAATAAGTTTTAGTAAATTTCCAAATCCTTATTATTATTTTGAATGGGTAGTTTGTCCCATGTTGCCATGTGGAGGTCTGCGCCATGTTATCATGGTGGAGGTTAGTTCATGGAATTGATTATTAATAATGTGAATATGACAATTACTTCAAAACCCCTTTAAACTCAAAAAAAAAATTACATTTTTTAATAAAAATTATTTTAAAAATATAAAGCATCATAAATTTATCTTTCTTTTTAAAAATATCTTTAAATTATACTCAAATGACCTAATGCAAAAAGCAAAGAAGAGAGAACATTGTTTGATAAAAGTTTGAGTGTTAATGGAATTAATAAAACTATATTAAGTACAACATAAAATAATTTATTAGTTGAAGTGTGAATGTATAAAAGAAGACAAAGAGATTTTGAGGAGCGGGCTAGGGTTTCTTCGTTTCGGCTCTGGTTGCTGCTAGCGCCTGCGGCGGCAGGGCTACCTCGGATCTCTGCCGCCCCCCACCGACTTCGTTCACGATTGGTACTCCGACGGGATAGCAGCATCTGGTGGGTTTTGAAGTTTTCAGCGGCTCCAGACGAGGTTTCAACTTCGGCCTCCAGCTACCCTCATACCTGCGGATCTTCCTCAGCGCGTCTCTGATAACGACTTCGGCCACCAGCTACCCTCTTACCTGATCTACCTCAGCGCGTCTCTGAACGGCTTTGCCTTGAGCACAGAGTTTGGGTGGCGGCGGAGTGTGACCTTTCTCGGCGGACCTCGGCTCATCTTTGTTTATAAAGCAGAGATCCGGTATTAAGTGCTCTGTTTTTGGGCGGCGGCGAAGCTTTTTGGCTCTCCTCGGATCTTTTATTTTGAGGGTTCTTCCTAGCCAGTGCTGAACCTTGGTGCGGGAGCGGGGGCTTGTTTGGCCCTATGGGGGCGAGGTGGCTGCCCCAGCCGCCTCTGCCCCCGGACCCAAATCACCATAGCTCCTGATGGGCCCTGATGGGTTCACTTGCTGAGCTGTGGGTTACTATTTTTGGTTTTTCGCCGGCTCTCCTGGACAGTTATTGGAAGCGTTGAGGGATCTGTGGTGTGGATCTGTCTCTGCACCGATTCGTGCCGTCTTTTCAATGGCTGGTACTGGTTGGCTATGTCTTATGGCTTCTTTGGATATGGGCGGTATCTTCCTCTGGCTACCTCACAGAAGGAGAGTTGAGGGGATGGGGGGTGTGGCTTTCGTGGCTGCCCTTTTTCCATTTCGTGCCTCTCCTCTTTGTTCTGGCGGGCATTTCGAATTTACTGCTCTTTCTACAGGAGCTATTGATTATTTTACTGGTTTTTTTTAGATGAGATGGGTAGTGGTATCCTCATGTTGGGGTTTACAGATCCATTCTACTTGCTGCCCTGTTTGAGGGTTTTTGAGATATCGTTTATTTACTGTTATTAGCTTGTTGGGTAGGAGTACTGCTCCCTGCGAGGAGACAACCTGCTTTATTTTTGTTTATACAGTACCACAGACTGATCTTGTTAGGCACTGCTGCCTATATATGAATGCTTCGGCATCTGCAAAATGTAATTTCTTAACTTTAATAGAAATTACGACTTTTTCCTAGGGGAAAAACATAAAATAATTTATTAGTTGTGGGTTTTCATAAAATGTCGCATAAATAAAATAAGTTTTAGCAAATCTCCATATCCCCCTTCACATTATTTTGAATTGGCGGTTAGTTCATGTAATTGATTATTAATGAGGTGAATATGACAATTACTTCAAAACCCCCCTTCAAACTCAATTTGTGTTGAAGTTCATTATTACAGCTAAACACATTTTTAGTAAATTTCCAAACCCTTAGCATTATTTTGAATGGGCGGTTTGTCCCATGTTACCATTATTTTGAATGGGCGGTTTGTCCCATGTTACCGTTGTGGAGGGTAGTTCACGTAATTGATTATTAATGAGGTGAATATGACAATTACTTCAAAACCGCATTGAAGTTTTCCCATGTCAGCATTGTAGAGGTTTGTCCCATGTTACCATCTTGATCATAGAGGTTAGTTCAGGGAATTGATTATTAATGAGGTGAATATGACAATTACTTCAAAACCCCATTAAAATTTTCAGTTCCACCAAAACTCACATAAAATTAGTAAAAGTCCAAACCCATATTATTACCTAAATATAAAATTAAACCCATATTCTCAAAATAACCATTAATCTACACAATTAATATCCACTAAAAGAACTATAACAATTACTTCAACAATTTAAACACGAAATCTACATAATCATATGTTTATGACATCAACACATCATTAAATGAATAAACATTGATATACGGAAGGAGAATATAAAAAGAAGTTACAATAAAGAAAAGGGGAAAGCAAAATTGTTTAAATAAATGTCAGAGGCCACGATATCTCGGATCATTCCATGAAATACAAGTGTGAGTGGTAAATTTTGTACCACCATAGGGATTCAGAGGTTTTTTGAACGCCAAATTTATTTCTAAATAAAAAATATATTTTAAATAAAAAATCACAAATATAATAAAATGTTAGGCCAAATTCTTAGAAAAGACTTCTTAATGTGCAAAAGTAGAATACTGTTTAGATGGAAGCTTCCCAGTAAGTCCAATCCCAAGGAGGGAAAACATATAGGATGATATATATAACACAACATGACAGAATGTTAGGCAGGCTAGATGAGGAATCTGAATATCCTGTCACCTTTGTGTAGCCTCTGGGACAGTCAAATTGAATGAGCTTGAAATCGCGTTTTACATCACATGAGGAGGAGGGATCTGAGTGTCTACTACTACTCCCTGGACAAAGTTTAATCGCACTCACTGTTTTCAAGAAGTAGCTTTTCCACTACGTGCACACATCGCCTTTATGTCTTCATCTCCCCTAGCAACCACATCCCCATCAGCCGCTACCGAAGGTGAGTGGCTCGATAATTTTATTATGTGTGGTCAAATAATTGTATAGGTCATGAATTGCTTGCCCAAACAATGAACTTAGGTCACTGAATGAAGTTATAAAGATTAGTTAAGTATCCAATTTCGAAAATGATAATTATGTACATAACAAATCTAAATGCAGAGAAATTGCGGAAGTAACTAACACAATATTATTAGAATAGGAACACATCAAGCTCTAAACTCCAAAAGAGGAAATGCACTAAGCATGGATATATGAAATACTTTTCTCCATGGTATAAAACAAGTCCAATACGTTGGATTGAAACAAATTTACGCAACGGACAGCCAAATGAAAACCCTCAAAACTATGAGCGTCCATGATGGGATTTTGAGATAGAACAATCATAGCTACTTCATATACAATAAAATTGCAGGAGTTGATAATTTTGTAGACCCCTTATGCAATTTTCAAACAAATAAATAAATGGTTGAATTGAAAAAATCGGTAACAGCCAGCTAGCCAAATAGAATGAACTGAAGTGGATCGACTTCGCTGCTAATCCTTCGTTCCAACGGAAATTTAATTACCGAATCCAAGAGAGAGAGTGAGAGAGGGGCAGTTCTCATCTTTATCATCTTCCTGTGCTACCACCGGAATATTTAAGTCGAATATCGGTGGCATCTCGCTATCCATTTCAGGAGGAGGAGGAGAGATCTTTGTGTCAACCACCCCCGGGAAGGAAAATGAATCGGAATTACGTGTTGCAGGAATTACATTTTTGAGTACGCCCTCTTCCACTGACTCGTGACCTTTGTGTCTACTCATCTGAGGCCCCAAAATCTCCCCGAACAACTTTGTCGCCATCGGCCGCTGCTGAAGAAGATCGATTGCGTACGCCATAGGATCGAGGGAAGGACTAGGGTTGGAACAAAGGCGAGCGCAAGGAATCGAATTGGGAAGTTGGACCTCAGGAGGAGGAGGAGGAGGAATCCTTGTCACTCTGTGATCCTCCATTCCCTCTCCTCGATTCATAAAAAAATGAGTCCAGGGTTTCCCTTGTTTAGCGATAGCGGATCTTCGAAACAACCTCATGTTGTTGTTGCTGTTGCGACGAATAGACAATCGCGCAACACCGGAAAATGGAGGGGCAGGAAGGGTTGTTGAAGCTGGAGTCCGGGAGTCGAGCGCGGCCTTGTTGTTTTGGGTGGTGCAGCTGTGGCTGTGACGGCCCATTTCGAGAAAGAAATCAACCAGAGTGTTGAAAATATAATTTCAACGCGCTATGTATGCAGCCTAAAACCACCAATCAAAACCACAAAACTGCCCAGGATCATATCGCACCACCATCCATGAAAAGTGGTTTCCATATGGTTGTGCTCCGATGCGTTTTGGTGAAGGCACGTGGGTCTCACCTGACGTACTCAACTTTGACCCATCGGGAGATATCGTTCACTCATGTGAGGGCTTCCGATATCCTTCTCGTCCGTAGGATCTGCTCCCGTATTTTCGTCCGTTGATCCATTGAAGCTGCATACAAACCAAGGTCAAATCATATTTTGCGTGGAGTAAATTAAAAGCATGGTTGACCATACGTTTTAATTAATGAACTGTCATATGCGTAGGTGAAGTTTTAATGTTTCTTTTATGCGGGAGGTATGGGCATAAATTTTATGTGTGTTATATTTTAAATCGAGCGTTGACCATATGTAGTGTAAAAAAAAGAAAGGCCACGGTAATATTTTTTTTGTATTATGTTTTATATGGCGAGCAAAAACATATATGCTTGTGTCTTGCTCATTGTTTTTTTTTGAAAGGGGAAACACACTGCAGTGTGTAGAAAAACAAGAACAGGGCGTGAATTTTTTTTGGTATGTATTGCACACGGGAGTAAAGAGAAAACTGGTTTTTACGGCAGTAAGAAGAACCAGAGGGTGTATGCACAGCAGTGCACAAATATGTTGTAATGTTTTTGTGTGGGCATTGAAAAACAGAGGTGAAGGAAAACCATGTATGGTTTTGCAAGTGCATAAAGAAAATGGTGGAGCGTAAGTTGTTTTACACACCAGTGAATGTAAATTTTGTTTTACAGCAGTAAGCTCATGTAAACTTTTGTTACAGCAGTAAGTTGTTTTTCACAGCAGTGAATATGAAAATGATTTTACAGTGGTAAATCCCTCTCAGAAAAAGAGGATGTATTAGTTTCTTTTTGTTTTAATGAATAGAAATCTTTTATGGTGGTGAAATCCTCTGTTTCTCAGTGAAATTTTTTTTTAAGCTGTCTGTGTATAAAAATCCTGTGGAGGTAAAACAGAGCATTGCCTCTGTGTTTAGTTTGAATCTTGGTTTTGGTATTTTCCCCATTAAAAATTCCCAACAGTGGTATCAGAGCAGGCTTAGGCTCTTTGAAGGAGACAAAGAAGCTGAAGGGAGAAGGTTGTTGCTGCAGCAAAACTTCTCAGGCAGACAGAAAACTCAGACAACAAAGGATTCAGGTATTCTTCATTGCTATCTTGTTTGTTATTGAAGAGACAGTTAGTGTTTTAAATACACAGTCAAGGAATGGCCAGCACAAGCACTGGTATGGGTTTGTTTAACACCCAGCTCCCACAGTTTAATGGGAAGAACTATGACTACTGGTCAATAACTATGACAGCCCTGCTTGCTTCCCAAGATTTATGGGAAATAGTTGAAGAAGGTTTTGAAGAACCAGCAGATGAAACTGAGTTCAATGCATTAACTCAGGGAGAGAAGGATCTGCTTAAGAACAATAGGAAGAAGGACTCAAAAGCCCGTGTGTTGTTGTATCTAGCAGTAGACCAGAGTATGTTTCCAAGGTTAGCAGCAGCTAACACAGCCAATGAAGCATGGCAAACCCTTAAGACAGCCTATCAAGGCATGGAGAGAGTGAAGACAGCAAAACTACAATTGCTGAGAAAAGATTTTGAGAACTTGAACATGAAGGAGTCAGATAACATTGACTCATTCTTCACTCATGTGATTGGTGTAATCACACAAATGAGAACTCATGGAGAAACCATTGAAGATAGAAGAATAGTGGAGAAAATATTGAGGGTCTTACCCTCAAGGTTTGATGCCATAGTCACCACCATTGAAGAGACAAAGGATCTCTCAAGTTATTCAGTTGATGAGCTACATGCATCACTGATAACTCATGAGCAGAGGTTGAGTAGGAATGAAAACTCATCCCTTGAGCAAGCCTTCAAGACCTAGATGTCCTTTGGAAGAGGAAGAGGTCAAGGCAGAGGAAACAAAAGAGGAAGAGGCAGAAGCCAGAACAGAGGTGGAAGGAACAGCCCATCAAATGCACAAGGAAGAGGCAGCAATACAAATCAGAATCAAGGTCAAGGCAACAGCCAACAAAGAGATCAGTATCAAGCTCAAGGACAAAGGTATGATAAATCTAATGTTCAATGCTATTATTGCAAAAAGTATGGACATTATGCTAGTGATTGTAGAAAGAAACATCATGATATGAACAGCAGACAGAATGCAAATGTTACAAGAGAAAACAACAGTCAAGAAAATGTCCTATTAGCTTGTAACATGGCTGAAACACATAGTGAAGACATATGGTTTTTAGACTCAGGTTGCAGCAACCATATGACCGGAAACATAGCCTTCTTTTCTGCCCTAGATAAAAATGTGAAATCAGAAGTCACACTAGGAACTGATAGTAAAGTGTCTGTTATGGGAAAAGGAGAAATAAAAATACTTTCAAAGCAAGGAGAAAAGAAAACCATAGCAGATGTATACTATGTCCCCGGAATGAGATGTAACCTCTTGAGTGTTGGACAGCTTGTCCATAAGGGGTACAATGTTTTCTTTAAAAATGATGTATGCACCATCATGGATATACCACCCAGCAAAAGATGCATTGCTGAAGTGAAGATGACAAGGAACAGGATGTTCCCCTTGAGGATCAGGGCAGATTTGAAAAACAAAGGAGAAATTGCAGCAGTTACCCAAGAGGCTTTCCAAAGCGTGCCAAAGGATGAGAATTGGTTGTGGCACTTGAGATTTGGACATCTCAATTTTGGAGGTCTGAATTTGTTGAGTAGGAAAGGAATGGTGAAAGGATTGCCATTGATAGAGAAGCCGGACAGCCTATGTGAAGGTTGCATTTTGGGAAAACAACATAGAGAAAGTTTTCCATCAGGGAAGAGCATAAGGGCAAAGACACCCTTAGAGATCATCCACTCAGATTTGTGTGGACCAATGCAAGCTCCATCATTAGCTGGCAGCCTATATTTCTTGACATTCATTGATGATTTTACAAGAAAGACATGGATATATTTCCTCAAGAACAAAAGTGAAGTGTTTGTGAAATTCCAAAATTTCAAAGCACTTGTGGAGAACCAAAGCGGGCTGCACATAAAAGTATTGAGAACTGATAGAGGAGGTGAGTATATCTCCAAGGAATTCCTAAAGTTTTGTAGAGAAAATGGAATACATAAACAGTTCACAACTCGGTACACCCCACAGCAAAATGGAGTTGCTGAAAGGAAGAACAGAACCATCATGGAGATGGCAAGGAGCATGTTGAAGGCAAAGCATTTGCCAAATGAGTATTGGGCTGAAGCTGTACATTGTGCAGTTTATATACTGAACAGGTGTCCTACAAAAGCAGTCATGAACAAGGTGCCAGAAGAGGCATGGAGTGGGAGAAAGCAAGGAGTCACCCACATGAGAGTTTTTGGGTGTGTGGCCTATGCACACATTCCGGATCAGCTAAGGAGGAAGTTGGACAGCAAAGGGGAGAAATGCATCTTCATTGGATACAGTGATGAATCCAAAGCCTACAGGCTGTACATTCCATCTACCAAGAAGTTCTTTGTCAGCAGGGATGTTCAATTCATTGAAGAGGAAGCTTGGGATGGAAGCATAGAGAAAATAGTGAATGTCAAGAACTGTTTGTCTCATGATGAAGATGAAGAGGAAGTGGATGAAATGAATCCCCAAACAGCAGCGCCAACACAAGGACAGCAAGGTACACCATTGAGGATCAATGAGAGTGCTTCTCCAAGCACACCACAAGGAGGAAATTCAAGTGCATCTTCAAGCACTTGCACACCAAGTGAACGAGGTAAGAAGTTTAGAAATCTAAGTGACATTTATAATGAAGGAATGAATTCCTTATTTGCCTTATATTGTCATGTTGATGATCCTATTCATTTCGAGGATGCAATCAAAGATAGGAAATGGATAGAAGCTATGGATGAGGAAATTAATGCCATAGAGAGAAACAAAACATGGGATTTGGTAGAGTTACCAAAAGGCAAAGAAGTCATTGGTGTGAAATGGGTCTACAAGACCAAAAGCAATGCTGAAGGCAAGATTGAAAGGCACAAGGCAAGGCTGGTTGTCAAAGGCTACAAGCAGCAGTATGGGAGAGATTATGAGGAGACTTTCGCACCGGTTGCAAGGATGGAAACCGTGAGAGCAGTGCTGTCCATAGCAGCACAAAACAAATGGAAAGTCTACCAAATGGATGTGAAATCAGCATTCCTAAATGGAGTGTTAATGGAAGAGGTCTATGTGGAACAGCCTCTCGGATATGAGAAGAAAGGTGAAGAGCACAAAGTGTGCAAATTGAAGAAAGCTCTTTATGGGCTGAAGCAAGCGCCAAGAGCATGGTACAGCAGGATAGACTCATATCTATTGGATAATGAATTTGACAAATGTGAAGGAGAACCCACAGTCTACATCAAGGAAAAGGATGGTAAAATTTTAATTGTTGTCTTGTATGTAGATGATGTTATTTTCACTGGAAATGATATTTATCTTATTGAGAATTTTAAATCAGTCATGAAGGATGAATTTGAAATGACTGACATGGGTTTGTTGAGATACTTCTTAGGCATAGAAGTAGATCAAAATGAAAAAGGAATTTTTATATCTCAAGCAAGATATGTAAATCAAATTTTGAGCAGATTTAAGATGGAAGAATGCAAGGCAGCAATCACTCCCACAGTGATGGGATTAAAGCTCAGCAGAGAGGACAGCAGCAAGGATTTTGATCCTAGCCTATACAAAAGTATTGTAGGCAGCCTTATGTATTTAACAGCAACTAGGCCTGATTTAATGTATGCTGTTAGTTTAATTTCCAGATTCATGGAGAGGCCGAAGGAGGCACATTGGCAGGCAGCAAAGAGAATTTTGAGGTATGTCAAAGGCACTAAAATGTTTGGAATTTTATATCATGCCTCAGAACATTCAGATTTGGTTGGATACACTGACAGCGATTGGGTTGGAAGTGTAGATGATCGGAAGAGCACTTCCGGTTATGTTTTTCATATGGGTTCAGGAGCCATTTCATGGGCTTCTAAGAAGCAGTCCATTGTAGCATTGTCTACAGCAGAGGCTGAATATGTGGCAGCTACAGCAGCAGCGTGTCAAGCAGTGTGGATGAGAAGAATGTTGAGAAGCTTAGGCCAAGAGCAGGCAAAAGCGACAGTGATATTTTGTGACAATAGCTCAGCTATTGCATTGTCAAAGAATTCAGTGTTTCACAAGAGAACGAAGCACATTGATACAAGGTTTCACTACATCAGAGAATTGGTGAACAATGGAGAAATTGTCCTAGAACACTGCAGGACTCAAGAACAAGTTGCGGACATCTTGACAAAGCCACCGGATCAGAAAAGCTTTGAATTTTTGAGGAAGTGTTTGGGTATGACCGAATGCCCAGCAGTTGAAATTAAAGGGGAGTGTTGAAAATATAATTTCAACGCGCTATGTATGCAGCCTAAAACCACCAATCAAAACCACAAAACTGCCCAGGATCATATCGCACCACCATCCATGAAAAGTGGTTTCCGTATGGTTGTGCTCCGATGCGTTTTGGTGAAGGCACGTGGGTCTCACCTGACGTACTCAACTTTGACCCATCGGGAGATATCGTTCACTCATGTGAGGGCTTCCGATATCCTTCTCGTCCGTAGGATCTGCTCCCGTATTTTCGTCCGTTGATCCATTGAAGCTGCATACAAACCAAGGTCAAATCATATTTTGCGTGGAGTAAATTAAAAGCATGGTTGACCATACGTTTTAATTAATGAACTGTCATATGCGTAGGTGAAGTTTTAATGTTTCTTTTATGGGGGAGGTATGGGCATAAATTTTATGTGTGTTATATTTTAAATCGAGCGTTGACCATATGTAGTGTAAAAAAAAGAAAGGCCACGGTAATATTTTTTTTGTATTATGTTTTATATAGCGAGCAAAAACATATATGCTTGTGTCTTGCTCATTGTTTTTTTTTTGAAAGGGAAAACACACTGCAGTGTGTAGAAAAACAAGAACAGGGCGTGAATTTTTTTTGGTATGTATTGCACACGGGAGTAAAGAGAAAACTGGTTTTTACGGCAGTAAGAAGAACCAGAGGGTGTATGCACAGCAGTGCACAAATATGTTGTAATGTTTTTGTGTGGGCATTGAAAAACAGAGGTGAAGGAAAACCATGTATGGTTTTGCAAGTGCATAAAGAAAATGGTGGAGCGTAAGTTGTTTTACACACCAGTGAATGTAAATTTTGTTTTACAGCAGTAAGCTCATGTAAACTTTTGTTACAGCAGTAAGTTGTTTTTCACAGCAGTGAATATGAAAATGATTTTACAGTGGTAAATCCCTCTCAGAAAAAGAGGATGTATTAGTTTCTTTTTGTTTTAATGAATAGAAATCTTTTATGGTGGTGAAATCCTCTGTTACTCAGTGAAATTTTTTTTAAGCTGTCTGTGTATAAAAATCCTGTGGAGGTAAAACAGAGCATTGCCTCTGTGTTTAGTTTGAATCTTGGTTTTGGTATTTTCCCCATTAAAAATACCCAACACGGAGGAGCAGGAAAGTTTGTCCTCGTTCTGGGTCCTCTCAAATATCTGGCGGCTTTGTCGTATTCTTTGGCTGCCTCCTCGCCGGTATCGAAAGTGCCGAGCCACAAGCGTTTTTTACGCAAGGGGTCTCTGATCTCTGCGGCGTATCGACCCCACGGCCTTTTTCTCACGCCTCTGTAATGCACTTCCTTGGCGGAATTGGCATTGCCTCTCTCGTGATTAACATCGCCTTGTCCGTCTCTGGTAGCCATGGAGATCTTCCCCCAACAGATGGATCTACAATTGAGTGAAGAAAGGTGACAATACTCTGAGTGAAAAAAATAGTCCCTTATTAGATATTTAAAGAGAACAAAAGGAGGAAGAGGCGGTGTAGGGCGCAATCAGGCTACGACGGCTGGACTGTAACGGACGTCTGGAATCGGGATGACTCCCGTTGATGGACTTTGGAAAATTGAATGCTTTCCGTACGTCGTGTTGGTCTTTGACCACTGCTCAATGTATTCAATCGTCCCCTACTCTTGCGGCTCTCTCGGCATGGGCACATTCTGGTTACTCCAGATTTACGTTCACCTTGGAATTATTAGAAAATGTTGGAGGATGAAAACTTCGGTTGCATCGTTAACATGCAAGAGGGTTAAAAAGGTTAATTTTAAGTGCGATTGTTGTTGGGGTTTAGGTTTGATTTTTAGTGAGTATTTGATTAATTTGTGAAATTTTAATTTGTGTTATTTAAATTGGTTTTTTAGTTATATAAGTAAATATTTAAAAAAAAATTAAAGCATTTTAATAGTATAAAATTCTGGTAAAATTGGATTATCAAATTTGAGATTTCATCAAATTCTAAACAAAATTAATAAACAAATAAACCAATATTTTTTAAAATCACACTTAAAAAATCCTAACCACAGTCAACATAAAAAAGTATAAAAATAATAACAACCCTGTGAAGTAAGGAAAGCAGATTTTGTCAACCAAGTTACAATATTCATATAAAAATGGCAGAGGAGAGGCGGTGGATGCCGACAGGCGGCTGGGGAGTTGGACAAATGGGGTGTCTGACATCCGAGATGGTGCCGGGATATGGGCTTTCGCAAACTAAACTGTTTGCGTCTGGTTTGGTGGTGGTCTTTTATGAACTATGTGCATTCAGTTCCTCCGCCAGGTTCTCCCGTGGCTGATCGAGGGGGGCACATCATTCAATGCGGTGCCCCAAATCCCAATTCCATTCGAGGGGGCACATCATTCAATGCGGTGTCCCAAATCCTCAAGGAGTTGTTTATAATGAGATTTTTTGGAAGTTTTCTCGTGGGTTTTGTCGGTCAAAATCTGGTAGCAATTTATTGGAATCTCAAGTTTGATAGCTAGTTTCTGCACAATCAAAGTGTCCCAAGGGTTTTTCAGGGTGCTGAATCCAAATATGCAGTTAAAAAACCATTTTAACTGCAACAAATCAAGATTTAACCTCAATTTCTTCCGCCGGATTCCGTCACCAGAATCTCCAAAAAATCGCATTATAGACAACTCCAATCCCCAATTCCGTCCGCTCTTTCGTATCGATTATCATAAATTTACGGTAACCTTGGAATTATTAAACTTTGACGACGAAAACAGCTGAAGCATATATTGCCGTCGAATAAGTCAGTGTCAAGATGGAAACTGATAATCATGTGAAGAAGTTAGTTTTGTAGTAAGTTTATTTTTTAATAAGGCTATGTAAATGGTACCGCTTCCGAAGATTTTAACAAATGATTTATTGGAAGGTGTGTTGAGATTCAAACAAATAATTTATTATACATTGTATGGTACGTTTATTCATCACCAATTCAAAATCCAGACCTTAGAGAGAGTTGAATCAGTTTTTAGTGACTAATCAGTGCAAAATATTCCAAATGTGAATGAAAAAATTATTTTGACTTAATTTTTTAAAAGAGAATTTTAAATTTATATAAATTTTATTTTACCAAAAAATATTGTAGGGAAAAAATTAAAAACATAAATATACTCCCATTACTTACATCTTATATGTAATAAGAATAACATCAATTATTCATCTCAAAAAGCAAAATTGGAATATACAAATTCAAAAGGGAAAAGTGAGCTATGGAAATGAATAAGAAAGGCTAGGGTTGATTGAAGTTGAGCAATAAATGGGCATCCATTTCCTAGCAGGTGCTTAGCATAATTGTTTATGTTGGTATAAGAGAAGTACAATAAAATTTCATAAAAAATGTGATCTTTATTAATAATTAAGGTTTTTGTTCAATAAATATATTGATTAGAGAACGAATTGAAGAACTATTGGAATTCTACTTTTAAGATGAGAAGTTCTGCGAGAAGATGAAGAAGAGTGCATAGTTAATAATGATGATAAAATAATATTAGGTTTATTTTAAGAGTTTTGAGTGTTTAAATCTAAGTTGATGGAAAAGAAGAGGAGGAAAGCATAAAATAAATAAAGGAAAAACTTGAGTTGTTGCTCAATTATTTTATTAAACATAAACTTGATTTACTCATATACATCCATCTATGTGCAACTTGTCTCTCTTGCTTGAATCTTTTACAATGATGGGAAACTACTGTTCGAAATTGTAATTACTCTTACATGTAGAGCAGTCTAAATTTAGAGTGTGAGTTAAGTGAGTCAAGTGTGAGTTAGTTTGAGTCTAGTCTTATTTTGGATAAAGTAAAATATAATGTGTTTGCATGTTGAATTTATTTTGAATGAGTCACTAGTTGAAAAAGGATAAATAAGCCATGATGGGTCCATTGTAAGTCAAGTAAAATTTTGTGTGTTAATATAAAGACAACCACTCGTATCGTTTGTGTGTATTAATTTGTGTTTCCTCTGATTCTCCTTGTCCATCAAATTGGTATCAAAGCGAGGTTGATGAGTGAGGAAGAGTAGAAAAGTTTATTTTCTTCGCTGAGGGAGTTGTGATTGGCCACTGGCCTATAGTGCCACCATATTCTTTGCACGACTCAGTAGCAACGTCACTATTGTGAAGTGCAAACAATATGTAACCTCCAAGTCAATTTCGTTGCCATTAAGTGAAACTTGATGTCCATTAAGGGAGTTTGTTTAAAGCTCACCCACAACTCCCTAAACCACCATTCCGCGTCATCAAAGAAGTCAGCCTACAGAAGAAGCCAGCGTTTCATTGTGGAAGTATTATTCAACACAGGTTTAAAGATTACATTTTTTCTTTTGAAAGGTCAAAGGTTTTAACAAAAGTTCATTTACATGGGTTTTTTTAAATAGGCTCGGAGATATATTTATTAAAGGTGGGCCAAAGAAAAAAGTGTCTGGTATAAGTACGATGGTATTTTTTGTACAATCTCATTTAAAAAAAAAGGTTGATTTAAAAACAAAGTTCCTTGGTTATGAGATTGTGGAAAGTTTGAAGTGCAAATTTTTTTTAAGTGTTTCTTTTATATATTAAAAAAATAAAGGTTTATTATGAGGAAGGAATGTTAACCTCCACGATGACGCAAAATATGTCTTGGATTTCAGTTTCATTCAACAAACAATGGATGAAATAGTTCTATGCAAGGTAGCAAAAGCTACATCTTCTAATGAAGCATGGAAGATCCTGGAAGAAGAATTTCGTGCAAGGGGGAGTGACATGCAACAATAGGTTATGTCACAGGTAGAGAATTTTGCAATAGTAGCAGCAGATCAACGAGAGTCTAGGAGGAAAACAGAGCTTGGAGAATCCCACTCAAAGGTGGATGATGGTCATGAAGTCTGTAAAAGTGAAACACATTATGCAAACATTCATATAGATAATGAAGATGTAGCGAAGATTGCAGAGAGAGAAGATGAAGCCTTTGTATGTGAGTTAGAGAAAGAGCATATAAATGTCCAAGAACTCCATTGTAACGTAGATGGCGCAGATGATGGTGAATCCCACTGTGACGAAACACATGTGGATGATAACTGCAAAGTGAGATGTGAATTGTTGAATCCAGCCGCAACTAATGAATTTGGTGAAGTTGAATTTGTTACTTACCATACGGTGGATGGACATTATGTTGATGATATGTGTGGTTTATTTTTTGAAACGGGGATTAATTGTGGCAATATGGTAAGTGTCATGCTTGATGAAGAATTAAAGATTGAAGATGCCAATGTAGTAGCAAGATATGAAGCAGTTGGAACTGCTCATGAAGCAATATGTGACCTAGCAACAACTGATGATCAAGAAGTGGATAAAATGATTGAAGAGTTTTTTATGAGAATATCCACTGGCAGCGTAACGGTGGAAGACAACCTCCATGCACTGGAAAAGAAGCCAGAGAAGGAAGAGGTAGTAAAGGAATCTCTCACTGAAGAGCATAACAAAGATGTTTTTAACATTAATATTGAATATGAAAGCATTCAAAATAGCATGAGAGAGGAAGCTATAAACAAATTTATTAATAAGTTCGATGCATATTTAAAGTTCATTGAAGAATGGATTGGGAATTTAATTGAACAAATTGATGAGAGTCTTAAAGCAACAACTCGAATAAAATAATTAAATGAAGTGGTGAACAAGGAAAAGGAGTATGCTGATGATTTTACATGTAAGCCTAATGATGATTTTCAGTGCGCAGACTATAGGCTAAAATCAACAGTACATGATGATGAATGTGAAGAGAAAGATATGGAAGTTTCTAACGACAAAGAAGAAAGCATTGAAACCATTTTTCAGCAATGGAGTCAAGAAGAGATAAGATTCCACTATCAAGAAATATGGAAAAAGGAAAGTCAGGAATTTGAAGTGTAATGAACAAAGTGAAGAACATTGTTTGAAGATGAAGAGTTATGGAAATGATCCATGTTTGAACGAATCTTTGAAGAGGAAGTTGTAGAAGACAGGATCAAATTATTTTTCAGAATAAATAAAAGAGAAGTCAAAGGAAAATTGCAGCAACAAAAAGTAAAGAAATATGGATCCTACAATAATAACGCACAATAGAAGCAATTTTGAGGATATATAATTGCGAAGAAACGAAAAAGAAAATTCGAAATTGTAGAGCTTTTGAGTCATTATAGGCCTAGAGTGATGATTGAGTCAATTTCTATTGTAAGCCTAGGAGGCGTAGTTGAGTTATGTTGAGTCATGATTGAGTAATATTGATTCATATCATCGTAATGAAGGGGGAGTGTTGGAAATTGTAATTACTCTCCCATGTAGGGTAGTCTAAATTTAGAGTGAGTTAACTAAGTCAAGTGTGAATTAATCTGATTTCAATCTTATTTTGGAAGAAGTCGAATATAGAGTGTTTTTTCATATTGAAGTTATTTTGAGTGAGTCGCTAGTTGAAAAAGGATAAATACCCCATCATGGGTTCAATGTAAGTCAAGTCAAGTTTTGTTTGTTAATACAAAGAGTAGTAACCCATATTGTTTTTGTGTGTATTAATTTGTGTTTCCTCTTCTCTCTATGTCCATCAGATACAGGTGACACATGTCACCATATAGAAGGTGCCACGTGGCCTAGATGATGTTAGAATGACATAAGCTCATGATGTGACAGAACCTCGAAGTTTGTGTGAAGGGATTGTTTTGTGATGTTTTTCTTGTGTATTTGGTTTTCGACATTGAATGAATAGAACATGCCAAGACAGTGAAAAATGACCTAAGTCAGGGCTACAAGAACATCAAACCTCTGAGCTAGTTAGGCCTATGGGAAAGTTAGGGTTGAGTAAAACATACATGCATAATAGTTGGACTAGGCTGACTAACAACCTTTCGATCTCCTGACCAATGTTGAAAGGCGTGCCTAGGAGTTAGTTTCACATTATCTTCCTTTGTTATTTGTGACTTCACTAACTATGGAAAAGGACCATAGTTGTGTCCAACATTAATGGTGATTGCAGATAACAGAGACACAAGGAAGTGAGGACTATAGGTTGTAGAGCTAACTTTTTGGGTCTGACTCAAATGAAACAAGTCATCCCTAATTTTTCCTACATGTTATAAAGAATTCAAATGAAAAGATGGTTTGGTGTAGAAGAGTTGATTACAAAACAAGAAATCCATGATTGAGTTATAGGTTGGTCTATTTGTAAGCATGGAACGCCTCGTTGGAGTGCATGATTTGACTGAGAATTAATTCTCAGTAGAGGGAAACACTCAAAAATCCATTCTGTCCATTAACTCAATTGTTGTGATTGAGAACAAAAGTTACAGTGGAATGGGGCATCTTGTTGTAGTGTGCAGGATGACTAAAATCTCATTCTCATTATAGGGGACACCCAGATAGTCAACAATTCACTACGATTGCGATGGTTAATGAACTAAGCCCATCTCCATAATTGAATATGATTGCAGTGTGTAGGCAACCTGATGGAACAACAATAGACCATTCCATGTTGCACCACACTATCAGGTACAAATATTACATATACAACATCACTCCCAGTGCAACAGAGGAACAAAACAATGAAGCGTAGTTGAGAAATCGGGGAAATGTAGAGTTGTTGTGAGTTACAGAGTGCTTGGATGTGAGTGTGTGAATGAGCCAAGTGTTAATTGAGAGACATTGTGTCAGAGGGTTGAGTTGAGCAGAAAAGAGCACAGTTAAATGGAGAATTGTTGAGTTGAAGAAAAGGATCTGGTATTGCAATAGATCAAATTTATATTTTTGTGTATTTTTATTAGCCTTTGTTTTCAATTTTAAAATTTTATGAGAAGTATAATAGTGACTAGAGTAGGTAGTTGCCTGCATTCATAAGAGGTTGGTGGCTCTTGGCAAGAAGTGGCTTGTTATCTAAAGGGGTTTGGGGTCTCCTGTGAGTGGGTGCTTAAATTACATCATAATAATAGGCATATTGGTGGTTTTTTTCCCTTTGGGGTTCCATGTAAAAAAATACCTATGTCAATATGTGTGCATGTTGCTCATTTATTATATTGTGTGTACATATGAATGGCTTATCTTGTTCTTTATTTATATAGTATTATGAATGTGCTCACAAGTAACAGGCAGTAGTGAAAATAAATAAAACTTGTTCTTAAAACTCTAAGAACCTCACAATTATTGATTCACCCTCCCATCTTAGTAATTCGTTATTATAACATCAACCACATGTTGATCACCTCAAACAAAATTGGATACCAATTTCCTAGCTATCCGTTTCCAAATGCCTTTAGTGTCAAGGGCTTAAAACCTGCTTCCTAGTGACCTTGTGAGGGAACCATAAGATTCTTCTGAAGGTAAATCCCCCCTGCATATAGAGGCCATCCCTCTAGCCCAATGAGTGGATCTAGCAACAAAATAAACAAACTAACATACACTTTATAGCTTATGTTTAACAATTGCAGAGAGAGAGTGGCCTACCTCACTCTTATGCTAATCGCTCAATCCTTTTGGAGATGACTTTGATTCTTTGGCTCTAGGCCTCACTCACTTGTTCTTCATGTTCGAGTACCTGCAATGAAGATCAAAGAGCTATGTAAGATACAAAAACATATATGGCATACATCAAACATAAACTACTTAATAGATCAAGGATTATTAAGCTAAAAACATAAACATTCACATAATTATGGAAAGTGAACATTAGATGTATATATTAATGAGATAAAAAGGCAAGCATACAACCTATACCTTGATGTTGGAGACCTCCTTTTGGTGGATGTCCAATTCCAAGCAAAGTCTCTTCAAGCACTCCTTCTCCAAGCTAGAATGGGTAGCATGTAAGCATAATCTCAACATAGAAAAACACACTGACCCCAAAATTTAGGTTTTTAGTTAACCTTCTTCGGAATTGATTCAAGGAAATTTTCCTTTGATTGTTCAGGGAGGTTATGGTCCATGTATCATGATGGATATACTGCACAGTTGTCAATGTTTTGGCACTATGGGATATGGAGCATGAAGCGAGAAGAAGGTATAAAAAAATATTGTGCAGTAGATGCCCCTTAAAGAATGAAGGAAGAAAGGGATTGATGGCTGAGATGATTGACAAGTCAATGCAAGGATGAGAACAACACCACGAGGACACGTGAAAATCAAGTATATACCAATACATATACATACCTGAAATCTTTGATGATCATGCCTAATGATACATTAATAGGAATCTAATAATACATGAATGCATGGTATGGATGCAACCATCCGAATAGAAAGGATCATGAATATGGACCCATGGTATGGTCACAACCATCCGTCTAGAGGAAACATGTGTACAATCATGAATAACTCATAACTCCTCGTAACCTGGATTTTATCAAACATAATCTAGAGTCTTGCACTTCGTCTCAACCCGATAAATGTATGAATTATAACATGTGCATAGATGTGTCAAAGTTGAACATGATAAAAAACCACATGATTACCAGTCAATGCTGTAAACAATTAACATGCACGAGAGAAACCACCAATAATGATAATGGGTCTCAAGGTACAATCAGCACAATCCATGAATGTGAATAATGGAGCTGAAGTCGAACGCCCGTGGAATCATCTGATCAAAAGCCAATGACATAAACCTTTCATCGAATGTGAAGAACTTGTCATTGAGGGATGCAATCTCTAAGGTACTGGAAGGGAGCTTCTAGATCATCTTCTTGGATAATGAGCTAAACTCGATAGGAAGTGATCCATCGAAGGAGGGCCATAATGAATCCAACATCATCAACAAAAAAAAAGGGATGTAGTAGTGTAGATAAGTGTGATCCAGGACTGTGGTAGGAAGTTCGACAATATGTAAGCAGTAAAGAACTATAGATAAGACTTCTCTTGAACACATCGGCAACATGACTCCAGAGTTTGGAAGAATTTGACTCAAAATAGGATTAGAAGTCATGATGACGAAATGGTATAATCAGATGAGAGGCAAAATGGATTTGCTGAACCCAGGATGGAAAGTGACTAAGTGAGGATGTCCCAAACCTAACATGAGCAACATATGAGTGTCATGCTCAAGAGTGAAATGCTGCCTTTACAGAATACAAAATATGATTGCTTTCACTTTTTCCCCCACCATTTTTGGTGAGTACCCCATATATTTTATCGTAAGCTTGAAGGGGATAGCTTATTCTTTCAATATAAGTTCATTCTTTAGATGAATCCATCCTAGTAATTTTTAATATTCTTGGGAAGGAGAAACTCGACATCTTTTTCATGTTTAGAGAGTTTGAAAAAGAAGCGAAAAATAAAACTCCAAAGGTCCCTTTTCGTAAATCATCTCTTGAACCCGAAAAGGTAGAAAACAATATCTAAGAGAAATTCTTAGACATGTTAGACTAAGGTATTCCTTTTTTGTACAATCGTATATCTTAGTCCAGAAAAGGGTTAAACTTATACTGAGTAGACATCATTGCATTTACTTTAATGAGTTTTAAATGACAAGTAATCGATAATCTTTTCATTTTTCGAGAGTCAGAAAAGAGCTTAAAGATGACTCCATGGGGTTGCTTTTTCATTTATTTTTTATGAGTCTAAAAAAGTGATAAAATAAAACTCATTGAATTAGTCAAAATAAGTCATTGTCACCAAGAATGTATGACCTTTAATTGCACAGGGAAATGCACATTACTGATTTCAAGGGAAAATATTAAAAAATGAGTGAAATATTCCCTAATTTGGTAAAACTATTATTTAAAAAGTTATAAATAGGGAAAAAAAAGTAAATCATTTTTATCATTTTCCCAATTTGCAATTGTGAGAGCATTTTACCTCATTTGACCTCAATTTTGAAGCAAAGAGTACGATCAATCTCGAACACCATTCACCAAGTTGCTTGTTGCAAGTAAGGGATATGTCCCTTCCATTCATTTTGGTACTCATTTCATGCATTTTCATCCATATATTAGGCTACAAGCAGGACTTGCAAAATTTTTATGTCAAGGGTGACCAACGCAGGTTTTACCCATTAGACTCGTGCTGCTCACCCTGTGGTCAATTAAGCCCTCGTGCTGGAAGCACGAGAAAATTCACACACAGTTGCATTGGCACCAAGGTAAAAAAGAATGTGTGAAATATTCCATGTTAAATGGCTCATCTTGGATTTTGTCTCCATGGAAGCTCATGAAATGTTATTTTATTGATTTTCCATTAGATAATTAGTCCAAAATGGTGGTTGAATGGAACTGAAGAGGACATGAAGCTGAAGACCATCAAGCTACTCAGGATCAAGATTGTGTTGATTCCCTACGAGCATGTGGGTTGCTCAAGTTCTTCGGGATTCTTGGGATTAGATCCCAGCCTGACTTATTACAACATCTGATCAGTTGGTGGGATGTGGAAAACCAACTATTTATGACCGGGGATCAGGAACTCAAAATAAGTGTTGTTGACATTTATTTCATTACCAGGCTGTCTAGAAAGGGACAACGATTTTAGTTGTTTGGTTTGTGCACTGGATGAGAGAGCACATATATGTTTATGGCAAGGAATTGTCCAGGAATCAAAAAGACCCAAAGTGGGAAGATCAATATAAAGACCATCACAAATCTCCCACTACGAAAAATCCTACATACTATGGCTCGAATAGCTGAGCCTCAAGCATTGCATGAGGCAACAAAATCTCATTTCCAGTATGTAATTGAGTGTCTGAATCCCACGGTCTTCAATTGGAGTGAGGGTTTTTTGATTTGCATAAAGTGCGAACATACCAAGTCCAAGTCGAGGAGTTTGAAACAATTTGGTTTTGGATCCATTTTGGTGATGTTATTCCTAGAATGTGTGCCATTGTTGTTTTATTAGTGGTTAGAAGTGGATTCACCAACACCTAGAGATCCACGATTACTCATATGGGATGAGATGATGTGTTGGCTTGAGGGGGCTTGGCCCAAGTTCAGAGTTAATTAGTCAAACAAATCCTTGTACTACTGGCCCTTTCGGCAACAGCCCACGGAGCATGGAATGAGGTCTCACCCGAAGCGGTATGGGGGGATGCTGGAACTAAGTTTCCGCGACCTTGAGATGTATGAGGGGTCGGTTTGGTCCAACTGTGAATACCTTCGCGTAGCTCTAAACATCAAGGTAATTCCATAACCCTATTTTCAAACAATAGCATTTTAATCCAAGTATTCAGAGACTTTAGATACTTACCTTGCGGTCCTTTAAGGAAGCATCGCTCTGCCTCGCTATAGCTGACTGAAGTATCTATCGTGAACTCAGTAATGAATCCTCCTGTAATCCGATTGAGCTAGTGATCAATAGCATGTGGAATCTTATCCTCCGATACTTCCAATCTACGCACCAACTCTAGGGTCCACACAATAGGAGTGTCGAGTTTCCACCTTCCTTGGCTATCTGCTAACTTTGTGATCTACTCATATAGCTCAGTAGGGAAAGATCCGAAAAAGATTCCGCGGAACTCTATGTACAGGTAGTAGTCTAACCGCTCTTATTTTGTCAGTCATGGGTTCTTGTTCTCCTGCACTGCAAACTCGTCAATTCTCCTATCCAACCAACCTTCAATTTCCTTCTTAGTTGGATTCCAATGATACGACATCAGACATCTCTATGCATATTCTGGTCCTGAAAATGGAACCATTTGTTGGCTTGAGGGGGCTTGACCTAGATACAGAGTTAATTAGCCAAGCAAATCCCTATACTACTGGCCCTTTCGGCAATAGCCTGGGCAACGCGAATTAAGGTCTCACCCGAAGCAGCATGAGGGGATGCTCCAACCAAGTTTCCACACCCTTGAGATGTCTGAGGGTTTGGTTTAGTGTAACTGTGAATACCTTCGCGTAGGTTACTTCGCACGCTGTCCTGACCTGCGAGACCTTCATGTAGCCCTAACCAGGGGCTAAGGTGATTTTTCAGTGCCTTAGCAGAGATCTGCGCAACTTCCCAAAGTTACACCGTGTATCTTACTTATCTTCTTATATCAGTTAGTTATCTTCGTGAGGAGAAACATCACACAATACCTCATCTGTGAAGGGCTTGATGCTGTAGGGGAGGCGACACAGCTGGTTTACTCAGAGATTTTTTCCTTGGTGAACCCACCTGATATTGTATGGCTGCGGGTGTGGTGTAGTCGGTAGGCCCGACCGCTTCATAACCTCTACTAAAATGACGTTATTTTGGCTTCCACTGTCTACAATGAATTGCAACGGAGAACCCTTCACCCACATTTGTGAGTGGAAAAGATGGCCCCCCTCCTTTAGATCTTCGGGCTCATTCTTCTGGACCTTGGTGGTGGGAACAGTGGCGCCAGGATCCGCATCAATAATTTGCTTCCCCTTTTCATTCCTCTTGTCGAGTTCTCACTCAGGGTCAGAACATGCATTCTGGTTGTAAAAGACTCACTTCAAAAAATTAAATATAAAATAAAACTTTGCCACACCATACCACTAGCATGAATCCCAATACCTACGACATAATTTGCTAGGTCATTGCCACATTATATTCCATGTCTCTTTTCCACCAGTCATGCCATGTCACTGCCACATATCCCTTGAAATCACCAGTACAATTCCTTACTTTGATCGAGTGATACATTGGATATGATAAAGATGTAGTCCTCCCAAATTTACAAAAAAATAAAAAAAAATTACATTTTTTAATAAAAATATTTTTAAAAATGTGAAACATCAAAAAATTATCTTTCTTTTTAAAAATATCTTTAAATTATACTCAAATGACATGATGCAAAAAGCAAATAAGAGAGACCATTGTTTGATAAAAGTTTGAGTGTTAATGGAATTAATAAAAATTATATTAAGGACAACATAAATAATTTATTAGTTATGAGTTTTCATAAAATATCGCATAAGTAAAATAAGTTTTAGTAAATTTCCAAATCCTTATTATTATTTTGAATGAGTGGTTTGTCCCATGTCGCCATGTGGAGGTTTGTCCATGTTACCATCATGGAGGTTAGTTCATGGAATTAATTATTAATGAGGTGAATATGACAATTACTTCAAAACCCCCTTCAAATTCAAAAAAATATTTACATATTCTAATAAAAACCCCCTTCAAATTCAAAAAAATATTTACATATTTTAATAAAAAATATTTTAAAAATCCAAAACATCAAAAATTTATCTTTATTTTTAAAAATATCTTTAAATTATCCTCAAATGCAAAAGGCAAAGAAGAGAGACCCTTGTTTGATAAAAGTTTGAGTGTTAATGGAGACCCTTGTTTGATAAAAGTTTGAGTGTTAATGGAATTATTAAAGCTATATTAAGGACAACATAAAATAATTTTATTGTTATTAGTTTTCATAAAATATCGCATAAGTAAAATAAGTTTTAGTAAATTTCCAAATCCTTATTATTATTTTGAATGGGTGGTTTGTCCAGTGTTGCCATGTGGAGGTCTGCCCCATGTTATCATGGTGGAGGTTAGTTCACCGAATTGATTATTAATAAGGTGAATATGACAATTACTTCAAAACCCATTTAAACTCAAAAAAAATAATTAATTTTTTAATAAAAATTATTTTAAAAATATAAAACATCATAAATTTATCTTTCTTTTTAAAAATATCTTTAAATTATACTCAAATGACCTAATGCAAAAATCATAGAAGAGAGAACATTTTTAAAAATATCTTTAAATTATACTCAAATGACCTAATGCAAAAATCATAGAAGAGAGAACATTGTTTGATAAAAGTTTGAGTGTTAATGGAATTAATAAAACTATATTAAGTACAACATAAAATAATTTATTAGTTGTGGGTTTTCATAAAATTTCGCATAAATAAAATAAGATATAGCAAATCTCCATACCCCCCTTAACATTATTTTGAATCGGCGTTACAGCTAAACAAATTTTAGTAAATTTCCAAACCCTTAACATTATTTTGAATGGGCGGTTTATCCCATGTTACCATTATTTTGAATGAGCGGTTTGTCCCATGTTACCATCCTCGAGGGTAGTTCACGTAATTGATTATTAATGAGGTGAATATGACAATTACTTCAAAACCGCATTGAAGTTTTCCCATGTCACCATTGTAGAGGTTTGTCCCATGTTACCATCTTGGAGGTTAGTTCAGAAAATTGATTATTAATGAGGTGAATATGACAATTACTTCAAAACCCCGTTGAAATTTTCAGTTCCACCAAAACTCACATAAAATTAATAAAATTCCAATCCCATATTATTACCTAAATGAAAAATTAAACTCATATTCTCAAAATAACCATTAATCTACACAATTAATACCCACTAAAATAACTATAACAATTACTTCAACAATTTAAACACGAAATCTACATAATTATATGTTCTGACTTATGACATCAACACATCATTAAATGAATAAACATTGATATACGGAAGGAGAATATAAAAAGAAGTTACAATAAAGAAAAGGGGAAAGCAAAATTGTTTGAATAAATGTCAGAGGCCACGATATCTCGTATCATTCCATGAAATACAAGTGTGAGTTGTAAATTTTGTACCACCATAGGGATTCAGAGGTTTTTTGGACGCCGAATTTATTTCTAAATAAAAAATATATTTTAAATAAAAAATCACAAATATAATAAAATGTTATGCAAATTCTTAGAAAAGACTTCTTAATGTGCAAAAGTAGAATACTGTTTAGATGGAAGCTTCCCAGTAAGTCCAATCCCAAAGAGGGAAAACATATATATATAACACAACATGACACAATGTTAGGCAGGCTAGATGAGGAATCTGAATATCCTGTCACCTTTGTGTAGCCTCTGGGACAATCAAATTGAATGAGCTTGAAATCGCGTTTTACATTACATGAGGAGGTGGAGGGATCTGAGTGTCTACTACTACTCCCTGGACAAAGTTTAATCGCACTCAGTTTTCAAGAAGTAGCTTTTCCACTACGTGCACACATCGCCTTTATGTCTTCATCTCCCCTAGCAACCACATCCCAATCAGCCGCTACCGAAGGTGAGTGGCTCGATAATTTTATTATGTGTTGTCAAATAATTTTATAGGTCATGAATTGCTTGCCCAAACAATGAACTTAGGTCACTGAATGAAGTTATAAAGATTAGTTAAGTATCCAATTTCGAAAATGATAATTATGTACATAACAAATCTAAATGCAGAGAAATTGGGGAAGTAACTAACACAATATTATTGGATTAGGAACACATCAAGCTCTAAACTCCAAAAGAGGAAATGCACTAAGCATGGATATATGAAATACTTTTCTCCAGGGTGTAAAACAAGTCCAATACGTTGGATTGAAACAAATTTACGCAACGGACAGCCAAATGAAAACCGTCAAAACTATGAGCGTCCATGATGGGATTTTGAGATAGAACAATCATAGCTACTTCATATACAATAAAATTGCAGGAGTTGATAATTTTGTAGACCCCTTATGCAACTTTCACATAAATAAATAAATGGTTGAATTGAAAAAATCGGTAACAGCAGGCTAGCCAAATAGAATGAACTGAAGTGGATCAACTTCGCTGCTAATCCTTCGTTCCAACGGAAATTTAATTACCGAATCCAAGAGAGAGAGTGAGAGAGGGGCAGTTCTCATCTTTATCATCTTCCTGTGCTACCGCCGGAATATTTAAGTTGAATATCGGTGGCATCTCGCTATCCGTTTCAGGAGGAGGAGAGATCTTTGTGTCAACCACCCCCGGGAAGGAAAACGAATCGGCAGGAATTACATTTTTGAGTACGCCCTCTTCCACTGACTCGTGACCTTTGTGTCTACTCATCTGAGGCCCCAGAATCTCCCCGAACAACTTTTTCGCCATCGGCCGCTGCTGAAGAAGATCGATTGCGTACGCCACAGGATCGAGGGAAGGACTAGGGTTGGAACAAAGGCGAGCGCAAGGAATCGAATTGGGAAGTTGGATCTCAGGAGGAGGAGGAGGAATCCTTGTCACTCTGTGATCCTCCATTTCCTCTCCTCGATTCATAAAAAAATGAGTCCAGGGTTTCCCTTGTTTAGCCATAGCGGATCTTCGAAACAACCTCACGTTGTTGTTGTTGTTGCGATGAATAGACAATCGCTCAACACCGGAAAATGGAGGGGCAGGAAGGGTTGTTGAAACTGGAGTCCTGTTGTTTTGGGTGGTGCAGCTGTGGCTGTGACGGCCCATTTCGAGAAAGAAATCAACCGGAGGAGCAGGAAAGTTTGTCCTGGTTCTGGGCCCTCTCAAATATCTGGCGGCTTTGTCGTATTCTTTGGCTGCCTCCTCGCCCGTATCGAAACTGCCGAGCCACAAGCGTTTTTTACTCAAGGGGTCTCTGATCTCTGCGGCGTATCGACCCCACGGCCTTTTTCTCACGCCTCTGTAATGCACTTCCTTGGCGGAATTGGCATTGCCTCTCTCGTGATTAACATCGCCTTGTCCGTCTCTGGTAGCCATGGAGATCTTCCCCCAACAGATGGATCTACAATTGAATGAAGAAAGGTAACAATACTCTGAGTGAAAAAAATAGTCCCTTATTAGATATTTAAAGAGAACAAAAGGAGGAAGAGGCGGTGTAGGGCCCAATCAGGCTAAGACGGCTGGACTGTAACGGACGTCTAGAATCGGGATGACTCCCGTTCATGGACCTTGGAAAATTGAATGCTTTCCGTACCTCGTGGTGGTCTTTGACCACTGCTCAATCCATTCATTCGTCCCCTACTCTTGCGGCTCTCTCGGCATGGGCACATTCTCAAATGCGCTGCACCAGTTTCCAACCCTTGAAGATTGGTTACTCCAGATTTACGTTCACCTTGGAATTATTAGAAAATGTTGGGGGATGAAAACTTCGGTTGCATGCAAAAGGGTTAAAAAAGTTAATTTTAAGTGCGATTGTTTTTGGGGTTTAAGTTTGATTTTTTGCGAGAATTTTATCTTTGATTGGTATTATTTAAAATGGTTTTTTAGTTATATGATTAAATATTTTAAAAAATTAGAACATTTTAATGGTATAAAATTTACTTATCAAATTTGGGATTTCACCCAATTCTAAACAAAATTAACAAACAAATAAACCAATATTTTTTAAAATCACACTTAAAAAAATCCTAACCACAGTCAACATAAAAAAATATAAAAATAATAATAACCAGTTATTTTTTTTAATATAAAAATACAAACTGTGAAGTAAGGAGAGCAGATTTTGTCAACCAAGTTACAATATTCATATAAAAATCGCAGAGGAGAGGCGGTGGATGCTGACAGACGGCTGGGGAGTTGGACGAATGGGGTGTCTGACGTCCGAGATGGTGCCGGGATATGGGCTTTCGCAAACTAAACGGTTTGCGTCTGGTTTGGTGGTGGTCTTCTATGAACTATGTGCATTCAGTTCCTCCGCCAGGTTCTCCCCTGGCTGATCCAGGGGGGCACATCATTCAATACGGTGCCCCAAATCCCCAATTCCGTCCGCTCTCTCGTATCGATTATCATAGATTTACGGTAACCTTGGAATTATTAAACTTTGACGACGAAAACAGCGGAAGCATATATTGCCGTCGAATAATAAGTCAGTGTCAAGATGGAAGCTGATAATTATGTGAAGAAGTTAGTTTTGTAGTAAGTTTATTTTTTTAATTAGGCTATGTAAATGGTACCACTTCCGAAGATTTTAACAAATGATTTATTGGAAGGCGTGTTGAGATTCAAAAAAAAATTTATTATACATTGTAGGATACATTTATTCATCATCAATTCAAAATCTAAATCTTAGAGAGAGTTAAATCAGTTTTTAGTGACTAATCAGTCCAAAAGATTCCAAATGTGAATGAAAAAATTATTTTGACTTAATTTTTTAAAAGAGAATTTTAAATTTACATAAATTTTATTTTACTAAAAAATATTGTATTGGAAAGAATTTAAAAATGTAAATATACTCCCATTACTTATATCTTATATGTAAGAACAATAACATCAATTATACATCTTAAAAAGCAAAATTGGAATATACAAATTCAAAAGGGAAAAGTGAGCTATGGAAATGAATAAGAAAGGACAGGGGTTGATCGAAGTTGAGCAATAAGTGGGCATCCATTTCCTGGCCTCTGCTTAGCATAATTGTTTATGTTGGTATGTGAGAAGTACAATAAAGTTTCATAAAAAAATGTGATCTTTATTAATAATTAAGGTTTTTGTTGAATAAATATAGATTAGCGAATGAATTGAAGAACCATTGGAATTCTACTTTTAAGATGAGAAGTTCTGCGAGAAGATGAAGAAGAGTGTCTAGTTAATAATGATGATAAAATAATATTAAGTTTATTTTAAGAGTTTGAGGGTTTAAATTTAAGTTGATGGAAAGGCGGAGGAAAGCATAAAATAAACAAACAAAAAACCGGAGTTGTTGCTCAATTATTTTATTAAACACAAGCTTGATTCACTTATATACATCTACCAATGTGCAACTTGTCTCTCTTGCTTGCATCTTTTACAATGATGGGCAATTAGTGTTGGAAATTGTAATTACTCTTACATGTAGAGTAGTTTAAATTTAGAGTGTGAGTTAAGTGAGTCAAGTGTGAGTTAGTTTGAGTCTAGTCTTCTTTTCCGTAAAGTAAAATATAATGTTTTTGCATGCTGAATTTATTTTGAATGAGTCACTAGTTGAAAAAGGATAAATAAGCCATGATGGGTCCATTGTAAGTCAAGTCAAATTTTGTGTGTTAATATAAAGACAACAACTCATATCGATTCTTCTTGTCCATCAAATTGGTATCAAAGCAAGGTTTGACGAGTTAGGAAGAGTAGAAAAGTTTATTTTTTTGGCTAAGGGCGTTGTGATTGGCCACTGGCCTATAGTGCCACCATATTTGTTGCACAACTCGGCAGCAACGTCACTATTGTGAAGTGCAAACAATATGTAACCTCTAGGTCAATTTCATTGCCATTCAGTGAAACTTGTTGTCCATTAAGGGAGTTTGTTTAAAGCTCACCCACAGCTCCCTAAACCACCATTCTGCATCATCGAAGAAGTTAGCCTACAGAAGAAGCCATCGTTTCATTGTGGAAGTATTATTCAACACAGGTTTAAAGATTACATATTTTCTTTTGAAAGGTCAATGGTTTTAACAAAAGTTCATTCACATGGGTTTTTTTAAATATGCTCGGAGATATCTTTATTAAAGGTGGGCCAAAGAAAAAGGTGTCTGGTATAAGTATGATGGTTTTTTTTTACAATCTCATTTAAAAAAAAGGTGATTTAAAACAAAGTGCCTTGGTTATGAGATTGTGAAAGGTTTGAAGTGCAGATTTTTTTAAAGTGTTTTTTTATATATTAAAAAAATAAAGGTTTATTATGAGGAAGGAATGTTAACCTCCATGATGAGGCAAAAGATGTCTTGGTTCAACAAACAATGGATGAAATATTTCTATGCAAGGTAGCAAAAGCTACATCTTCTAAGGAAGCATGGAAGATCTTGAAAGAAGAATTTGGTGCAAGGGGGAGTGACATGCAAACATAGGTTATGTCATAGGTAGAGAATTGTACAATAATAGCAGCAGATCAACGAGATTCTAGGAGGAAAATAGAGCTTGGAGAATCCCACTCAAAGGTGGATGATGGTTATGAAGTCTGTAAAAGTGAAACATATTATGCAAACATTCATATGGATAATGAAGATGCAACGAAGATTGCAGAGAGAGAAGATGAAGCCTTTGTATGTGAAGTAGAGCAAGAGCATATAAATGTTTAAGAACTCCATTGTAACATGGATGGTGCAGACGATGGTGAATCACACTGTGATGAAATACATGTGGATGATAACTACAAAGTGAGATGTGAATTGGTGAATCCAGCCGCAACTAATGAATTTGGTGAAGTTTAATTCATTAATGAGCACATGGATGATTGAATAACGCACCATATGGTGGATGGACATTATGTTGATGATATGTGTGGTTTAATTTTTGAAACGGGGATTAATTGTGGCAATATGGTAAGCGTCATGCTTGATGAAGAATTAAAGGTTGAAGATGACAATGTAGTAGCAAGATATGAAGCAGTTGGAACTGCTCATGAAGCAATATGTGACCTAGCAACAACTGCTGATCAAGAAGTGGATAAAGTGATTGAAGATTTTTTCATGAGAATATCCACTTGCAACATAATAGTGGAAGACAACCTCCATGCATTGGAAAAGAAGGCAGAGAAGGAAGAGGTAGTGAAGGAATCTCTCACTGAAGAGCATAAAAAATATGTTTTTAACATTAATTTTGAATATGAAGGCATTCAAAATAGCATGAGAGAGGAAGCTGTAAACGAATTTATTAATAAGTTCGATGCAGATTTAAATTTCATTGAAGAATGGATTGGGAATTTAATTGAACAAATTGATGAGAGTCTTAAAGTAGCAACTCGAATAAAATAATTAAATGAAGTGGTGAACAAGAAAAAGGAGTATGATAATGATTTTACATGTAAGCCTAATGATGATTTTTAGTGCACAGACTACAGGCTAAAATCAACAGTACTTGATGATGAAAGTGAAGAGAAAGATATGGAAGTTTCTAAAGACAAAGAAGAAAGCATTGAAACCATTTTTCAACAATGGAGTCAAGAAGAGATAAGATTCCACTATCAAGAAATATGGAAAAAGGAAAGTCGGGAATTTGAAGCGCAATAAACAAAGTGAAGAACATTGTTTGAAGATGAAGAGTTATGGAAATGATCCATGTTTGAACGAATCTTTGAAGAGGAAGTTGTAGAAGACAGGATCAAATTACTTTTCAGAATAAATAAAAGAGAAGTCAAAGGAAAATTGCAGCAACAACAAGTAAAGAAATATGGATCCTACAATAATAACGCACAACAGAAGCAATTTTGAGGATATATAATTGCGAAGAAACGAAAAAGAAAATTCAAAATTGTAAAATTTTTGAGTCATTGTAGGCCTAGGGTGATGATTGAGTCAATTTCTATTGTAAGCCTAGGAGGCGTAGTTGAGTTATGTTGAGTCATGATTGAGTAATGTTGATTCATATGATCGTAATTAAGGGGGAGTGTTGGAAATTGTAATTACTCCCCCACGTAGAGTAGTCTAAATTTAGAGTGAGTTAACTAAGTCAAGTGTGAATTAATCTGATTTCAATCTTATTTTGGAAAAAGTCAAATATAGAGTGTTTTCATATTGAAGTTATTTTGAGTGAGTCGCTAGTTGAAAAAGGATAAATACCCCATCATGGGTTCATTGTAAGTCAAGTCAAGTTTTGTTTATTAATACAAAGAGTAGTAACCCATATCGTTTGTGTGTGTATTAATTTGTGTTTCCTCTTCTCTGTATGTCCATCAGATAAGGTGGCACATGTCACCATACAGATGGTGCCACGTGGCCTAGATGATGTTAAAATGACATAAGCTCATGATGTGACAGAACCTCGAAGTTTGTGTGAAGGGATTGTTTTGCGATGTTTTTCTTGTGTATTTGGTTTTCGGCATTGAATGAATAGAACATGCCAAAACAGTGAAAAATGACCCAAGTCAGGGCTACGAGAAAATCAAACCTCTGAGCTAGTCAGGCCTATGGGAAAGTCGAGGTTGAGTAAAACATACATGCATAATAGTTGGACTAGGCTAACTAACAACCTTTCGATCTCTTGACCAATGTTGAAAGGCGTGCCTAGGAGTTAGTTTCACATTGTCTTCCTTTGTTATTGGTGACTTCACTAACTATGGCAAAGGACCATAGTTGTGTCCAACATTAATGGTGATTGTAGATAACAGAGACACAAGGAAGTGAGGACTATAGGTTGTAGAGCTAACGTTTTGGGTCTGACTCAAATGAAACAAGTCATCCCTAATTTTTCCTACACGTTATAAAGAATTCAATTGAAAAGATGGTTGGGTGTAGAAGAGTTGATTAAAAAACAAGAAATCCATGCGTGAGTTACAAGTTGGTCTATTTGTAAGCATGGCATGCCTCATTGGAGTGCATGATTTCACTGAGAATTAATTCTCAGGAGAGGGAAACACTCAGAAATCCATTCTATCCATTAACTCAATTGTTGTGATTGAGAACACAAGTTACAGTGGAATGGAGTGTCTTGTTGTAGTGTGCAGGATGACTAAAAGCTCATTCTCAGTATAGGGGACACTTAGATAACTAGTCAACAATTCAATGTGATTGCGATGGTTAATGAACTAAGCCCATCTCCATAATTGAATATGATTGCAGTGTGTAGGCAACCTAATGGAACAACAATAGACCATTCCATGTTGCACCACACTATCAGGTACAAAGATTACAGATACAACATCATTCCCAGCGCAATAGAGGAACAAAACAGTGAAACGTAGTTGAGAAATGAGGGAAATGTAGAGTTGTTGTGAGTTACAGAGTGCTTGGATGTGAGTTTGTGAATGAGCCAAGAGTTAATTGAGAGAAATTATGTCAGAGGGTTGCGTTGAGTAGAAAAGAGCACAGTTAAAAGGAGAATTGTTGAGTTGAAGAAAAGGATATGGTATTGTAATAGATCAAATTTATATCTTTGTGTATTTTTATTAGCCTTTGTTTTCAATTTTAAAATTTTATGAGAAGTATAATAGTGGCTAGAGTAGGTAGTTTTCTGCATTCATAAGAGGTTGGTGGCTCTTGGCAAGAAGTGGCTTGTTATCTAAAGGGGTTTGGGGTCTCCTGTGAGTAGGTGCTTAAATTACATCATAATAATAAGCATATTGGTGGTTTTTTTCCCTTTGGGGTTCCATGTAAAAAAAATACCTATGTCAATATGTGTGCAAGTTGCTCATTTATTGTATTGTGTGTACATATGAATGGCTTATCTTGTTCTTTATTTATATAGTATTATGAAGGTGCTCACAAGTGACAAGCAGTAGTGAAAATAAATAAAACTTGTTCTTAAAACTCTAATAACCTCACAATTATTGATTCACCCTCCCCTCTTAGTAATTCGTTATTATAACATCAACCACATGTCAATCACCTCAAACAAAATTGGATACCAATTTCCTAGTTATCCCTTTCCAAATGCCTTCAGTGTCAAGGGCTTAAAACTTGCTTCCTAGTGACCTTGTGAGGGAACCATGAGATTGTTGTGAAGGTAAATCCCCTCTGCATACAAAGGCCATCCCTTTAGCCCAATGACTGGATCTAGCAACAAACTAAACAAACTTAAATGCACTTTATAGCTTATGTTTAACAAATGAAGAGAGAGAGTGGCGTACCTCGCTCTAATGCTAATTTCTCAATCCTCTTGGAGATGACTTTCATTCTCTCGCTCTAGGCCTCACTCCTTACTTGTTCTTCATGTTCGAGTACCTGCAAGGAAGATCAAAGAGCTATGCAAGATACAAAAGCATATATGGCATACATCAAACATAAACTACTTAATAGATCAAGGATTATTAAGCTAAAAGCATAAACATTCACACAATTATATGTATATATTAATGAGATAAAAAGGCAAGCATACAACCTATACCTTGATGTTGGATACCTCCTTTTGGTAGATGTCCAATTCCAAGAAAAGTCTCTTCAATTACTCCTTCTCGAAGCTAGAATGGGTAGCATGTAAGTGTAATCTTAGCATAGAAAAACACATTGACCCCAAAATTTAGGTTTTTAGTTAACCTTCTTTAGAATTGATTTAAGGAAATTTTCCTTTGATTGTTCAGGGAGGTTATGGTTTGTGTATCATGATGGATATACTGCATATTTGTCAATGTTTTGGAACTACGGGATATGGAGCATGAAGTGAGCAGAAGGTATGAAAAAATATTGTGTAACAGATGCCCCTTAAAGCATGAAGGAAGAAAGGGAGTGATGGCTGAGATGATTGACAAGTCAATGCAAGGACGATAACAACACCATCAAGACACGTGAAAATCAAGTATATACATATACATATACATATCTAACATCTTTGATGATCATGCCTAATGATACATGAACAGGAATCTAATAATACATGAATGCATGGTATGGACGCAACCATCCGAATAGAAAGGATCATGAATATGGACCCATGGTATGGTCACAACCATCCGTCTAGAGGAAACATGTGTACAATCATGAATAACTCATAACCCCTCGTAACCTGGATTTTATCAAACATAATCTAGGGTCTTGCGCTTCGTCTCGACCCGATCAATGTATGAATTATAACATGTACATAGATGTGTCAAAGTTGAACATGATAAAAAACCACCTGATTACCGGTCAATGATGTAAACCATTAACATGCACGAGAGAAACCACCAATAATGACAATGGGTCTCAAGGTACAATCAACACAATCCATGAATGTGAATAATGGAGCTGAAGTAGAACGCCTGTGGAATCATCCGATCAAAGGCCAATGACGTAAACCTTTCATCGAATGTGAAAAACTTGTCATTGAGGGATGCAAACTCTAAGGTACTGGAAGGGAGCTTCTAGATCATCTTCTTGGATAATGAGCCAAAGTCGATAGGAAGTGATCCATCGAAGGAGGGCCATAATGATTCCAACATCATCAACACAAAAAAAAGGATGTAGTAGTGTAGATAAGTGTGATTCAGGACTGTGGTAGGAAGTCCGACAATATGTAAGTAGTAAAGAACTATAGATAGGACTTCTCTTGAACACATTGGAAACATGACTCCAGAGTTTGGAAGCATTTGAATCAAAATAGGATTAGAGGTCATGATGACGAAATGGTATAATCAGATGAGAGGAAAAATGGATTTGCCAAACCCAGCAAGGAAAGTGACTAAGTGAGGATGTGCCAAACTTGACATGAGCAACATATGAGTGTCATGCTCAAGAGCGACATGCTGCCTTTACAGAATACAAAATATGATTTCTTTCACTTTTTCCCCCACCATTTCTGGCAAGTACCCCATATATTTTATCATAAGCTTGAAGGGGATAGCTTATGCTTTCAATATAAGTTCATCCTTTAGATGAATCCATCCTAGTAATTTTTAATATTCTTGGGAAGGAGAAACTCGACATCTTTTTCATGTTTAGAGAGTTTGAAAAAGAAGTGAAAAAGAAAACTCCAAAGGTCCCTTTTCGTAAATCGTCTCTTGAACCTGAAAAAGGTATAAAACAATATCTAAGAGAAACTCTTAGCCATGTTAGACTAAGGTATTCCTTTTTCGTACAATAGTCTATCTTAGTCTAGAAAAGGGTTAAACTTATACTGAGTAGACATCATTGCATTTACTCTAATGAGTTTGAAATGACAAGTACTCGATAATATTTTCACTTTTCGAGAGTTAGAAAAGAGCTTAAAGATGACTCCATGGGGTCGCCTTTTCATTTATTTTTTATGAGTCTAAAAAAGTGATAAAATAAAACTCGTTGAATCAGTCAAAATAAGTCATTTTCACCAAGAATGTATGACCTTTCATTGCACAAGGAAATGCACATTACTGATTTCAAGGGAAAATATTAAAAAATGAGTGAAATATTCCCTAATTTGGTAAAACTATTATTTAAAAAGTTATAAATAGGGAAAAAAGTAAATCATTTTTATCATTTTCCCAATTTGCAATTGTGAGAGCATTTTACCTCATTTGACCTCAATTTGAAGAAAGGAGTATGATCAATCTTGAACACCATTTGCCAAGTTGCTTGTTGCAGGTAAGAGATATGTCCTTTCCCTTCATTTTGGTACTCATTTCATGCATTTTCATCCATATATTAGGCTACAAGCAGGACTTGCAAAAATTTTATGTCGAGGGTGAGCAGCGCAGGTTTACCCATCTGACTTGTGCTGCTCACCCTATGGTCAATTAAGCCCTCGCGCTGGAAGCACGAGAAAATTCACACACAGCTGCACTGGCATCAAGGTAAAAAAAATGTGTGAAATATTCCATGTTAAATGGCTCATCTTGGATTTTGTCTCCATGGAAGCTCATGAAATGTTGTTTTATTGATTTTCCACAAGATAATTAGTCCAAAATGGTGGTTGAATGGAACTGAAGAGGACATGAAGCTGAAGACCATCAAGCTACTCAGGATCAAGATTGTGTTGATGCCCTATAAGCATGTGGGTTGCTAAAGTTCTTCGGGATTCCCGGGATTAGATCCCAGCCTCGGTTATTACAACACCTGATCAGTTGGTGGGATGTGGACTGCCAACTATTTATGACCAGGGATCCGGAACTCAACATAAGTGTTGTTGACATTTATTTCATTACCGAGTTGTCTAGAAAGGGACAACGGGTTCAATTGTTTGGTTCGCGCACTAGAGGAGAGAGCACGGATATGTTTATTGCAAGGAATTGTCCAGGAACCAAAAAGACCGAAAGTGGGAAGATTGATATAAAGACCATCACAAATCTCCCACTGCGAAAAATCCTACATAGTATGGCTTGAATATCTGAGGCTCAAGCATTGCATGAGTCAACAAAATCTCATTTCCAGTATGTAATTGAGTGTCTAAATCCCAAGGTCTTCAATTGGAGTGAGGTTTTTTTGATTTGCATGAAGTGCGAACATGCCAACTGCAAGTCGAGGAGTTTGAAACAATTCGGTTTTGGATCCATTTTGGTGATGTTCTTCCTAGAATGTGTGCCATTGTTTTTTTATCAGTGGTTAGAAGTGGATTCACCAGCACCTAGAGATCCAAGATTACTCATATGGGATGAGATGATGTGTTGGCTTGAGGGGTCTTGACCCAGGTTCAGAGTTAACTAGTCAAACAAATCCTTCTACTACTGGCCCTTTCAACAACAGCCCATGAAGCATGGAATGAGGTCTCACCCGAAGTAGTATGGGGGGATGCTGGAACCAAGTTTCCGCACCCTTGAGATGTCTGAGGGTTTGGTTTAGTCCAATTGTGAATACCTTCGCAGAGGTTACTTTGCGCGCTATCCTAACCTGTGATACCTTCACGATCTATTATAAATTCCTTGGCGCAGCCCTAACCAGGGGCTGAGGTGATTTTGCGCTGCCCTAGCAGTGATCTGTGCTACTTCCCCAAGTTACATTGCGTATCTTACTTATCTTCTTATAATAGCTAGTTATCTTCGCTTAAACAAATACTTTATCTTATATTCACTTTATCAACACATTCATATAAGTTCATGCATCATATAAACAATAGAAATGCAATTTATATCTGATAAATTCAATGCACAAAACAGGAAAAAGATAAACATAAATGATGTAAAGCTTCTCTTTATTACTTCTCCAATGGTTAGAGACTCAACTCACCCTACGCACTCAGCTGTGGACTACTAGGCCTCTGTGCACTCAGTTGCAGAGCCTTCTCCTGCTCTACGACCAAAAGACTCGACTCTACACTTAGATAAGACTCAATCCTCCATCTATTACTTCCTCTTCTCTTCCATCACTAGATCTTACTGGCTCACTTCTCTACAACTTAAAGCCTCGCTCTATTTATACAATCCCATGGTCCGTGGACCATGGGTAGATCTCTAAAGCCGACATTAAATTACAAAATTGAGGGTGGACAACCCTATGACTCATTTACAAGTTCGTGCTCCGTGCCCACAAAATGCGAAGTCTTTATATTGGATTTGGTCAAAATCTTGGCTTTAAGGACCAATACTTCCCTTGGGGTATCCCGCACCCAACAGGCCCCCAACACAAACATCGTGACTCGCGTCGAGTCACTCAGTTGGTGCAGAGATCTTCGGGAGACCTCGAAACTCTGCTCAGACCACTGCAAGGTCAGCAACGCACTGAGTGGCTGCTTGTTGTATCTCCTGCACGCACTATCGAGAGACTGCTGTATCTGAAATGATTCCTTGTATCTTATCTTACGTTGCCTACATCTGTTTATAGTCCCGTGCCTCCTTTTAGCTACTAGAAGCGCTAGGACTGTGCTTCGGTGGGCTAGTCAGGTAGTCGGGCCACCCGTGTATGGCTTCAACTAACTTCCATTCACTCTTGCTGGGAAAGGTTCTCCATTTAACTTTACCAACTGCATCGCACACTTTACCATCTGCATCGCGCCACCATCAGTGATCGCTTTAGTAATATACAACCCGATCCAAGGCATCACACTGATTAACTCTCGGCGGTAGCTCCTAAATTTGTCAATGGAACTGTGCGCCTCTTATCTTATCACCATGACCTTTTTATCAAGAAAGTCCATCTTTATTCCTTCCTCAAGCTTCTTGAATTCTTCTTCCATAATGGCGCTTTTCACCCTTAATAGAACTCTTTCCTTCATGAGTTCTTGGAGCCTAAGATCACCCTGCTGGATCTCTTCATCAGGTCCCAAGTGTTATTCTTCATCAAGTTGTGTGATCCTTGCTTCCAAGGCTCTGCGATCTGTCATATATGTGGGCGCTGCTATGCGTGAACTAGGCATGATAGACTCCATCTACATTACAGCGTTCGCTCCGTAGGCCAGCTTATAAGGCGCTTGGTCTATCAGTTTCTTTCACATCGCCCTATAAGCCCATAAAACTACTGGTATGTGTAGATCCCAATCACTTCGCTGTGCATTATATACCTTTTTCAACACTTCGCAGACCTTGTTAATTATTTTTCGTGTGGATAACCTTGTACGTGCTCATTCTCTCCACATTCTATCATTCTAACTTGAGGAATCATTTGCGCATTCCCCCAACCCCCCTGCCCCCCAACACATGCTCATTGACCATATTTCCCAATGCACAGTTCATGCATATCCGCACAGGTTGTTTACCATATGTCGGCATCCACCTAGCTAGATGTGTGCATGGTTTATCTTGCTGATTGCATTTATCAGTCAATCGCACTCTAGGCTTTCCAAACCGCGTGCGCATCATTCTTCTACATGCGTGCTAGTCTTCAAAGCTTCCTTTGTCCGTACCCCACCACCTTATGGGTGTAGCGCGCAGTACCCAATTCAAAGCCTGCAAACGTTTCTTTTCTGGCACCTCCCTTTTGAATCTATCCAAGAAAGAATCTACCTGACCTAATCCATCATAAGTAGGGAGATATCCCACTTCTGTTGATATGGAGTGTGGTGACCTTGTCATCATGTTACAATTAAGCATGGTTACCTGTCTTAAACAAACAAGTGTTGTCCTGGAGCTAGCTTTGGGGGTTTTATAACATCCTTTGAATTTGAATTTGATCCTTCCCCCCAGTTCTTCATCATTAATGCCTTCTTGGCGGCAGATTATCCCAAATATTGTTCTTAATTCGTGTCTTAATTGCCCGCCGCCCGCTCCTTTTTGCCTTAAATTGGACCTCTTGTCATGAACAGTGACACCAACGGTCACCTCCTAGCCTACCCGTGCAGCAGCGTAGCCCCCTATGCATGGCCATGACTCCTGTGACATACCGATCTCACGTGCAACCTCATTTTCATGCAGCTCCCATACAGACTCTTTTAAAGTCCCATGCTCTCTTTCAACTACTTGGAGTGCTGAGACTGTGCTTCCTACAGATAATTAGGTGGTCGCACATCGGTACGAGGCTTCAAGTCACCTTCCAACCTGATCTGCGGGCCTTCCTTAGCTACCCTTGCGCTAGTCAACGCCTCGTGTTATTCCTTATACGGTGCACTCCCTTGGTTCCTTTGTCTATTGAGGTGCAGCCACAACCATGGTATCAGAGCCACAAATCCTTCTAATGCAGTAGTGTGTCTGCCTCCCTCTTGTCCTGTCGTACTTAGTTCCTTGGCGTAGCCTGACTTTGTGATTTCAGTTTTTAGTTTGTTGATTTCTTTGTCCAAGATCCTGCTTTTCTTCCTTAGCCGTACTCGATTTTCTTCGAGTTCACGAATTCTCAAGTGCCCTCACCGAATGGCGTCCTACAACTGCATATAGTCGACTTCACACAGTGGCATAATTCCTTCGTTCTGGTCCCTATGAATTGTTCCAATTATGTGAAGATTCCTTCCTCCTAAACCTATGGCCTTGACTCTACCCGTCATCTTTAGGATCGTCTCCGTGCTCAGATTCTTGTGCAAGGCCCTAGAGGCCCATCGAACCACCGGTACACGTCAGTCCCAATCAGCTCGTCTCACGTGGTGAACTCTGTTCATGATTCCACATACCTTCTAAAATGCTTCTACATGGAACCTCTATGGGGCGCATCGTGTTTCCTGCTGCTACGACTGGTTCTCATTGTTGATCCTTAGTCTAGGGTGTGCTTGCACAACACACATCTAAACCGACCGACACAGGTGGGCGCACAAGCTGCTTCATCCTGGCTGCCCGACTCTCATTCGGCACCGAGGGCTTCCAAACCATAAGCGCATCTATCTTCTACATTCGGTCTAGTTTACAATGGTCTTCTGATGTGTACTCCACCATCGTGAGGGTGTTGCGCGCAATGCCCATTCTAGCGCACCGTACTACTATTGTTCCATACTGCGCTTTCAAATTTGTCCAGGAACTCATCCACCGCTGTCACCCCATGATATGTTGGCATTTCTGATGCCTCTGTCATCATCCAATGTAGTGATCTAATCATCATGTTGCAATTTAGTGTTGTCACTTCGTGCAACCGATTCTGCGAACATTCTACTTCTTCGTTTGAATTTGAAGTATAGGAACTATCACGCTCCCACGAGATTCTCCCATCTGCGGTCGGGTTCACCCAATCCTGGTCTCGCGCTATTATCTGGTAAATAAAATCTAGCTCATTATCGCTTTCATCGTCGTGCACTGGTTCAGTGTAACACTCTCCTCGACTGGGTCTAGCGAAACTACTATGTGTACGGACTTTTTCTCAAATATCATCTTTTGCTTCTTCAGGTTAATGACTCCAATCATATCAGTGGCCCAGTCTATTCCTAGCAACATGGGATAAGGTTTCCTGTCATCAATAATATCTATTACTTCAAAGTTTTTCCGTGTGCTCGCGCCTTTGATATCAATTGTTACCCCTTGTAACCTCCCCATGGGAAAAATCTTCTGCTGGTTCACCATTCGTAATTGAATAGGGGACCACTGCAACATGGGCTTGCCCATGTGTTCCCATGTTTGCTTCGGTAATACATTTGCATCCAATCCCAGATCTAGGATGACCTGATCCATTTCATACTTACCAATCTGTGCAGTCAACCTCATCTCCCTTCCAGTGCGCAATGTATGCTTCCCTAATTTCTGGACTATGCACAGTTCTCCTGACCTTGCACACACCTAGTCATCAATTTTCGTCCCTTAACTACCTTATTATCATGCATTAGCTTCATGCATGTCTCCATAAAGGTGGTAAGCATAGACGAATCCATCCCTGGCTCTGGTTGATCCTTACTACCTAAAGTAGAGGCTTCCACAAAGCTCTTCTTAGCTTCCATGAATGTCTCTTTTGTGTGTTATAGGTCAAACTCAGGTTCCTTTGTAAGAGCCTTGCGAACCCATGTATCTTCCTCAGGTTGCTTCCCCTTATCCTCCCTTATGGTCACACCGCTTCTGAGCATCATGTTCACATTTGGGTCTTCTTCGCATGGTTTAGACTTCATCATTTGGATATTCTGAGTTGGTGGAGGCTGGAGTAACCCTTTCTCGTGCATCTGTGTGATCAACATAGGACAATCTATCATTTCATGATCAAACTGATCACAGTACAAATAAGATATCCTTATCGGGTTGGTACAATCACAGGTGTAGTGTTGTGGCCCTCCGCAATTGTAACAAATTAACTGTTCGCGGCCCCTTCCTAGTCCTATTCCTCCTTGTCCTCGACCTCACCCCTGAAATCCAGCACGCTCCATCCCCACAACTGGGTCGAGGCCTCAGGTTTCTATCTACATTGTATAGGCTGGGGTTCACTCCATCATTAACTTGTAGCTACAACAAGTGCACTCGTCGTGGCCTACCAACCTACAGAAATTACAAACAACTGTTGTGGACTTTGGGTATACCTTTGTAGCAAATGACAATTATTTGTCATGTGTTTTACCCCTATCTGACAGATCAAGCACCATAATGTGGGTGTTGCACTCGGCCCTTCCTGTGCCTCCGGTCTCAACGGCATTGGCTCCCCTCCTACCAAGTAGTTCGTGAATACTCGACAGTGGTCTTTGTCATGGCCCTGGACTTTGCATTTTATTCACCATACTTTCTCGTGCGCCTATGGTCGCGATTCCCTATCCTTCTTCAAGCTTTGCATCTTGAGGCAGAGATTCTGTAGTTGCACATGGATTTGTTGAACTCCCAGTCTAGGGTCTTGCATCAGGGTCTCATGCAACCTCATCGCCATTTCCAATGCTTCAGCTTGGGTTGAAAGCTTCTGCTGTGATAGCGTCATCCTCAGGTGTGGTGTCAGAGAGGCCACAAACCATGCGCGATGTTGCACATCTGTTACCGTCATATTAACCTCGCAAATCGTACTCTTCAGCCATTGATCTAGATCCCAGGGGGTCTCGCCTGGAAGTATTATGATCTCTTTAAATCAGATGATTGACTGTGTCTCTGATATCGGCCAACTAAATTCTCTGTTCAGCGCATTTTGGATCTCTGTTATTCCTGCATTTGGGTGGTCATTAGAGTGATTGATATACCATGTCAACGCATGATCCTGCAGTGTGCTCACCAATGTAGCCTTCTTAATGTTGTCATCTATGACCCCTTGGGATTCCTACATTGCTCTTATCACGAACCAGAACTCGTCCAGATCCTCATTCCCTACTCCTCTGAATATAGGTAGCTTGATCGCACTCGCCATGCTGAACTGCGAGGTTGGTGGAGGTGGAGTGGGTGGAGATGGAGGTGAAGGAGGTGAAGCGGGTGGTGGCATGGGTGGGGGTGGTAACTGTGGAATGCACTGTCTTATCAAAATGACCGCACTTCTCAGAGACACCCGAGCAAGTTCCTCCTCACTCTCTCATAAAGGTGAAATTAAGGGAATGTTTCCTAATTCCCTACTACCTTTGTAGATATTTCTACTTCGCTTCGTTCCAATCATTAATGTATTCGCATAACCCACTTTTTACATAACAACATCTTAATCTAGGTATTTAGATATTTAATATACTTACCTCACGGTCCTTTGAGAAAACGTCATTCTACTTCATTGTAGCTCACAGTTGTGTCTATCACAAACTCAATGATGAATCCCCCTATTATCCGGTCGAGCCAGTGGTCCACAACTCTCGCAATCTTGTCTTTTGATGCCTCTAGTTTGTGCACTAATTCCAAAGTCCACACTATTGGTTGATCAAGCTTACACCTTCCTTGGTTGTCAGCTAGCCACGCAATCCACTCATATAGTTGAGAAGGTAAGGATGCAAAGAAAATCTCGTGAATTTCTGTATACACCTAGCGATCCAGCCACATTTTCTTGGATACCTTCGGCGTTCTGTTTTCCTGTGCCACGAACTTGTGAATCTTCTTGTCCAACCACTCTTCAATTTCCTTCTTTGTTGGGTTCCAGTGTTCCAACACCAAACATCCCTTAGGATGATTCTGGTCCTGGCAATGGAACCATTTGTTGGCTTGTTGTGGCCTGACCTAGGTTCAGAAGTGATTTAGCCAAACAAATCCTGAAACTACCAGCCCTTTTGGCAACAGTCTGAGCTGCGCGGACTGAGGTCTCACCCGAGGTACTATGGGAGGGTGCTGGAACCAGGTTTCCGCACCCTAGGGATGTCTTGATGAAGTCTAGGAAGTTAGGGAACTAAACCTGCGCGCTTGCATTGCTCTGCGCAGCCTTCTGTCCTCCGTAGCTTGTGCAACTGCTTCCACACACCTGTGTAAAGAGCATGAGGAGGTGTTGTCTATATCTTTTACCCTTACTATGCTATTATAGATCTTAACTTAATTGTATGGGCCCAATATTCTCATTAATCATTCAACATTCATAACAAGTGCACGCAATCATAAAATTGTAAAGAGATGCTTAAATATAACAGAGCATAGACACACGAATGTTTCAGAATCAACTTATCTTTTATTAATTCCCTGTCCAAGTACAATCCCAACTCCGCCCTTCGCACTTAGCTACGGGGTCTGCGCACACAGCTACAGACTCTACTAGGCCTCCGCGCACTCAGCTGTGGAGCCTCTACCTATCATTATGACCCAAGACCTTCAGATCTACTTCTAGCTTCTAACATGCCTTTGCATATCTCTATTGCTTTTCAAAACTTAGACTCCCTTTACACTTAGAGCCTCGCTCTATTTATACAATCCCATGGTCTGCGGACCATGGGTAGGCCGACACACTTTACATTAAATTACATTATCTTAGGGCAGAAAACCCTAGACGCTCGCACTCCGCGCCTGCATTTTGCGGGGTCTTTACATTACATTGACCAAAAATTAGGCTTTAAGCCCAAAAAAACTGCTATGGGAGGATTCGCTGCCCAAAATTGATAAAGCACTTCAACCATCACTTCTTGTTTTGCTTTCATGCTTTAGGGGGCATCTGTTACACAGTATTTTGTCACATTCCCAACTCTATACTTGAAGTGTCGTTCTTTGTGCCATTGTCGTCACAAATGTTGTAAAGCGACAAAAGTTGTGTAAACTCATTCACCATGAATTATATGATCCCTAAAGAGATGGAGAACTAATTTCTTAAAGTAATTTTGGAAAAAAAATTGGAAAACCCTAGTTTGCAAGACCAATGCTACTTTTAGTAGGAAAATTCATGCTAGTAACCTTTTGTCTAACTAGTGACTAGTGCTAGTAGTGCAAATTTTGATAGGAAAATCCATGTTGATCCTCTTTAGGATGTTTCTCCAAAAATGGAGCAGAAGCTTCTCTTAATAGAAGCCTCGAGAAAGGCGAGATGGTAGTTGTTGGATGAAGATATGGTTGAGTACTCCCATTTAGAGCCCTTGATCCTACCTCTAGGGATATTACATTTGGGATAAGGACCTTCTTCCCCCTTTGGTGGTTCTTTAACTCCCTCTCCCTCACTATAAAATCATTCTTCACTTTATTCAATGGGTTGGTAATTGATTACCTACATTCCTATACTGATATTATGCCCAAATGCTGCCCATTATAACTTGGAGAAGGAGTGCTTGAAAATTCTTTTCTTGGAATTGGACATCCACAAAAAGGTTGACAACATCAAGGCATAGGTTGTATGCTTCCATCTTTAGCTCATTAATATATACATCTGATGTTCAATTTCCATAATTATGTAAATGATTATACCTTTAGCTTAATACTCCTTGATCTATTAAGTAGTTTATGTTTGATGTATGCCATATATGCTCTTGTATCTTGCATACCTCTTTGATGTTTCTTACAGGTACTACAAGAAGCGAGCCTGGAAGTAAAGGAATCAAAGTTATCTCCAAAGGATTGAGCGATTAGCATTAGAGCAAGGTAGGCTACTATCTCTCTGCATTTGTTAAACATAACCTAGGAAAGTGTATGTTAGTTTGTTTAGCTTGTTGCTAGAACCACTCATTCAGCTTGAGGGATCATCTCTGTTTGCATAGGGGATTTACCTTCATAACAGATATATTTATTAAATGATATAGATTTAAACAGGAATGCAACAAATTACAGATATAACCATAAATATAGAGATGCAACAAAAATAACACTTCATTTCATTAATATTAAATATTGAAATATTCTTACAAACAGAATGGAAATAAGTCTAGCTCGGGCGATGGTAGCTTATCTTCGAGAAGAGATGTGGCGGCTACATGCCTCTGAACTTAGTTACAATGAGGCTCAAGGGAATTTTTATTATTGAACAATAAGAAAAAAACCTAAACAACCAAAACCCTAACTCGATGAGATGTAACACCAAGAGTTTATGGGCCTCGTTGGGGTTAGTTGGGCAGCTAACTTCCGGGGGTCGTAACTTGGTCATATTATCTTCGTTTGACGCGTATGATACCTTGTTAGAGAGATATCTCCGAATACTACAACTGCTGATGTTATTTTCATAGTAGTCACTTAAACAATTTTTCCAAAAAAATGTCGTTTAGGGCCTCAAAACGGTTTCAAAAGTTTAGGACCCAAAAAACTACCAAAACAGTAATTGTGCTACAAATAAGGAAACTAAAAAACTGAAAGAGACAATGGTGGGGGCCGAAGTGGGATAGGAAAGTGGCCACCAATATTCACCTGAATCATTCCTCCCCCCTTAGGAAGAAATAGTCCCCATTACATTGAGTTCCTCCATGAGATGAGGAAACCTCTGCTTGTGTGAGTTGTTCTGCAATGTTTGATGTGTCCAGTAATGGTGGGAAGCATGGTCAAAGCCCATCTGTTGTAGTGTTTTCTTCTCAAAGATGTACAAAAAAAACCCACTTAAGATTTGGATGACAAACAATCTCAATGATACAAATGGCTGCTAAACATTGTAGATCTGGAGCAACTGATAGAAACAAAACCTACCAAAGTCTTGATCTATGCCATAATCATAGTTAAACAACAGAGAGAAATAGTAATAACTCCAATCATCCAATGTAAACCAGATATACAAGGAATCGTTTTAATATAACACATGTGAAGGGAAGAAATAAATGTTACCAGTCCCCCTCTATGGGATGGGTTCTTGGCTATCATCAAACGTCTTCAACTTGTATAGAGTCTCTCTCCTCTATAATGCGTAAACCAAACAAAAATATGGTGTGTGAGAATGAAAATAATCAGAATTACAATAGTGAGTGCAACAATGAAAATAATCAAAAGTGAATAATGAATGGAAAACCCTTCTATTTATAACAAAATATTGAATTATCCTCGAATAATGAGCAATAATAAAATATTATTAACCCCATTCTTAGAATAACCACTTGGAATATTTTATTATATTTGGTTAGGAGGGAAAAAGTATTCAAACTTTTATTTAGAAATAATAAATAAATAGATGATTTATTTATCATCTCAAGGAATTGGTTAAGGAATAATAAATAAATACGGATTTATTTAATTATTCCTAAGGGATTTAGTCAAATTTGACAAAGAATAATAATTAATTTATTATTTTTAGAGAAAATAAGATGATTAATGATTTATTTGTTTATTCTTCATGATTAGGTCAAATATGACAAGGAATAATAATTGAACAATGGTTTAATTATTTATTCCTAGAAGAAAATAAAACAAATAGTGATTTATTTAATTATTCTTCATGGGTTTAACTATAAATTACTTAACAAAGGTGGTTTATTAAGTAATTTCTCATAGTGAAAGAAATTTTACTATGGTAAAATTGGCTTTACATGGTGTACTTTGATCCATCTAGTAAATTAGGCTAGATGATTAATTTTTTGGTGATAACATCGTCCACATTGAAGACTTGGTGCAAGCCAAGGAATGGGGGAATGTTGTGCTCCAAAGAATTGTCTCCCACATCTTTGGTAATCATTTAAGGACCATATCGGAGTGGTCTAATCTTCTGATGGGCTCTGGTAAGGCATTCTTTCTACAAATTCAACCAAACTTTGTCGCCCACCTGAAACTTGTGTGACACTCAATGTTGATCATGTCACTACTTGTACTTGGCATTTCCCATAATGGACCGATGATATATCGGTCTGTTGGGTAGAGGTGTTGAATGCTTGACCTGACAGTGCAACGGTACGCTTGCGGGTGAGGAGAAGATGTTTTTGTATTCTTTCAAGACA